>CAOKZL010000749.1:1800000-2111844 GCA_948472985.1 Iguana delicatissima | reverse complement strand
ATTTTTTTTTTACATTAAAAAAACCACAATAACAAAACAATAACACAACAACCACCACCACGTCCAAACCATCACCAGAACATCCCCCAAATACCACAGCCACATACAAAAACAGTTTGCAAGGCACAGAAGGAGACTTTCACAATGCACACACAGCCACGCCCACACGTGCACACACCAGAGCAACAACAGCACAACCACCAGCCTCACACACACACACACCCACACACACACAAAAAATACACACACACACAACACACACACACACACACCACACACACAAACCAACAACAGCCAGGCAAATAGGTGAAACCAAATATGGGCTGCTTGGTCATTTTACTATTAATAGTTATTAAAAATATTATCTTGCCATCAACACATAAACCAATATCAACAGAATGAGAATCAGTGCAAAATGAATGGGTACAGTCAGAGTGTGTGGCCAGAGGCAGGCCACTGTGTGTGTGGGGTGTCTGCGGCGGCGTGGGCATGGCCAGGACACAGGGGCACGGTGATGGCTAGAAGGCCCCAAAACATTGCTGCCAGGGACAAACCATCACCCCTCGACCCCCCATCCCTACATGACTGAGAAAGTTTCAAAGGCCTTTTAGAATACTATAGGCTGAAATAGTTGGTGCCATATGCACACACATATTCCTTTAACATGTGCTTGTACTTGTTTGCACAAAATACATATTTGGTTCACAGCAGAGTAAGCAGTGTCTGTCAAATATAACTATTTCACATGCAGCTATGCGTAACTGTTTATTAGTGCCTTCAGTGTACCGCTCATTCTCTGGATTTGAGGAAACAGCCATTTCCTGTTGTACAGTGCAACAGTTAAGTAAACACAGTGTTAAATATGCAAGTGGTTGTGCAAGGTCAATATTCAGAAGAAGGTTGGAATACCACAGCCATCATTTACCTAAGTGTATGCAAATTTACACCAACCAAGTAGGATCACAGTTGTAGTTTGGGCTGCCATAATAGGTTCAAAGAGACATAACCAACCAGACTTTCCTATTGAGGAAAAACTACACCTCTCAGCTGTGCTGTCTAGATAATGTGAGAGCCTATTATCATAGCTGTGTACAAAAAACAGGAAGTGGATATTGTCTGTATGCCTTGCCCCTGGTTAATCAGTGACAACTGGAAGTGACTTTTGGTAAGCAGATACGTTGCTTTTGTGCATCAGAGCCAAGTGACCCCTGTAAAGATCTGAAAGACCTGTATCACTTTGCCCAGCCCTTTGAAAATTCAGGGACAGAGAGATGATTTGCATCTTTCTGGATCTTATTACATTCTGTCCCACTCCTACAACTGTATAAATATGCTTTATAACCTGAGGCTTTGTACAATATCTGAAGAAGTGGGTTTACATCCACAAAAGTTCATGCCTAAAGTAAAAACCAGTTGGTCTTATAGGTGCTGCCACATTCCCATTTTTTTACCCTCTCCCCCTCCTTTTTATGCAGGAAACATGACACCAATCTGGCAAGGCCATTCTGGTAACAGGCAGATGGCCCCATATTATGATGTAACTTTGTGGCACTACAGCTCTAAGCATGTTTCAGGTGATGTTCAAGGCAAAGCAAACACTCAAACCTTACACTTTGACTGAAATAATTTATTAAGAATATAAGAAGATCCCTGCTGGGTTGGAATGAAAGTTACCTAGTTTAGCATCCATTAGCACCCTTCCATTAGGCACAGTGAAATGGCTATTGCAGATACTAATATTTAGAGTCATGAAAATGCAGCAGAAGGTTATTATTGATGCATTGTTATTGCATTTTATTTTTTTAAGGGGAAGAATCTGTAGGACTTTTTCTAATATACTGAAATTACTTGCCTGGTCTGGAATGCCATTATTCTTGACTGGGATCAAAGGCACATTAGCTACTTAGGCAGTACAGTGTCTTTGGTTGGTTTCATCCACATCTTACAGTGGCCAAACAATGATCCTTGGAAGTGGGACATAAAGGCAATGCAATAGTCTCTTTCTGTTGCTGTTCTCAGCAGTCGTTATTTGGAATCCCACTGCCCTAATCTTGGATACAGTATATACCAATGAAGACCAGAAGTTACTGGTCAACTGAATCCAGGAAACTGACAGAAACAAATCAATTGCACATTTCTCTAAGTCTGCCTCTCTCCCAGAGAGAGTCTATAGTGCATTGCATCTGTTGCTTGTTTAGCTTCCATGGGAGCCATTAATTATCCTTCTGAGAAGAATCAGATTATACTCCTCAGACTGTGCAGTACCAAGAATGGCATTGTTAACTAGGCTGTGTTGCTAAAATGGTGGCCAGTCCTACCTGCCCTCCAGTTTAATGACTGGGTCCCAATCTTATTCTGTTTGTCCATGTTTGTGGTGTTGGCTTGCAGCTGAAAGCTCCCAAAGCATATTTGTGCAGCAAAGAATGTAATGCTTAGGTTTGAGTGCTGTAAATAGCAGAGTAACTAGAATTAGTCATATCCACACAAAGAGCTCACCTGCTTTAAACTTTGCCTGTGTTGTACACAAGTCAGGAAGACAGGAAGCAAATTGCTGTTCATATTCATGGACTAATGACAAGTAGAGATATTCCTGCCTGGACAATCTTTCTTCCTGAGCCTACACATTCAAGCTTGACAGGATGTATGAAGCCCTGGTTGTCAATGGTTACATGGTAGTTCTTTGATGAATTTGTATAAACAAAAATGTCACTATCAAATATTAGTGAAAGTCATACTCCATCTGCAGTGCTTAGATGAACTCATGGAATGGATCTGACTTTTTAAAACTTACACAGAGTGAGCAATCCCACGTCTTAGTTAAAAACAGGCCAGAGCTGACACATCTGATGGTTAAAAGCTGGGCTTAGGAATCTTTGCTGCTGTTGGATACCAGTTCACACCAGCTGCACCCAGCCTGGCCAGTGGCGAGGGGTCACGAGAGTAGTATTTTGTCAAAGGATGAGGGGTCGGGTTTCCCAGGCTTAATTCAAAGGATCCTTCTCTTGGATAATATTTGGACCAAGTTACATTATGCTAGGTTGGCCCCAAGGACATTTTTGTAAGCCATGGGATGCTACCCCAAGAATGTGTGTGACTGTGGGTATGCATTCAAGTCAGCTCTCATGCCAGCAGACCCTTGAGGCCCCTTCCTAAACTGCAAACCCCAGGATTCTATAGGATGTTGAAGTGGAGAATAGCACGTTATAACAGTCTAGTGCAGCAATGACCTTGGGGGACCTTTGAGTTTGTTGGCGGTGAGGGGTTTTAAATGGGTTAATGGTGGTGTTTCTCTCTTTATCTGTGCATTTCTAACTGTGCTTTTATTTTTTTTCAAGTGCAGTTTGTTTGTTTGTTTAGTATTTCTATATCACCTCCCAACCCACGAGGGTTCCTGAGGCAATGAACAAATTTAAAACTAATTAAAGGAATACAAAGATTTTTTTATAAAAAAAAATTAGAACACATTAAAATACTCTGTTAAAACTCCTAAAAGTAGCCTAGAAACAATCCTAGAATTTAGTTTTGAAACAGTTAAAATAGCAGTTTCGAACACTGAGAACCACGTGGAACAGCACTGTTATGGTTGCCTGCTGGAAGCCTAAAAGAGATGGGTCCAGTCTCAGCAAGTGCTATAGTTGAGGAGTGCTTCAGAGAAAGCACTATTATGTGTACCCATCAACCTAACTTCAAAAGATGTTGGGACATGAACATGGCCTCCTCTGGAAATCTCCAATTTATGGCAGGTTCATATGGGAGGAGGCGATCTTTCTGTTGTCTTGGCCCCAAGTTGTTAGAGCTTTGTAGGTCAACACCAACAGCTTGAATAGAACTTGGAAGCAGATTGGAAGTCAGTGAAGTTCTTGCAGGACTGTTGATGCAGCCTTTAAATTGCACACCTGACACCTGTCTGGCTGCTGTGTTTTGCACTGCCTGAAGCTGCTGAACACTTTTCAAGAGCAGTTGTTTGTTATCTACTTTTATCTTAGCAATCATCTGTGCTACTTTCTTCAGCTAGAAGGTAGTACATATAACACACACACACATACACACACCAAGATTCTGCATTTCTATTGCAATTATGATGACAGAAATCCATCACTGTAGTTGTGGCCGACAATGTCCCCATCAACCTACCTTTGCAGCCTGGGCAGTGCTCCGAGTCCAAAGTGTTTCGGAGGCACTGGAGATCAGGGTGCTGGGAATGACATCCATGGCACTGTCTGGGTTGTGGGATGCCTTAAAGAACAGACAGCTGGAGAGACCCCTCAGGTTCCTAGAAAAACTACTTGGCCCAAGGCACCTCGTGACTAGAAGCATGCTGGCAGAATCATTTCCCAGTGCACCATTCTCATGGAAATGGTTCAGCTAGAGTACTACCTGGCTGTGAAGGAAAGTTTTGGAGGCCATGTTAAGTTGTTTATCACCATAAATGTAAATATCTGGCAGTTATGACATTGCAAGTCCAGCTTAAGTTATCATAACAAGAGTTGTTGTGTCCCTTCAAGTCATTTCCAACTCATGGTAACCCTCAGGTAAACTTATCACAGGATTTTCTTGGTAAGATTTGTTCATGGGGCTGAGAATGTGTAAATTGCCCATCACCCAGTGGATTTTCATGGCCAAGTGGGGATTTAAACCCTGGTCTCCAGAGTCAGAGTGCAATGCTCAAACCACTATACCACACTGGTCAAGATGATAGACATACATACATACATACATACATACATACATACATAAATAAATAAAGGAGCATATAACTCAAATATGTTCCTAGTTACTGGCACTCACCTTAACCCTTTTCTAGAATGCTGAGATGCTCTTATAGTTGATCAAAAAGGGAGTCAAGAAAGAGCTCAACAGGGTCTTTACCTCTCATAAACTCACAGATCTGTCAAGGGTCATTTTTCAAGTAGAAAAGTTATAGCTCTGTACTAAAAGGTGTACTTGGCATGAATAAAGGCCCAACTCTTCCTATCTCTACTTAACAGACATCACATAGCCATTCTGAGGAATTACCTGCCTGAAATTCTGAGGAGCCCTTGACACTTGTTATCATCGTTTGCTAGCCCGACTTTGGGGGATATTAGATATCCTTTTTGATATCACAATTCGGCCCCATTATGCCACCCTCAGCCAAGTGTTTGCGAGGCCCCCGGACAAGCACAGAACTAGGCATGGCCGTTGATTGCTGAACATTCCATTCTCCACCCAGGCAGGCCAAACTCGGCCAGATTGTCGCTTTAGGAGATCTCCCTAGACAAACACCTCATTAAGGATGCACACTAATACAAGGAACTCCCTGCCCCGAGCAGGCAACTTGACGAGCAAGACGCTTAACTGTCAAGCACGCTGCATCTGCATACCGGCCATTCCATTGCTGATTCGGAATTAACTCAATCACGCTAAATTCGGACCTTTCAGAGACATTGTCTCGCGCCCAAACCTCATTGTTCTTCCCCAAGTACAGACTAGCCTACGGTCATATTTTCCCTATAAAAACCCCTGATTCTGAGACCTTCCTCGGATCGCTCCGCACTACCATCCAGCCTTGCTGCCGCTTCATCCGGCGAGCTTTCCCCTCAGTCCCACTCCAAGACTGCGCACCTACAGACCTCCACAGTGATCTACCCCGGGCTTCGGACAGCTGTAGTATCACCTAATTCAACAATCCCTCTTAAAATTCTTCTATATTGCTACCACCTTTATTTTCTATAGTTACTTGTGTGAGTGTGTTGCATACACTGTCTGCTTGTATTTAATAAAATCACAGTGATTATTTCCTATTTGGTGTGCTTCTTGGCTTGGCCTGACCCCGTAGACACTGGGTTTAAAGATTCCGCTGTGTTGCCCTGCCTCTCGTTGTGCTAACTTGTGCTCTGAGCTAATTTCCCCCACCAATAGTTGAGCATGTTTGGAGTCCCTCGTGGGACCCTCAGTAAACAGGGTAACACACTTTGAGTAGATGCTGCATAGTCAGATGAACAAATGCTGTGGATCACAGCTTGGAAAGGTAACTTTTTAGATTACAAGTCTCAGCATCGGGAGAATTCTGGTTCCAGGCCAGTCCAAATAAGTAACTTTTCCAAGCTCTGGTGTGGCTCAGCACCACATGCTATCTCTTTCCTTATAATATAATCCTTTCTGGAAATGGAGTTAAAAATCTCCCTGGAGATTCAAATTGGAACCACTATGCTAGAAGCACAGATTCCAGATGTTCCTGGTGAGATTACTACTGACCTTTCCTGAGCTATCAGAGTAACTAACAGTGTTCTCTATGGAGATGTCATGGGTGATTCTCTTACTGCTCCAGGTGTGTGGTGGCTTTTTTTTTTCACTGTTATTTTTTCAACAAATAAAAAGGAAGGATGTAGAACAGGAAATATTTTAGAGTAGAAGAAAATGCTGCCAAATGAATGAAAGCAAAAAATAAAACAAAATTTAAAAAAAGTCATACAGATGTTAAAAGTAGCAGTGAGGAATTCATGGAAATTTTTGTAGTTCTGAAATCACCCCTTTTAATTAACTTCAGAGGGTAGAAGCAGAACAGAGGGAGGGAGGACTTTTCCTAATTACTATAGAAACAGACTGAAGTGAAGCCTCCATTTTACTAAGACTTCTGCCCCCTCACCAGCCAGTGGTTTGATTTCTACTGGCTGGCTTTCTTATCCTTTTCTCCAAAGCCCACAAAGCATGCAGGTTCATGGGAAAGAGAAGTTGGCTTGCCTGGAGAAGATGGAATTCAACCATTCCTGTGATTGTCCCTGCTCCATTTCCATATTCCCATGCTCAATTTTTCAAAAAATTATTTCTGTCCTAATGTGAAGAAATCTGTGTATTTGTTCCCCAAAAGTCCAAAACTTGAACTCTTCAGTCATTGTTTCATGTCGGCCATCCTGGATATTCCCAATGATACAACCAGATTAAAAACTCCAATGTCTACTAAACCAAAAATGTAAGGCAGATATGAAATATATGTAAAGCAACCTTCTAGTCAAGATTACAACAAGCACCCATCCAGGATGTCTGTTCCGTGACATTATTCTTGAACTCATACATGACATCATGCTTCCAAGGTCTTTACATCATGTTTCAGATCTTGTGTAAGTCTGACCTGGGACTAGGCTTGTTGTGAAAAGCAGCCCTAGTACAAGCTTTCATAAGGCAGTCAAATGCATTTTTGCATTTGCAGATTCCGAATCATGCACCACTGTATCACGTAAATGGAAAACAAGCCATTAATTACATGAAATTGCCTAATCTTGGAGTTAATAATGAATGCCTGCAGCTGACACATTAATGGTACTAGCTAGAATGCACTCCCATTGTCATGCCTACTGGGAAGATGCTTTCTGAGAAAGTCATTGTGGAATGAGGTACTACAGATATTTCTACACGTTCATGTATATGGCCATTTCCGCACTGCACTCTTATACGCAATTACTCCACTTTCAACATCCTATGGAATCCTGGGGTTTGCAGTTTCGGGAGGGGCCAGCTGGTTGTTGAAAGTGGAATGTTGAAAGTGGAATAATCGCGCTATAAGAGTGTAGTGCAGAAATGGCCTATGCCAGTTGTTCTCAACCTGTGGGTCCCCAATGTTCGTGGACTTCAGCTCCCAGAAGCCCCAGCCACTATGGCCAATGCTCAGGGCTTCTGGGAGCTGAAGTCCACGAACATCTGGGGACCCACAGGTTGAGAACCACTGGCCTATGCCTTTTGTGTGTTTCTTGAGGTCCTTAGGCCTCTGACAGTGTGCAGATGAGAGAGTGATACACTAAGTAGTAAATACGATGCTAAAGGTAAATAGATTCAGGAAAAACAAAAAGATATAAGAAAAACCATGCTGGAACATTCCCAAAGCCTGTTTGGTGCAAGGTTCTTTTTCCCACAGTGGCCAGCCAAATGTCTATGAGAAATTTACAAGCAGGAGATGAGCAGAATAGTACCATCTTGTTTGTATTTTCTGACAGCTGACCCAGGCCATTTCCACACTAGGTGCGAAAATGGCCCCAGAGAGCAATGCTGTCTCTGATGACTGTGTCTATTATCTACAGCAACCATGACTAGTAACCAGTGATGGCTTTGTCCTTCATAAAGTTGTCTAATCCCCCTTTCAAGCTATCCACACTTTACTGTTTTCATATCTTATGGTTTATCTCTATTTTCGACATTGCTGATGGAGTTTCAGCTACTGGGCAGATACAGAAATACCATAAACTCAATAGATACAACTAATTACCTCATGTAGGGGCAAATTCCATAGTTTGCTTGGGCTTTAAATGAAGAAACATTTCCTTTTCTCTGTGCCAAATCTTCCAGCTTTCGTCCTTATCAGATGTGGTGCTTCTTCATGGAATGCGTGTGGAATTCACTAACACCACAGGAGGTGGTGACTAGCAAATTAGGAGGCTTTAGATGGGAATTATTTATTTGTATTTATCTTATTTATTTAGAGAGGGGCTAAGGCTGTCAACTTCTACTTATTATTATGGCTATATACTGCTTCTAGGATCAGATGCAGCCTATCTCTACAAACCAATCACTGGCAGCTCAGAGAGCAAGAATATAAGGTAGGGATATTGCAACAGTGAGATGGTGATCCTCTTCTGGCTTTGATTTGAATTTTTAAAGATCTCTCCAAAGTATTGAACCATACTTGAAAAATATGTAGGTTCATCACTTTGGATAGTTTAGACTAAAACTTGGAGTGAATCACTATCCCACTGACATCAGAGCCATCAGCTGACGTTATTTTCACATCCTGCTTCCGGGTTTTCCATCTGATTGGCTACTGTGGGATACAAGATGGAGGCCCAGATAGGCCTTTGGTCTCATTCAGCATACTGTGGATTCTTGGGAAAGGCCACTTTTGAACAAACAACAGAATATTCATAATAATATAGTTCTAAACTATTAACGCATAATGTTAATTCATATGTTTCCATTTATAGTTGTGGCCATTTGCTGACTGTTACAGATAAACAGCATGAAGATTGGTGAATTGTGCGTTTACTAATGGACTGGAAGCATTTTGTTGTTGTGTGCCTTCAAGACTTTCTTACTTATCACTGGGGGAGGGGGTTGGCAAGATTTGTTCAGTGGGGGGTTTGCCTTTGTCTTCCTCTGAGGCTGAGACAGTATGACTTGCCCAGGGTCACCCAGTGAGTTTCCAAAGTGAAGCAGACATTCAAACTTGTTGTCCAAGGCTGAGATTCAGGGAGGTATAGTATCAAAAGGAACATGTCTTCCAATTACAAGAGAAACTGTTTTGCTATTATCACTATCTTGCTGCCATTAAAGGCAGTCTCAGTTGTAGGTTTTTACTTAGATTGCACCCAGATGTTTCAGATATCCTAGCAAGCAGGGTATGTATTTATAAAAGTCTTGGCAGTCAACCTTATCTCCCCAAAGAACTTTCCCTTCTAAATACTCCAGTTAGGAACTGTACAGCATCTGTTTGCAAATCATGTTATATCTTGTAAGTTATGCTCTTCCAAAATCAACAGTAGATTACTTAGATAAATTCTCTAAAGAATCAAAAAATCAGTTCGCACTAAAAAAAGTGTAAGCTACACTAAGAGGCAGGTCTGAGCATTATATTCTGTTGCATAGCACTGCTGTTTCCTCTTGAAGCATAGGCCATTTCTGTACTACACTCTTACACTGCGATTATTCCACTTTCAACATCCTATGGAATCCTGGGGTTTGCAGTTTAGGGAGGGGCCTACTATAAGAGTGTAATGCGGAAATGACCATAGAATTGGCTGTACCTGAGTGTAAGCTGAGATGTAGTGTAGATTGGAATAAATTTTTCACATTTCTTGGGGGAAGGGGCAACAAGAACAGTCATTGCTGGTTTTGTATTATGAAATAAAACAAAGCTGTCTTACTAAAAACGTGCATTTTTAGATTATTATTTTTAGATTATTGCCTCCTAGTACATCATCGTCTCAGATCTGCAAGCGAGTAGAAAGTATCACAGTACTAATAAGGTGATTCTGCGAAAAGCTAGGTGGATATGAAATTGAGCTATGAAGTAGAAACTGAGCTACAAAGTCCCAGAGCCCATTGCTGATGGTTCATTGGCCCTCTCTGCCATCTGCTTTCTATTCCAGGTTTCTGTGCTACTGATGGTTGCATTTGGGAAAAAATTCTCCATTTTCAATTCCCCATCATGCTCTAGAGCCACCAGTGTAGCACTGCATATAAAATTTCCTATTATCAGGTCTGGCCCTACAATTGAGAAGAATGAGGCAACTACCTCAGGTAGCAGATGCGGGGAGGCAGCAGTCACAGCCCTGCAGCGATTACCTTGGGCCACCATCTTCTTTTGGAGGACAGAACTATGCATCCCAGAAAGCCTGCTCTGTGCTCTGTAGTCCCTGCTCTGTGCTTCATACAAGTGTGGTGAGAATGCTACATCCTTGCTAGTGACAAAATAAGATTCAGCCATCAGTCCAGCCAGTTTGTCTACATGGGGAAGAGAGTAGAAGAAAGAGAATGTGAGAGAACCATTTTGCCCTTTGCTTCAGACAACAAAATGCCTCAGGCCAGCCCTGTCTAGCAGGCTAAGCAGAAGACCAGGTTTGGTGCAGGATTGCCAGACTGGAAACTGGGAATGGAAATGGATTATCAAGAAACCAGGTATCAAGCAATACCTGCTGAAATTCTCTCTTCTATACAGTCATTAATGATACAGCAGCCCTCATCACGCCACTCTCAGGGAAATTAACCACCATGTCAGCATCTAACTGTTACCTCTGAGCCCCTCAGTCATTCCCATCTCTTGGAGGACAGAGTTTCATGTGCCACATGGCATCTCCCATGCTCCTTAAGCCCACCCGCTGCACGCAGATGCTGGGGACAACCTTGTCCATTTGCTAGTACTGAACTGAGCACATTTCCTTCAGTTCTAAAAGGGTTGTGTGTGTCTTCAGCTTTGCCTTAGGCAGAAAAGTGTCTTGAGCCTCCCCTAACAATGGTGGAAGTTGCCACAAATGCAAGAGAGAGTGGATGGGTGGCACAGTCAATTTCAGTGATCTCCCCACCACAATGAGCGATCCTATTGTTGATTGTCTGACTTAGCAGGCAGGGGAGAGTCCTTGATCACAAAGAAGGTTTTCTCTTGTACACAGAGCCACCCGTGTTTGCCCAGTCTTTCATCCCTTTGCTGCAGGGGTGAGCCATGTCAGGTGGTCCAGGTGCCACCATGAGCTGCAACAGACTCAGGAAACAAAAATTAAAAATCAAAAACTAATGTGGTTGGAAGTCCGGTTTTAGCTTTGTTTGTTTCGAGGTTGTGGAAGTCCCCCTGCCTTTTGTCAGAAAACAAAATCTGGCAGCCTTGGGAGCGCCATTGAGGTGGGGATGATTTTTTGTTTTTCGAGGAAAAACGGTTTAGGAGGAAAAGGATCAGGTCAGTCCTGTTCTAGCAATATACTTGTAGAAGGCTGGTTCTGCTTATGTATGCTTCTAATTGAATAAGAATGAATATTCTTTAGTTGTACACGTCTACAATGAGCTAGAAAGTTCTGCCAACTTCAGGGGGGTAATGTCATATTCTCTAAGGTGGTCGTACGATACAGAACTTAAGATGGCAGGAATCTTTCTCAGAGCTGGTGATAATTGTTTTAAAATGTCTATGACTCACTTGAACATTCACTACATGCTGAAGCAAATCCATATTCCACCTGCCAAATGTATCTGGAGTGAGGAGATCATTTATTGCTTTATGATTAAACGTCGAATACAAGATGAAAAAAATGTTAGTAATTAACACAAAGTAATATTAACAGTAATAATTTCTGCAGGCGTTTGAACCTCCGTTGTCACCCACTCATTCTGGCATGGTTTCATCCATGAAAAACTTGTGCCATTTGAGTTAGTAATATCTTCCCATATTCCCACTTCAGCCTTAACTTTCAATTTGTCATCCGGTAACATTCACAGTTCATCTGTTTGTCATTTTTTTTTATTTCATATTTCTTTTTCAAAGTAAGAAAATGTAATCTTTCTGAAAGAAGAAAGCACTTGGACATCAAGCTATATCTTATGCACAATCCAACTGAGGGAGTAAGATGCTGGACTGTATTAATTTACATTACCAGAGCTTGGAAAGTTACTTTTGGACCAAGAGTCCCAGAACCCTTCCTCAGCCACTGAGACTAATGGCCAGGCTAGCTAGGATACTGGTTCTGAGAACTGTGGTCCAAAGAAGTAACTTTCTTAAACTCTGGAAATGGGGAGAATATTTCTGAATGCTCTCCCACAAAATAATCCTCTATATGGAACAATCTAGAGACCCAAAATGGTATAGTGGTTTGAGTGTTGGACCAGGGTTCAATTCCCTGCTCAGACAGGGAAACCCACTGGGTGATTTTGGGCAAGTTACACTCTCTCAGCCTGAGAGAAGGGCAAAGACAACCCCCCCTTCTGAACAAATCTTGCCAAGAAAACCCCATGATAGGATCACCTTAGGGTCACCACTAATTGGAAATGACTTGAATGCACACAACAACATGTAGCATCCTATCATGTCAGAAAGAGGTCTGTGAGTAACTTCTTCATGTTCTGCTATTTGACTACAGAAAGAGTACTTCTGACATGGAGAAGGAGCATTAAAAATTAAGACAGTCTCTTGCCTGAGGCTGAAGTGTGGTGATTCAGAAATCTACTGCTTCAGTCCACCATTTTGTATAACGTGTCAACTGGAGCTACAATGTCCCAAAAGCATTCCATAACCTTGTATCCTCCAGATGTTCTGGACTACAACTCGTGTCATCCCCAGCCAACATTAATTAATTAATTCATTTGTTCAATCATTCATTCATATCACCTCTCAACCTGACAGGGTCCATGAGGCAATGTACAATTGATAACAACTTTTAAGACAATACATAGATTAAAAAAACAAACTAAAAACGTACCTTAAATATAATTTATAACCAATCAGCTCAAACAGCCAGAGCATCCTTGAATATCATTTTAGCTGCCTATCGGAAGCTGAGAAGAGATGGATCCAGCCTAACTTTCCTTGGCAGGGAGTTCCACAGTTGGGGTGTTGCTACGGATTAACTTCTCTTATGAGTACACACCAACATAGCTTTGCAAGGTGTTGGGACATGCGACATAGCCTTTACTGAGGATCTTATTTTAGGTGAGCTCATTTGGAAGGAGGAAATCTTTCAGATGACCTCACTGATTCCCTGAGACTAATCACCCATTGAAACTATACCTCACGAAAGCTTTTGAGCAACACTGTTTGAGAGTGATTAAGGATCGTGTTGTTGTTTGAGACAGAAAGGGACCCAGCATGCTCAGATGTCTCTCCTATAAAGGTACTTTCTACTTTGTGGTTTGCAGGTAGAAATAGACTACTTTCCTTGGAGTCTTTTGATATAATACTGCAGAAGCCAACTGTGTCTTTCTTGTTTCTTGTGGAGAACCAGAGTCAATGAGGTAATGGGGGACATGGGATTCCTGCTGAGAAGAGCATCAATGTGGAGTGGAGTGTTCTTCTGCTCCCCTGTAAAAAAAAGTATCACTGTCCCTGAATCATAACAACTGGCACTGTTATAATCACCAACCATTTCTTACAGTGCCTCCATCCGGAATATATGCAAAGATATGAGGGCTAAATAAAGACAGTTCTTACGGCCCCGCACACCCTCCAAGAATGAAGTGGTTTAATTGGTGAAATATTATTTAATTGGCAACCTAAATTAATTGACATTGATATAAAATGGGGCCTGAAGTGACTGGAAAGAGGAAAATTACTGACTGAAAATGTGAGATTGCAAGACTTAAGCTGCAGCTGGAAACATCTCTGAGTATACAATGATCAAGCCAAAGTTCCTGCCAAAGTCATGACTGTTTCAACCCTGTTCCTTCACACCTGGATGTTTCCCTACATTGTCCCCCAAACCTCTCCTCAAGTACAGGGCTATTACAACAGCCATTAACTCTTTGTCACCTAGCACTAAGAATACTAACTTCATCCGGACCTCATTGTCCATTTTGCAGCTCCCATTATCCACTCAGCTGGGAGAGCCGTTTGCATCCATAGATTTTTGGTTTATAAGTCCTCCAGTTTGAGCAGTCAGATGCAATACTTCACTTTGCTAGCAGCCACGCTGTTGCTACGATTACTGAATGAATGCTGTCCTTAGGCTTCGGTTTAAACCATATTGCTGCTCTCTTCGCTGTTCTCCAGACAGGTAATTATCACCCAAAGTCTAAAATTCCTCTATCCACACTTTTTCTCCCTTTATCCTTTGGCTTGCTCTTGTGTGAGCACATGAGTGTTTGATCCTTTTGTGTGTATGTGTAAATCTTTTCAATAAAACACATTTTAGCTTCTTTTGGAATCTTTGGCTGGCTCTTTCTTGCAAGACCCATAAACTCTGGTGGAAAGATCTTGTTAGGTTACCCTCCTCTTACAGGACTCCTAATTGAGTTAATTAATTCCTCATTCTCATGTGGAGGTACAGCATCACAAGTGGACCCCTGAGGCAACCATGTTTTGGGGCAACAGTTCTGGTTCTGATATTTCCATGGGCCTCCATCACCTGCTGGTCTGAGTGGCTATTTGTGGGAGGGGGTTTAAGGTTCAAAGGTTATGAACATCAGGGATTTACCCCCAATTGAAGCATGGGATAGACCTTGGGAAAAGTTACTTATATGGACTACAGCCACACAGTCTTGCTAGTTAAAAAAGGAACTTTTTCAAGCTCATCCACTGGGTTCTGTGCTATCACCCCAACCAGTTCAATGAAGAGTGAGAATTAATTTTAATTAGAAATTATCAGAACAAGCAGACATGTTTGAATCAATGATCTAGAGGGTGAAAAATTATAGACATTCACTCAGTTTTATACATACAACAGAATTAGAAACTCTGCAATGCAAAACTTTTTTTTTAAGCGTGGGAGGGTGTGAATATTTCCAGCTCTTAGAAGTGAATGTTTTGGCACCAGTCAATGTCTGAAGTATTTCTTAATGTTACTCTGAAAAATGCAACTTCCTGTGGCTCATTACTGGACTAAGATTTAATCTTCATTTTGTACATGCAAACATAACTAGTCCACATGGCAGTCTCACACTTATTCTGGGCACAATGATAACAGTTTTTTTTTTTTAAGAAAAACCTTAATTAAAAAGAATAGATGCTCAAATTATGAAGTAGGGTGGGATTCTTAAACAACAAGAATATATTTAAATGTTTTTGGTTTTTTCAAGGGCAAACAAAATTCAGGGTCACTCCATAAATCCAGAGATATCTTTACATACTACAGCAGAGAGGAGCAACTTCGGAGCAACTATGGGCCACTTTTATATGCTCACTGTCCTTGGCCTGTGGACAGCAAGTGTCCAAAGAGAGAGATCCACTCAAGGGAAGCTGCTACAGGGAAGTCAGTCCAGCCCAGGTCACACACGGGTAACCTAAGAAGATGAAGGAAGATACTAGAGCAATGTCTCACCCAGTCTAGAAGTCCTTACACAAGCCAATAGTCCAGATACCCAAAGCCAAAAATGCATGAGACAGAGAATGGTTGGATGTAACCAGTCCAGGGGTCAAGAATGCCAGGAATATGAAGAGCATGGCCAATCGCAGAGGCAGAACAGTTGTGAACAACAAGTATTCCCTGTACCTGCTGGGAGATTTATAGGTGGCTGCCTCCGGATGCCAGAGGTGGTTGATTACCTATTGTTTTCTATCTAACTGACAGTTCCTATGCAATTTTTTTCTTATACCTTCTTCACACTTCAAAGGGTAGAGGTGTCTCTTCAGTGTCTGTCAAGTCCTGTTAAGGAGGGATCCTTTCAGATGTTTGAGCCATTGCGTTTTTAGATTTGAGGAGGGGACTGTTTCGAGTAAGATACTTCTGGCAATCCAACTGCTCTGTGTGGAGTCCTTGGATTCCAGAGGGTGAGGCCATTTCTGTACCTTACCCTTTTCCATCACCGTCTTGTCACAATCCCAGCAGCACCTTTGCCAGGATGGGAGTGTGTACCCAATATTTTTGTCCACACCTGACCAGCTGCCTGTGGATGGGAGTGCGAGTGACATGCATCTTCCTTCCGCAGTGCAGCCAGCCTATGCTGCACTGGAGAAGGAAGTGCCTAGATCATGCTTCCATCTGTTTTACATGGTCACCAGTGAGGGGGGTGTCATGCAATCGCAGGCCATTAATGGATTTTTTCCATTAATGGAATATCTCACAATCGTGACAGGTGGGGATGCGTTGGCAGTGGGATCGCAATGATGTCGTGAGAAAGCACGACTCATGGACTGGCAGCAATGCATCCCCATCGCAGGAAAGTAATATCATGCAGAAATGGCCTGAGTTATGACACCAACTCCTTCCCTCACATATACACATACCATCTCTAGCACAGGCCACCTCTCTTCCTCCCAGCAAAGCCAGAAGTTTTTTTTAAAAAAACCTTCATATTTTTGCACTAAACGAAATGCAGAAGGGGCATATGTCTTAGTTTAAAGGAGAACTGCACTTTCAATGGGGTGGTTCTCCGTGTTTTAAATAGGGATAGAGTTGGCTGGGGGAGGGGGCTAAAATATGAGAGGGAGCTGCTGCATAGGTTGTATGTTGCCCAGCCCTGCAGTACAATCTAAAAATAATCTGACCCAACCTAACCTGTTTGATAATGGTTTACTATCCGTACTATAATTAAGTTACAAGCAAAGCCGTCTTTCAAATAATTTAGTACATACTAAAAAGTGAATGTCGCTCGAATGTTAATTGTGTTCCCTCTTATGTTTCCAAGACAGAGCTAATGCCAGGGATCTGAAACAAATAGTACTTAACCTTCCGAACCCCAGATGAAAAGAGAGATGGATGTTTGCTTTTGATTGTCCTGGTCTTCTCCTGAGCTGAATCAATAAGTACACCCCCCCTCCTTTTATAGTTTGAGTCATGATTCTAATTAATCAGCCTCTGGGGCCCAGTTTACAGAGTAAAATCTAAGTCTGACATGCATTTGAAAATTTCACCAAGCAATCTGAACCAATGCCAGCTCAATAAAATAATTAAAATGCCATCAGCCTGTTAGCATGCTCTCCTCTCTGCCTATATATATATAGGCACACAGAAAGAAAAATGTAAAATGTCAAACTACATTTGAAATTATAAGTTCTTCTGGCTGAAATAAATTGTCAGATTTAAAATACAGATGGAGACTTACAGGATGGCAAGTTGTGAACAGTTTGGCAGAAATGCATTATTCTTATGGCACTCCATTGCAAATGATACGCAGGACCAGTCTAGTTGTAGGTATGCCTTGGAAAAGCAGGGCTGGCTCTGCTCTCCACTGGAGACTTAACAGGGGCAGCCCTACCATTAGGCAGAATACAGTCTAACATCTTGGGCCAGGGACATTTCTTGCCTAAGGCTCAGAGGGATGATGGTTCTTCAAGGCTGGGGAGTTTGTAGCTCCAACATCAATGGGTAGTAAATCCACTTCATATTTTAGCCTGACCCTTAAATAAGCCATCCAAGCTGCTGAAACTATTTTAGTGCTTTGAATAGCTGCTTTTAAATTCTGACTAGACCCTGGAGAAGATTCCTAGAGCCACCAGCCTCCCCAATCTCCTGGAACAAAGGTTAGGTCAAAGGTTAGGAACAGCTATAGAGTACATGGGGCAAAAGCAATAAACAAGAGGTCTAAGGAAGAAAAGATGCAGGCATTCAACTAAGACTAAGAAGAACCTGAGTAGTTGGAGAAGTCTGAGGAATAGGGGTGTAGCTTAATAGCAAGAAGCCATAGATTTGAAGAAGGCCCATAGCTAGTGGCAGAATATTTGCTTTCATGTAGAAGGCTCCATTTTCAATCCCCAACATGTTCAAATTGGTCCAGGAAAGATTCTTGCTATTCAAAATCTTGACTACTGCTAGTCAAAACTGACAATATTTGGGCTAGATGGACTAATGTAGAATTCAGTAGAAAGTAAGTTTCTGTTTTCCTAAATTCCTCATTATGGGTCTGAAAGCAACCAAATGGATGTCTGCAAATGTCAGTACACCATAAATGACGAGAAAGGTACATCTCATCTTTTCTAAAAGTCACTTCTTCTAAAGCTTGCTTCATCTTTTCTAAAGCTTGCTTCTTCAAATGTATTCTTAGATGGTTCCGTTTTCAAAAAAAGGTTCCTCAGGCAGTGATGGCTTGTTGTTTGACAAGGCGGATTCTTCTATTGACAAATAGGGTGAAACATACTGTGAATGCCAAAGAAGATGATACCTTTCAGATTTTCTAGACTTCATGGAATGGCAAATGGCTCCCATCTTCTACATCCCAGCATAATACACTGAATACCAATGCATTTACTTCAAAATTTTCAAAGACAAATGATCACTTCCTTGATGTGGTATCCACTCAAAAGCTATAGTGAGCATGATACTGAAGGCAGTTTGCCTGGGCCATGCTTAGTTCAATCAGGAGGACAAACTGGTGAATCCAGTATCTTGCTTTATTAAAAGAAATGCAAGTATCTCACATTCTGACAGCCATGCTGCTGTACAGAATGAGACTTCCAAAACAGTGACTCAAAACCACAGTTCTCAGGAAGTTTGCAAAATCCCTCATACATTGCCCATTGAGATAATGTTCTACCAATCTACGGATTTCAGACTGATGTGTTGGTTATCTATCAGGCCAACTATAGGTATCTTTTAGGTGAACAACTTATTTTATCAGGAAAGCCCTGTGCTCCTCCTTCCCAAGGGAAAACAAGATAATCTGGATGTAACCTTCACTTGCTAGCTTATCAGTTTCTGGTAGAAGTCTCTTCTGTCATAAGTCTTGTTGTTGCTGCTGTGTGTGTTCAAGTCGTTCCTGGCTTACGGAGACCTTAAAACAAATTTATCATGGGGTTTTCTGGGGCTGAGAATGTGTGCTGTGCCATTGGATTTCTGTGGGTTTCCATGGCTGAGTAGGGAATCAAATCCTAGTCTCTAGGATCATAGGCCAAAATTTCTGCATGACGGGGCACAGTGACATCTTTTTGCTGCAGCCCCGGTGGGGAGGGAAAGCATGCCAGGGATGCTCCCCTCCACACCTCCCCGGTCGCTGTGGAGGGGAGTGCTCTGGCCCTACCTCTTCCCTTCCACAGCACAGCTGGGCATTTGCTATGGCTGTGCTAGGGAGGGAGGTGTCACCAATGTGCTTCTGCCCTTCCGCTTTGCCAGGAAAGACTGCAGTGCGGCATGAAGGTAAGTGTGAAACAGATTTTTTCTGTTTTACAAATACCACACTCACATGATGACAAGACGGCTGTAAGACCGTGACAACATCATGCAGAAGCACGACCTGCAGAGCGCTGTCATCATGTCGTGACTGCGGGGCACCCATGCAGTGCGGAAAGGGCCTACATCACACTGTCTCTCTGACAGAACGTTATGGCACCTTAAACAAAAGTCAACATAAAACCATGGCCCGTTCTGCACCTTACCTTTTTTCAGCACTGGGGTATGGGGATTGTGCAAGCAGCCTCCAGCGAGAGGCTCCCATGTTCCCGCTGCTTTAGCTCGGCATGAGCTGCCTGCTCCCAAGCAGGTAGAGCAAGAGCCCTGCCTCTTCCTTCCACAGCGCAGCCTGGAACTTTCCCAGGCTGTGCTGGGGCAGGAAGCACGACTGCTGCGGCTCCGGAGGCTCCGCACGAACGAAAAGTGCACGTGGGGCCCTGGAGCAATGCAATTGTGCACCATTTTTGGCTGAAAGCCAAAAATGAAAAAGTGCGCAAGCAGCACCTGCCAGGCCCTGCAGCGTCATGCGATTGTGAGTACATTGTGCAGATTGCTCCCCACAATTGCGTGATACTCCACGTGCCCTTTCGCATGGCAAATGCCATGTGAAAAAGGCCCATGTTATAGTCTCCTTCAGTACCAAGTATAACACTCTACTATACTCTGAGGCCCTTTCATACAACACAGTTGTAACATTATAATTGCACAATTGTTGGGTGACAGTTTTCAACAGACAGATGAATGAATGTATTAGTCCAGAAAAAGTGTGACAACACTCACATTCCATACATATGATGTCTCAACTATAAAACATCTCTTAAGAAAAGCTCTTAAGGGGGAACTATAACTAAATGTGTCTACCTCTAGTTATTAACTATACTTTAATATTTAAATGTAAAAAATTATTAAAGGCATATGGGCCATTGTGAGTGCTACATCTGATTACATCTCCCACCCACTCACACGCAGACATACTGCTGCATATGCTTAGATGTACATAAAATAACTTGCATTAGCCCAGGAAGGCATTTACTTCCTCATCAGAGGGATAAAACTGTATAAGCAAATGGGGAGATTGTCCAGCTAACCCCCCCAATATCTCCAGGTTTGCAATAGTGTATGGCCTTGAGGGCTCAGGTTATGGCCAAATCAGATTCAAGGAGTTGTTGAAATAAAACAACGCACCTGATGCTACTAAAAGACAACTTTATTGGTCGTACACAGGTGACAAATGGAGGCAGAAGCAAAAGTATCTGGGATTCACCTCAAATACTAGTGTTAAAATATTTAATCTTTTAAATCTGTTTTAACTCATAATTATATTTAATATGTTTTAGTATATTTCAGTTATTTTAACCTGTTTTAAACTCATTTGTGTTAATTTAATTTAATGAAGCTGCTCTGAGATCTTTTTCATAATAGGGCAGGGTAGAAATATTTTTAATTTAAAAATTTAATAAATAATAAATAAAAGTAAATGCAGAGCAAATTCTAACACACCCTTTCAGGTGATGAAAGCAGACCCAGATGAGTATATCTGGGGAAGTGAGCCACAGTCCATAAAATTATAAGAAACAAAGGCACAAGTGCTTTTGTTAGTCCCAACTGGAGTAGACCCATTGACTCTATGTGTTGACTCGCAACTCAACAAAGGTTTGAATAGGTCTACTCTAATTAAGACTCACCAGCACAATTTCAACCAAAATGTGTAAGCCTGTAGGGCATTACATGATTCCTTATTGTTTTTACTGCAGGATATTGTTATTATGGCTATATGTCCACCCCCACAAGATTCAACAGAATGTGTACAGAAACCTTTTTCAGACCTTAATACTAAAACTAGAAAGGTCCTTAATACTAAAACTAGAAAGGAGAGTGTGACGGAATATGGAGATGGAGCTTCCAGCCATGTCACCGACCCACTGTTCACCTTGGTCTCAGCAAACCTGCTTACATCTGTCCTTATATGCTGATGTGTGAGTGTTCTGAACACAGAACCCTGGCATTTTAGAATTAGGCCATTTCTGCACTACATTGTTATAGTGCTATTATTCAGCTTTCAACCTCCTCTGGAATCCTGGGGTTTGCGGTTTAAGGAGGGGCATTTAGAATTCTCACCCAGAGAGCTCTCCGGCCTCAGGAAACTACAAATCCCAGAATTCCACAGGATGTTGAAAGTAGAATAGTAGCACTGTAACAGTGTAATAGCCTTAGAAGGGGCACTCAAAGTTATCTATGTCAATCCAGAGTTTGGAAAAAATTTTTGGGGGGGAACTATTATTCTCAGTAGTGGGTGGTTGATTCCATGTCAGAGAGCTGGTGAATCCGCTCTGTGTTTTATTCTGAATTTTGAAGGAGCTATCCAACATGCTGAACCTTCCCCCAAATAGTTTCAGAACCTGTGATAGCTTCTCTAAAGTCTGGACTAAAACTGGGAGTGGAGTCATAACCCCACTGACGCGGAAGGCCACAATCCTCCAATCAATACGGCCCCTCCTCTCAAAGCAGGAAATGTGCAATTACATTCCTCATGTCATGAAGCAAGAGGAAATGGGGGTGCATTTCATATGCCATAAACTTTGAATCGAGCCTCTTCTGAGACATGCACCTAATCACACCAAGCTTCTCCTTAGTATAGCACAAAACACATTCAGGGTCAAGGATAATAGTTGCTGCTTTCTTAAGACCCACTCTTCTCAGTCTAATGCTTGGGAGTATACCTATTAAGCGTTTCCCAAGCCCATATATTGTCTTTGTCATTAGGATTCCAGGCAAGACCCTCAGAATCCACCTGAAGCAAGGGCAAAGCAAATTGGAGACCTGAAAATCTTAAAGCACTTTTGATGCTATCATTCCACATCACACCCCATTGCTGTCCATTCCCCCTCCCCATCCCCTGCACATATGCACAACTCCAATTGGATCTGGTGAAGCTTTGGTGGATTGATGTTTTGAAATAATTGTAGAGACCTCGTGTGTAAATGTCAAAATGAATGAAATTTAGCAGAAAATGCAGGAGAAATGGCCAGATCTCCCTATTAGCACTTGCTGTACATCTCACAAGACAGCTGATTCCCAGCTCTGTATGGGTTCCAGCATCCAGTGATTTATTGGGTAATTCAGCATTTGCCAGTATGTCTTGTGCTAATTAAATGCATCGCACTCTATTCAGAAATGTCAGAATTGATTTGTCTTCTGCAAGCACTGACTTTATTTCAATCTTCTAAAAAAGATTTTATGAGCCCCCGATAACTTATCCTGGCACATTCATCTCCCAGGGCAGTTTCTGTTTGTAAGGCCAGTATGAGGCAAAAACCAACCATCCGATGCTGTTGTCCTTTGGGACAGCTTGTTTATCTGTTAGATGTTGTACATCCAGGCCTATATAATGCATATATACATTTCAAGTTCCACAATAACCTGTAAAAATCATCAAATGGGACAAGTGCATGGATGTTATCTGTGATTTTTATTGGATGATACACTGACATGCACCGGCAAATGAGGTAGAATATAAACTGGACAAAATGAGCTATTCATTGTATTAGGATTGATGCAATTATTTTTTAAGACATTAAAAATAGAAATCAGCAAGAAACAGAAGATTGGGTCCAACCTTGTTCATAGGTAGAATAGACTCATGGAAATCAGTGGGATTTCAGTTATCCTGTTTTGACTTGTGTTTCACTGACAGGTAGCTTGTTAGTGAGCTATGACAGTGTAAGTCCAACTTATGCTGTCATAACCCACTTTTTTGTTTGTTGCAGAGGTTGCAATTCTTCACTGACAATGCAACAGCAAAATCCAACCCTAAATCCATCTTTTAAGTGATTCAGTCACCCCTAGCAAGATAACTTTCATGTTTTTGGGGAGCGAGAAATCAGCAGAGATGCATCCAGCTATTTTCCTGTAGCTGGATGTGCTCCAAGAACATCATCTGCAGGGACCTCCTGAGGATCCCATGAGGTTCCTGTAGATGCTTGCTGAAATATGTCCACCTACAGAAAAATAGAACATAGATTTCCAACAACATGGAAATGGTTGTGTTGGGATGAGTACATTGTTTAAAAGGTAGTTGGTGGGGTACCATTGGAAAACATGGCTATAAAGATGTAGCTATGTGCCAGGGTCTTTCTTCACTGCACTGTTATAGTGGTATTATTGTACTTTCAACATCCTATGGAATCCTGGGTTTTGCAGTCTAGGGAGGGGCATTTAGAATTCTCAGCCAGAGAGCTCTTTGCCCTCAGTAAACGACAAACCTCAAGATTCCACAGGATGTTGAACGTGCAATAATAGCACTACAACAGTGTAGTGTGGAAACGCCTACAGTTAGAGATCTCCCAACTCAGGATCTCAGCTATTGCTTTCAACAGATTAGATCCAGACTTGGTCCTGTTACCAGTTGTTGTTGTGTGTCTTCAAGTCATTTCTGACTAATGGTGACCCTGTGGCATTTTCTTGACAAGATTTGTTCAGAGGTGGTTTGCCTTTGTCCTTCTCTGAGCCTGAGAGAGTGTGACTTGGAGCAGAGATTTGAACCCTTCAGAGTCATAGTCCAGTGCTCAGACTACTACACCATGCTCGCTAACCTGTTTATAGTACACCATTTAAATCAGTGGGACTCATGATTCACATCAGTCCCACTGATTTCAGTTGATCTACTCTAAACATGACTAAGTTTGGATCCTATCCAATGGGTATTTGGCTCCCACTCAAATAATAGCAACTAATCTACTCATGGGTAACTTTATATACTTATATATTTATTGTTAAAAAAAGCAACAATGGAATTTTTTGCTTATGAGTTCTCTGCCTGGTTGAAAAGGTCCATTTATTTGCTTATTCTTGGTGACAGTTGGGTCAAATATACTGGGTGCATGACCTTCATAATCAATTTCCCAGTTCAGCTTGGGACCATGGTATGAGGAAGGGCAATTCAACCCTTTCCCTCAGTGTGTTTCCACAGCTTAAATCAGTCTCCACAGGAATAGTTAGTCAAGAAGAGAAAAAAGATAGGTATCCATATTGTACAAGTACCTCAGTATCTAGTAGCACCTGGGAACAACAGCTACTACTATTACTACTACTTTCTATTTTTTATCCTATCTTTCTCCTAAAACTGCAACTTAAGGCGGTGCTTTATTAATGGACTTTTTGCATTACACTGTTATAGTGCTATTATTCCACTTTCAACATCTGGTGGAATTCTGGGATTTATAGCTTACTGAGGCCAAGGAGTTCTCTTCCCTAAACTTCAAGTCTCAGGATTCCATATGATGTTGAAAGTGGAATAATAGCACTATAAAAGTGTAGTGCAGAAATGGCCTAAGTAAGGTGTTCAAGCAAAGGATGAAATTCCCCTCACATGTCCCCATGGTCCTGATCCAGACTGGAGGTCCTTTCATGGTTGTTTTTAATGGAATTTATTGAAATGTGAAAAAATTTGGTTGAGAGTTTCTCTTGTCATGAGTAGTCTGTTTCTGAACTGCTTTATGTGAATGTTTCTCCACAATTCAGAAGTGGGTAGGAGGAGAAGGAACTATACCATCACTTCAGTGTGTGTAAAATAGCCCTAAGTCCTACTCCATTAAACTAAGCAGAAACATAGAATACTTATTTCCCTTCATTTCCTATGAGTTTGAAGTACTCCAGAGCAGAGCTTTCCAGACTTTTCGTGTTGGTGACACACTTTTTAGATATGCATCATTTCACAACACACTAATTCAGAAGTGGAGGCAGCCCCTCCACCTGAGCCTGGCCTGCCCCCAGCACTACTCTCACTGGGGTCATCCTTGGCTCAGGGCGGCAGCTGCAGTGGTGGGAGAGGCAGCCCCTCCACCCGGAGCTGGCCAGCCACCGTTGCCCTCGCAGGGGTCTTCTCAGGCTGGGGTGGTGGCAGCAGGAGAGGCAACCCCTTCCTCCAAACCTACCTCCCCGCTGTCCCCCAGGGTCTTCCTTGGTCCAGGGCAGCAGCAGTGGCAAGAGAGGCAGCCCCTCCACCTGCTACATTCACGCAACACACCTACACACTGTAGCCAACACAGTAACGTGTCGCAACACAGAATTTGGAAAGCTCTTCTCTAGATCCTTGTTCAGGATCCTTTCAGAAGGAAACTGTTCATAAAAAAAACAACAACCCTGTTCCTCCCACCCTTAAAACTGGTGAAATTGCCTCTTATTTTTGCTACCTGCTCACAAATGAGGCAGTGAATTAGAAGTGGAGGCACAGAGGGATTTCACAAGATCTTTATATTGGGATAGCCAGTTGTAGGTCAACTGACTCTTTGAAACTTCTCAAGGAAACCAGCTCTGACATAGCTGGATTTTAATTTGAATTGAAAATATCTGACAGTGAATAAGAAGAATTACCTTGTAGATGACATGGAAAGTGAAGCATTATTGACAAAGAGTCAGGAGGGGTTACTCGCAAAGAAGTGCTGAAAAGGAAGATAGCATGGACATCTTAACATGGGAAAGGATCTCAGGGTTGCAAGCAAAGACTCTTGCTGGAAGCTCAAGTTGTGGCGTGGATCAGATTGGGCTATTTTTAAATCTGTAGTACAGAAATAAGGGAAATCAAAGCATGCTTGTTTGACCACTAAAACTTTTGATTTTTTTTCTCCTGAGGTTTCAGGATTGCTCTCACAAATCCCAGTTGTGAAAATAATAATGTCCAGTTATATAACATGCTCAATAACATCACTGTAGTAAGACCATGAAGTCACGGCCATTTTTGTCATGTCAAATGCAAGCTCTGCACTGTATTCCAGGGAGAATATATTTTTGCAGAAAAGGTCCAAGTAGTGCCATGACTGGTTTACTGTTAAACATTGCTTCTAGCTCGTTTAGATAATGCAGAAGACATTTAAGGTCACAAGCACCAACTAAGGAGAAGGGAAGTAGTTCAAGTGGGATAAACCCCGCGCCCCTGTGTCCTCCCAGCAGCAACAAAATCTGCTGTTGCAACCTGGACTGTTGGATGATGAAAAAAACAGAAAATTAAAGAAGCCAATAGCTCTTGCCTTAAAGAGGGTGTTGAGAAATGGGATCAGGCTGATACCAAGATGACCTAGAACAGCAGCCCTTGCAAACAAGAACAATTGTATCTTTATGTGTTTAGTGCATATTTCTCCTGCTCAGCTTGCAAGATTTATTAAACGGGAGGGTATATTTTAAAATAAAACAAAACAGCCCAACTGTCATTGGCTGAATTACTATTAAAGACTGGTGGAGTGTAAAGTTCCATAAGAATACTTACAATGAAAGTTAGGTAGGGTGAAGACTGTTCCTTTTTCCTGGCTGCACAACAGCAAGAAAAGGTCCTCTGGGACACTCCCGTGGCCAGTCAGTGGCCTATTTGGGCAAGGACAGGATTTCTCCCAGTCATTATCCAACTGCCATTATGTGGCCAGAGACAAAAGCCATTTCTGCACCACATTGTTATAGTGCTATTATTCCACTTTCAACATCCTATGGAAACCTGGGATTTGCAGTTTAGGGAGGGGCCTTTAGAATTCTCAGCCAGAGAACCCTTTGGCCTCAGTAGACTACAAATCCCAGAATTCCACAGGATGTTGAAAGTGGAATAATAGCACTATAATAGTGTAGCGCAGAAATGGCCGAAGTATTGTGCAAGGAGGTACTGGATACCATCTTGTGCAACATTTCCTTGCACAATGAATGTTTCCTTTTACATCACATGAAAATGGACCTATGCTTGTATAACCTATAGTTACACTAGTATAAGTCACCAAGAGGATTCCAGTCAGTGTACTTGCCTCTCTCCCCTGAAATTCTTCCAGGCCGATCATTCACGTATTGCCATAGAAGAAAATTATGGAGGATGGTAATGTACATAAAAAGGTATATGCAAATTTCATTAGAGAAATGCAAATTTAGGAAATATGGTACTATATAAATAGAAATGTAATATATGTCACAATAGCTGGGAAGACTGCAACCATGTATCATATATACCTCAGTCTTCTGCTGGTGACACTTGGTTATACCACATTCTCTCCAGGGCAGAGAAACTTTTGCTAGGTTTCTTCTTAACAGTTTCTGTTAAAGGCACAACAACAGGAGCAGAAAAAAAAATCACAACCAAGGATCTGATAGCACATCTGACTGGAAATGGTGTGGATGTTTTTGTAGTGGGTAGTAAACCACTGGAAGATCTCATGTATTATTGGAAGGTGAAAAGAAACAGGGAAAATTCCCTGGCTCCTATAGGATAATAGAATGGGTAGCAGGCAGCCATGTCCAGGAGGGATTTTTAATTAAAGGGGCACCACAGCAAGGGTTGTACATAGGTGCTCGCTTCGGCAGCACATATACTAAAAAAGGCTATGCATATAAGCTGTCTTTGCACATCCATATGCACGCCCAGACACATACACTCTCACACACAAACCAGATTGTTGTGTTGATGTTTTCTTTAGCAATGTCCTTCCTAGCACAGCATAATTTATGCAAAGACAAGGAGAACTTGTTTGCTATTAATATTCGTCATGCTTTTAGGGAATTTGGCACATGCAAAGGCTGATCTTGTTTGAACTCCTGTAGTTTGCTCTGTAGATTTCTTGGCCTTTTGCAATGGCAAGAGCCTGGAAGCCTATCTATGCCACTTCCTTTTTCTTGACTAGCAAAGACTTACTTAGAATGACAGTGAGCAGGAAAAGCTCCAACTCAGGATTTTCAAAGAGCTGATTTTCCAGCTGCCCAAATGCCTAGTCAGACGCCCCATGCTAACAAAAGAAGAAAGGTGGAGGAGGAACCAAATACAGTTTGCACTTGGTTGCTTGTTTACGCTGCGTATAAGCTGTGGTTTCTTCATGAGAGATATTGCTCATTGAAAGAGGACTTGCAGGGGCATAACAGCAATAAATGAGATGGATGTAAACCCCAGGCAATCTACAGTTGCACACTGCTTCTCCAGTGGGAAGGCTCCACCCTCAGAAATTTCCTCTGCCTGGTTTTAGTGATTTTCCTTGTTCAACACACACAGAGTTCAACCCATTTAGCAAGGTCTCTTGATCCGCTACATAGCATTTTCAAGTGGCTGGAGGGATCTGCCCTCTAACATTTCAGATCAGGACCCATGGGGTCAAACTACATCAGAGTATGGTCAAGATGGCAAAAATGATTAATGTGGAAGAACACATAAGTTAGGAGAGACTGCAGCAGTTTGCTTTTGGTTCGCCCTACCGGGAAGGGCAAGATCCCACTCTCCTCCCAGCTGAGTTGACTCAATGCAAACTTCTTTTGCACTGCAAACCCCAGGATTCCGGTGGATTGCTCACGTTGCAGTAAATGGAGTAGTTGAGGACACAGGGAGACGTGGGAAGAGGAGACAAAAACTGGGACATTTCAAAAGCAGCTGAGAAAGTGGGGCTAGGGGTGATTAGTTAGAAGTGTCCCTTCTAAATCAAGGTATAGTCATCCCTTCACATTCACTAGGGTTAGGGGCACAGGACCCCTGTGAAAGTGAAAAAACTATGAATAACTCTAGGTCTTCCCAAACCATATCTAACACAGAAAAAAAGTATGATCACCATATTCAACCCACTGTGGATTCCTCTGAGGCATCAGGGTTCCTACACAAGGCAGAAGTGGGTGGCTGGTGGGGCTTATTGCCACCCCCAATGCTGCCCCACATCATTTTTAATAGGGACTCACTAGACTGGGTCGCAGTTTCTCAGTCTCACGAGGCTTGCAGTCCCTATTAAAAATGGCACAAGGAGGCAGCAGAGGTGGTGGCAAACAATCCTTGAATAATCAAATCTGCAAAAGTGAAACCCACAAATGTGGAGGGCTGACTGTAGCTGGAGGGTATGGAGGGGCTGCTGTGAAGAAATGAAGAAACCCATTCCTGCCAGCACAGAAATATATGCATGTTTTGTGAGGCTCTTTGCATGATATAGATAATATTTCTGTTTTTTTGCTTTCCCACTTCCTCACAGCAGTCCCTTCAGTCATTTAAATACATGAGACCTTCTGTGAGGCCTCTGCATCTTGCACTCCACCTACTGGACAGTAGCTTGCTTGACATGGAAAAACGGGCCATTTCCATACTACACGGTTATAGTGCTATTACTCCACTTTCAACATCCTATGGAATCCTGGGGTTTGCAGTTTAGGAAGGGGCATTTAGAATTCTCAGCCAGAGAGCTCTCTGGCCTCAGTAGACTATAACCTCCAGGATTCCAAAGGGTGTTAAAAGTGGAATTATAGCACTGTAACAGTGTAGTGTGGAAATAACCATGAGACCCACAGAGAGCCAGCTTGGTAAAACACATTGTGCAGGCTTATCTTATAACTTCGAATTGCAGGGTGCAAACAGAATTAGCCATTTTGATAGTTTTCCAGGGTGGAAGGTTCAAATGTTTGGAACTGTTCTTGGAGACTCCTGAAGCCCCCAAACATTTTCAAAACATTGTTCAGCTGCCGTTTTTTTTTTTAACCTTTGGCCAGCTCAGCATGGCTCAGAACTGCCACAAAATGAGGTAGTTTTGCCCCTTGCCGACCTCCTTGCCTTGGACCTGTGGGAGAAGAGTGGTGGGATATAAATAAAATAAGGAAATGAATCCCCCCCCCAAAAAGAGACAAAAATTACTAAAAATTAACACATGAAATTGGAAGTAATGTTACCTCACTCCCCATCACAAAAACAATGATGTGACCTGTTTGTGGTGGGAAAATGTGCCCTGCCTCCTTCACAGTTGTTGTTTTTGTTATTGTTGTTGTTGTATGCCTTCATGTCACTTCTGACTTGTGGTAGCCCTAAGGAGAACCTATCATTGGGTTTTCTTGGCAGAATTTGTTCAGAGGGGTTTGCCTTTGCCTTCCTTTGAGAGAGTATGATTTGACCAAGGGGTTTCCATGGCCAAGGCCACTTCCACACGAGACTGTTATAGCGCTATGATTCCATTTTCAACATCCTATGGAATCCTGGGGTTTGCAGTTTCTGGAGGGGCTGGCCAGCCCCTCCCGAAACTGCAAACCCCAGGGTTTCATAGGATGTTGAAAGTGGAATCATAGCGCTATAACAGTCCCGTGCGGAAATGGCCCAAGTGGGGGATTTGAACTCTGGTCTCCAGCACCATAGTCCAGTGCTCTAACCACTACACCATGCTGATTCTCCCCTTCACAGTTGCCCACCACCAATTTAAAAGAAAAGAACAACAGACAAAAGCCACCATAACTGCAGTGGTAAGCAACCCTCCCTATGAAACTGTTGAAATGTACTGGTGCTGTATTCTCTCAAGTCACACCTTAGTTTCAGATGGCAAAATATTCCTCTCATATCCAGGAAATCCCTAAACTGGAGCAAAAGGAGTCTGACCCAAGTATGTATATGTGTATGTCTGTATAAAGGCTGGATCCAAAGGCACTCCCTCCATCAACCAAAAAGCTGCTTGCAAAAAGTCTTCTGCTGGCTAAGTTTTTTTCAAGAGCTTTTGGCTCATTATTGTAGAGTTGCCAGATATAAGGGCCTGGCCCTTCCTATCCATTCCTCAGGGCAAAGAGAAGTTGTTTAGAGGAAGAGCACCACCTTGAAAAAGTGTACTTAGCTACATTTCCTTCCTTGGCTTTTAAAATTTTCAGTGGCCTACTCTGTGCTGCTGTGGTCGATGCTTAATGTATCATGTTTAATGGCACCCCCTCTTAATACTATTCATCCAGGCAACATCACCAGGGCCAAGAAAGAACAACAAAGGGGGTATGTATTGAATGCACGAGAGAATCGCATTTCTATCTGAGAGTTAAAAGGACCAGTGCCAAACAGTGACTGGAATTCTGTATTGCCCTTATGGATGCATAACTTTGAGTGACAGATCTGTGTCCATGTTCATGAACACTATGTGGAATGAACACTGTGTGGAAAGATGCCACAGTGGCCCTTTCCTAGTGACACTACTGCCATAGAGGGGAAATGTTGCTGGCGTTATCTCTTCTGTTTACTCCTTTGCAGCCAATAGCTCTTCACATTAACTTAGAAATAAGCACCATAGGAACATTCTCTGAACATCTGCCTACTTCATTTTAAAGAGCGGAGCACTGATTCATCAAAGGAGTTCTGGCAACAGACGTACAGACATGTTGCCAAAGATAAACTCATAGCAATTCCCCCTTTTTTTTTTCCAGAAGAAAAAGCTGGGCTATTATGAGAGGAAAATATGGTAGATATGCATGAAAAAGTGTGAGATAATTCTCTTATTTTGAGCTTAAAACCAGCCACTTGCTAATTATGATGTTTTTCCTATGAATGTAAGAGATTTGACTCTAAAGTTTATAGAGTCTTCCATTTGCAACTGTGGGTGTATCAAAACTACACTGTTACAGTAGTTACAGATACAGGCATGGATCCATACTATGCAATCCTGAGATGGGTAGTTTGGCAAGATACTTAGAATTCTCTGCTAGAAAGCTCTAGGCCATTTCTGCACTACACTGTTATAATGCTATTGTTCCACTTTCAACATCCTGCGGAATTCTGGGATTTGTAGTTTACTGAAGCCAAAGAGCTCCTCGGCTGAGAATTGTGAAGACCCCTCCCTAAACTGCAAACCCCAGGATTCCACAGGATGTTGAAAGTGGAATAATTGCACTATAACAGTGTAGTGTGGAAATGGCCCTAGTCAACTCCTTTGAACTACAGCACTAGAACTCTCTGGAAAAGAATTGAAAGTACCTCACCAAACTACAAATCCCAGAATTCTGGTGGAGAGAGCTGTAGAGCCTCCATCCACCATTCATTGTGAGAAACTTAGTAGCCACTTAGTAGCATCTTTTCACGGTGAAGGAGAGTGCTGGTGTCCACGGTGCCATAGTGATCTTTTCATGAAATTTAATGGAAGTTCTTTTGGTGGATTTAAAAGATGCTAAGACATTTAGAATTGTAGTCCCTTACAATGTGTAGTTTGTCCCTGAGTGACCTTTGTCACTTATGTGATCTTTTCCTACAGATGTTACTGCAGTGACACAGGATTCCTTCATAGGTGGAAGAAACAGCAACCACATCAATCCACTGAAATATAAGGCAAGGTTAAGTTCTTCTGTTATTGGTTAAAACAAACAGATACTTGAAATATTTAGGTTCCTTTTTGTTACAATAAGGTTCAGCATGTTAAACAGTAGCTGAAGCTGCCTTTTGCCTTTTATCATTGGTTAATTATTCAGCAAATGTATGCCCCATTCTTCTGCAGAAAGCCAGCCCTACTACTAGGCAAAGTAAGGCAGCTGCATTAGGTGGTAGATGCAGTGATTGCAGAGAATTTCTGACCAAGTAGCGCTATTGTAATGGAAGGAAAATGTAATCCAACACATTTTACCCCCTCTGTAATGGGGGTAGTGCCATAGCATGAGGTGGGGAAGGTTAAGCCCTGCTTCTCCATGCCTTTGATTCAAAATAGAGGCCTCAACACTGTCTATAAAAAAAGATAATCATATTGGGAACTCCTAACAGGGAACTCCAGTGTAACATGCAGTCCTTTGAAAGCAGTTTATATCATTAAGTTGCATAGAAGTGAGCAGTTCCCAATAGACAGTGTTTACTATTTCAGTGGAAAGTGAAGTCATACATAGTGTAATTTTGTCCTATGCATTAAGTCAAAAGAACCCACTCAAATAACGCCTACCTAACCATGGAAATAGTGGTGATGAGGAAAATATAACCTGTTGTATTTTAGCTCATGTTAAAACAATCAGAGAAGATACCAGAAACGGGGGTGACCATATTTGACACTGAAAGTTGGGATCACAGGACATCTGCTGAAGGCACCTGCTGAGGCCTTGTTCTGATGCTCTTCTTCCTCTTCCTCCTTTCTCAGGTGCCTGATAACCTACCCTCTCTGGATGAGAAAAACAGCAAGATAAGTGAGAAGAGAGCACAGTGTCCTTCCTATGCCTCCCTCCCACAAGGTGTTGCCAATTGCATAACCTCCACCATTTCACAGAATACAAATTGGGGCACTTGGGGCCAAGGAAGATCACAATGCAGTTGAGACAGCAAAAGTTATTCATGAGGATGAACACACAAGCTAGAAGGGGCTGCAGCAGTTTGCTTTTGCGTGAACCATCAGGAAAGGACAAGATTCCATCCTCTTCTGTACTCTCCCTCCTGCTGAGTTCAGTGAGCACAAACTGCTTTTGCACTTTGAACTCAGGTTGCAGCAACTGAAACAAGCTGAGGGAAAAGGGGGAGAGTGGGAGCTGGAGAGAGAAACTGGCATATTTGAAAAGCAGCTGGAAAAAAGTGAGATGGCAGAGGATTAATCAGGATTGTCTCTGTCAAACCGAAACAGCTGCAGTGCATACAACTGAGTCTGGAGAGAGAAGACTATTGAATGTGCAGGAGTAGCAATGGCAAAGAGATGGACCCATCCGGGGAGGAAATTCATTGACAGCATCTTGCTTGACATCCCATGAAACAACTGCAACTATTATTGATAATAACCTTAACACACATAAAACTTCCAGGCAAAGCAGCAGAGAATAAAAAACTGTTCTGATCCTGTACAATCTGTTTATCTTTATGGACAAATTCATTATGGAATACCAAGCTCTGGCACTATTATTTTGGAGATATACTTCTGTGAAATGATGGCTCTGGAGATCAGAGCGAGGAGTGAAAACTCCCTCTCCGCTTTGTGATCGCCAGCAGTTGCCTGCCACAAGTATGAATGAATACTACCCCTTCTGGTCTGTCCAGCTGGAGAAGAGTCAGGATTCCTTGGCATGCAAGCCATCTGTTGCTGTTGCAGGGAGTGCTACGGTGAACAGGATGAAGTGAAAGGATTGGGGGATGCTGCTGTGAAAAAGGAAACACAGTTTTGAAAAGCTTTCAACAGGAAATAAAGAGGAGGGAATCAAAATTAGGAAAGAAGTAGGAGGAATGAGGTAACAGGACAAATACATCAACACAGTGGAGAGGATTAGGGGCTTTTCACATTGCAGTTATAGCTCTGAGATTTCACTTTAATCACCATGGAAACATCCTATGGAATCCTGGGTTTAGTAGTTTGAGATCTCTTTAGTAGCATGAGATCTCTTTGGCAGAGAATTCTAAGTACCCTCCAAATATCCAAATCTCAGGATTCCATAGGATGGTGCAACAGCAGCTAAAGTGGAATCATAGCACAATAAATTTCTTTCTCCTCTTGCCACTTTCTCCCTTTGTCCTCACCTTAATTGCTGCAAACTGAGTTCAGTGTGCAAAAATGGCCTCCACTCAACTCAGCAGGGGCAGAGGAGAAAAATGGCTGAAATCTTGCCCTTCTGTGTAGGCTCCAGTAAAAGCAAACTGTTGCCTCCTCTCCCAGCTTCTTTATTAATAACTTTTGCCATTTTGACCATGCTCTGATGTCGCTTGGCCATGCACATTCCAGGCCCTTTCTGCAGCTTACCTTTTTGCTGAGCTGGAGTGTGGGGATTGCGCGAGCAGCCTCTTGTGAGAGGCTCTCACGTCCCTGTTGCTTCAGCTCCACGGCCACTGCCTGCTCGCGAACAGGTAGTGTGAGAGCCCTTCCTCTTCCTTCTGCAGTGCAGCCTGGGATTTTCCCAGGCTGCGCTGGGGCAGGAAGCACGAGCACCACGGTTCTGGAGCTCTTTACGCACAATAAATGTGCGCAGGGCCCCGGAGCAATGAGCGATCGCGCACCATTTTTGGCTCAAAGCTGAAAATGAAATAGTGCGTGATCGGTGCCTGCCGGCTCCTGAAGTGTCGTGCGATTGTGAGTGCATCGTGTGGACCACTCCTCACAATCACACGACACTCCAGGGGCCCTTTCACATGGCAAATGCCATGCGAAAAGGACCCCAGTTTTCATCTGTAACACAGTAGAGAGTATGTGTCTGACATGCAAATATTGTTTGATACCAACTAAGATTTTGGGTTCATCATTATGCCTTCACTGATGGGCAGTGTTTAATTCCCTCAATAAAACACATTAAGCTTATTTTTGGATCTCTAGTTGGTTCTTCCCTGTAGAACAGTGGTTCTCAACCTGTGGGTCCCCAGATGTTTGTGGACTTCAGCTCCCAGAAGCCCTGAGCATTGACTATAGTGGCTGGGGCTTCTGGGAGCTGAAGTCCACAAAACATCTGGGGACCCACAGGTTGAGAACCACTGCTGTAGAAGTACTGGTGAACATAGGTGTAAAAGACCTCATTAGGTTACCTCCCTCTTGCAGGCCTCCTATTCGAACTAATAATTCCCTGCCTTTTGACAGAGGTACTGGCCTTGTGGGTGGACCCCTGAGTCACTGACATTTTGGGGTAACAGTAGCAAAACTTCAATTTATGAAATTTATCAAGGGAAAACTAATGAAGAACGGTTAATTAAATATGTTCAATATGTTAAAGTAAGTAATTAAAGATGTAAGTTTACAAAATTTATCATTTGATTCACTTCAACCTCTATCAGAAAAAATAATCTGTACTTTCCACGTCTATCTATAAACATTAATTGTCCATCTTTATTACTTCCTTCTTACTCTTTGTTGGAATTCTTTTGTGAAAACTTACTTTAAACTTCTTTACTTGTCAGTTTGTTCAGGCACAGTACTTTCTGCCTTTCTTAGTATTTTATTTTATTTTATCATGACTAGTTTGGTTTTTTTAAAGGCAAACATGGACCTTTGTTGCTGCTGCCACGTGACCACATTTTGGCCATGATGTGGCGATGGGGCAAGTATGAAAGTTGGTGTGGTGGCCATATGGCTCCCTGACTCCCTGTCATAGATGTATTGCTTGATTGCTTTGGGTTTTATTGTTGTACACCACTCAGACATTGACTTAACACCAAGCAGTCTGGAAATTATGTTAAATAAATACATAAGCAACTATTACAGATACTGGTAGTTTGTAAGAGCCCCTGCCTGTGCTTGTTAAGCTCTCTCAGCCCATCCTCCCTGCCCTCAACAGCAGTGATCGCTCAACATGCATAAGACATTTGCACGTAGCCAAGGGGAGGGGGAAGCCAACTGAAGAGAGGAAGCCCCCCAAAGACAATCAAGAGAGAAAAATCATTTCTTCATTCTCACTGAAAGCCTACCCTGCCTTACTAAGGTCAGTGGATGACTGATAGATGGGCATGACAGTCAGGACATGGGCTAGCAGTTAGATTGTATCTCCTGGGAAGTTCAGTCCTGCATCCTTTTAACACAACCCTAACGAGCTTACTACGAAACTCCCCGAACCCAAACATGCGGCCATTTCACAATTAGGAGCTGAAAATGTCAGATCTTCTTCGATGTTGTCACACATTTTATTTTCAATAGTCTTAGGCCCTCCTTGGTTCTCTTCTTTGGCTGCATCTGTAGTCGTTTCTTCGAGGCCAGAGGAAATAATAATTAACTGACAGGCAAACGTGTCATAAAAGGCCTCTAATCAGGATTAATTAATTTGGTGTTGCATAATTTCTTAAGCACATGATGCATTAATTTAGCCTAATTATGGATCTAACTCAAAAGTCCCCAGATGGCAGCTATAATTGAGCATTAATTAATTTGCTTGCTATACTTATGGTTAACAAAATCTCCCTGAAAAGAAGAGCTGTGGTGAAACTTTAAAAAATTGTCCTCTCTGTCAGTGACAACAAGAGGCATAATAATAACTGGGAAAGCAAAAAGAAGTACGGGTATCTTGTAAAGGAATTAAGATCACTTTGTTTTCCCTTTAAAGCAATTTTAATGAAAAGGAACACTTTAACTGAAAGTATGAATTTGCTTTACATATGTAGTAGTGTGTGTTTGCATTTATTTTAGGCCACCTCTAAGGTCATGGTTTAATAAGACTGTAAGTTTAAAATTATTTGAAGAGTCTCTCTTGGGAAAAAAAGATTGATAAAGGTGGGTTTAGGGGTGCATGGTGGGCTGACTAGAACCAGAGTTGGGAAGAGTTTTATTACGCCTTCCACACCATCAAACATCTGCCATTTGAAGTGACTACTGTTTGACACGGGAGAAGGAACCAATAGAATAGTCAGCCTTGAAATATTTCCTTTCTTTCTGAATGTCCTAAGAATATCCTGCACATCCTCTGTTCTATCCTGTACAAAAAGGAATAACAGTTAGTAGAATAAGAGAAATCTTACTCTCATTCTTACAACCGAAATGGCCCTTTTCACATGACATTTGCCATGTGAAAGAGGGCCTGGAGCATTGCGTGATTGTGAGGAGTGATCTGCACGATGCACTCACAATTGCGCGATGCTCCAGCAGCCGGCAGGAGCCAATCGCGCATCTTTTCATTTTCGGCTAGAAGCCAAAAATGGTGCGTGACCGTGCATTGCTCCTGGGCCCTGTGCACACTTACCTGGTGTGTGGAGCCTCTGGAGCTGCGCCAGTCGTGCTTCCTGCCCCAGCGCAGCCTGGGAAAGTTCCAGGCTGCGCTGCGGAAGGAAGAGGCGGGGCTCTTGCATGAGCAGGCAGCTCGTGCAGAGCTGAAGCAGCAGGGAAGGGAGAGCCTCTCGGCAGAGACTGCTCGCGTGATCCCCGCATCCCAGCGCTGGAAAAAGGTAAGGTGCGGAAAGGCCTTTGTCCCATTGCGAAAAGTTCCATTGGAGATCGCATGACACATTTCTGACTAAGCGTGCATAGAATTGTGCTGTATCCGAAGGCTAGTAAGCATCCAATAGTGGATTTCTGCTAGTGGAATGGTGGAATTGAACATAAATGGGATGGATGATCTGATGTCCTGCCCTACTAAAACTCCATGTGAATTCCCAAAACCACTCTAGAAGACTGAACATTTGGCAGCTCAGAGAGATGCAATGGGATGTACGGGGCAGAACATTCTATCAGCATGATGATAGATTTAACCCCAAATCATTGGTTCATTTAGGCCAGTGGCTCCCAAATGTTGGGCCCCCAAGATATTGTTGAATAACCAGGAACGACAGCCCAGGGAATCCCTGACCATTGAGTCCAGCTGGAAAAACATCTTGGAAACCTATGGGATTTAAACCAAGAATCCTGTATTCACAATCCAGTTCATATTAGGAGCAGGAGGAAGGATGCTGTTCTGTTCCAACAAGCTTGTGTGAAGCTTTATTTTTTTATTTTTTCAGGAGCTCTTCCATCCATGAAAGTGAAGGGGGGGACCCTATAAAAAATCACCCTCCAAAATGATTCATTTCCCACTCACTGCTTGCCTGTATGAGAGAAGCAAAGGCCCAGATCAGTCAGGTGGCTTGATGATTCATATGGAGCAGTGGCCATTTGTGTGTGCAGATGCTGGGGCTGACAGTGCAAACGAGTCCAATAAATGGCAATATTTCATTGCACAGTAGGGGCTGAAGCAAGCAAACAAGGAAAGAAGAGCCAGTACTGTTCAAACTAAAGGTAGAACAAGGCCGGTTTAGATCAGCAACATGCCTGTCTGTGTTCCTTTCTCATGTGTTTCTCCACCCCGTCCAGTAATATAGAGTAGAAAGCCAATGTAATATAGCAGGTGCTCAAGCAGAGAGCAGTGATACAGCCAATGGTGGGTTGATTAGAGTATTGGACTGGAGCTTGGGAGATCTGGGCTCTATTTCCCACTGACCTACAAAATTCACAAAGAGACTTTAGGCTGATCAGTCTAATCTACCTCTAATGTTGTTGTGAAAATGAAGTGAAAAGGAGAGCCATGTATGCTGCTTTAAGCTCATTAACAGGATATAAGTGTAGCTAATGCAGTGGGATTTGGGGTTGAGTACACTGTTTTTTCCGAGCATTCTTCCTTCCAGACATTGACCAGGGAGAGAAGCACTGATCTCAGAGTTTAGAAAAGTGACTTTCAGCTTTTCCCCTAAGCCAGAGGTTGGAAATGTTACTTTTAACTACTGCTTTTCTGACTGGGAGATTGTGGGAGTTGTATGCCAAAAGTCACTTTTCTAAGCTTTGAGTAGCATATATGCTTTGCATGTAGAAAGTCATTCCTTGCCATCTCCTATTAAATAAGGTTAGGCATCTCCTGGATGCCTTGAATGTCTTCAGCCATCAATGATTTTCACTATAGAGAAGAGGCAATAGTCCAAGTGAGACAGAAAAAGATAGCCCCAGAGTAACACAGTGGATGGTGGTGAAGCAGGGTCAGGACCTGGAGAGAGACAGAGGTGATGAGTCAATGACCAGAGTTCAAGACCACAGATGGTAGTCTTATGCCTGTGATAGAAGTAGCAAGTTACCTCAGCAGCTGCCAAAATTTTAGTCAGTTCAAGAGAGCTGACACTGAAGCCATATTCTCTGATTACTTCACTGGGGCCGTTTCCGCACAGGGCGAGGGAATCGCCCCGTGCCGGTACTACCGGACTTCTTGGCTCCATGCTTGGGTCCTGGCTGGTCCGGAGCAGTGCGTGGCCTCCACTCCGCACTGCTCTGGGGATGAAAATGGCAGCTTCCAACTGATCGAGGCTCTCCACCAACCGCTGAAGCTCACCAGCCTAAAGCCCGCCCCCGGCAGATCGCAGGCTCGCACCGGAGCATGGGCACAGAGTGGTGTGCTCCATGCTTTCCAAAGAACTGTTTCAAGTGGTCTTTCAAAAGCACACTGGATGACCACTTCAGGTCATTCCAGAGCGGTCTGAGGTGCAGAACTACACTAAGTAGGTCTGACCCAGTCGACTCCCAGGTGCAGATGTCCTCCCTGGAGGACACTCTGCACTGTTTCTTAAGCCCGTGTGGAAATGGCCTGGGTCACTTAAAGTACCAAAGCTTTTTTATGCAGCTGCTGGTTTCTTCTAGGCTAGGGAGTAGAGTTCTAAATTGTGGGGATTTGTTAGAGGATGCTCCTCAAGACTTTTCTGATCTTCATATGGATTTGAGAATCTGGCAATGAAGTTACTCATAGAGGTTCCAGGATGAGAATGCAGAATCTGCTATTGAGAGATCAACCTTGGAAGGACAGGAAATGAATCCATCTCCTTCTCTGAGAAATGAATGCTTCAGTTGTCTGAGAAAAGGCATGGCAAAAGAAACGATGATAAACTAGAACTTGGGGGAGGGTTAATTTTTTGGACTCTAATTCCCAATCAGAAAGATTCTATAGTGCCAAAACTTTCCTAAGCTCTGCTCACAAGGTGCTACCTGTCCAAACAGATTAGACTGGATTACAGCAGGTAACCTAATGATCTGACTGATATAAAACAGCTTCCTATGACCAGACCACCTGGTTTTAGTGTTAAGGAAAGTTCATTACGCTCCTTCAGGCTACACTCGAGGAATATATCGATTGTTCCTCACCACTTGGCAACTGGTGACTGAATGAGTTGAATTCACTTCACTGAAAAATTCTGAGAATGTGGTTACTATAAAAGTTCTTTACATGTTTCTTACATGACTATGATGGCTCATCCATACAGGCACAAACTACAGCAATTAGCAAATGAGCGTACATGTGTGTGTCCTTTGCCTAAGCTACCCAGTTTTGATCCAGAAAAAGCAAGCCAGGGAACCAGGAATGGCAACATCATGTCCTACCAAGTATCAGCTCCTAAGCAAGGGGTTCTAAAGCTGAGCTCAAAGACTCTGCTCAGCAAACTAGCAGATAGGAGAAACAAGAGATGAAAATAAGCACACAGGAAAAAAAAAAGCTACTGTCCAGGGTCAAACATGGAATGGAATACAAATAGCGTAAAGAAGGCAAGCAACAGCCAAATCCAAAAAGCCCGAGCTTTGGCCACACTGAAGCTTATGTACTATTGCTGTCAGAGATCTCACTCAAATGTAGACCATTTTGTCACAGGTCTTCCTGTATGCAGATCTTCTTTTTTTTTTTTTTTTAAGGAGACTGATTGCTGCCCAGAAAGCCACTACGCATGAGAAGATATTCCTTGGTGCCAAATATATCTCTTGACAGTCTCATGCTGAGCCCAGGTCTTCATTTGTTTTTTAGTTCTTGTGGACCAGGAGGTAGTCCAGCATCTTTAGTAGGTCAGGGCTTGGGTATTCTTCTTAAAGTTTTCCAGGTCACAGAGGTTCCAAGACCTGTGATATTTACAGAGTCTTTGGCCTTTTCCACACTTTGATTTAGTGACGGAGCAGAGCGTCCTCCGGCGAGGACATTTGCACTTAGGGGCAGACTGGGTCAGGACTACTTTATGTATGTCCGGACTTCAGCCCGCTCCAGAACGACCAGAACTGGTGGTTCGCCGTGCTACTGAAAGACCGCTTAAAAGAGGTCTTTCAATAGCACAGCGCGCGCCCCTCCATTGCTGCGCTAATCTGTAGATTTGCAGGCTCGCAGCAGCGCGAGGCTGCAAATCTTCCAGGGGCGGGCTTTAGGCTGGTGAGCTTCTCTGGTTGGTGGAGAGCCTCCACCAACTGGAAAGCACCATTTTCGTCCCTGGAGCAGTGTGTAGCATGCCCATGCACTGCTCTGGATCAGCCTGGATCAGCGGAGGGAGCGCGTCAGCCTGGTAAGTATCAGAACGCCCCGTTTCCCCCCAAAGTGCAAAAAAGCCCTTTGTTGTCCCCTAGCCTCAAGGGCTTGACTTCATCCTTGCTAGAGGGCTGTTCCAGACTGGGCATGACAATGGCCCTTTCCGCATGGGGTAAGTAGTACGGTGTGGTGCAACCTCTGACGGAGGTTGTCCGCACCGTGGGAGTGGACTGGGTCGGACTACTTGTCGCAGTTCCGCACCTCAGTCCGCTCTGGAGTGACCCAAAGTGGTCGCGCAGTGTGTTTTTTAAAAACCTGTTTTTACAGGTTTTTCAAAAGCACGGAGTGCGCCACTCTGTGCCACTCCGTTCCCTCGCTCTGGTGCAGATTTGCAGGCGCGCACCAGTGCGTGCCTGCAGATCTGCTGGGGGCGGGCTTCCGGCTGGTGAGCTTCTCCAGTTGGTGGAGAGCCTCCACCAACCAGAAGCCGCCATTTTGGATGCTGGACCCGCCATTTTGGACGCCGGGGACTGCGGAACAGCGAGCTCGCACTGCTCCGCATGGGGACGGACTTACCCAGCTGCCGGTAAGCTCCGTTTCAGCGCGTTTTCCCCCATTTCCCCCTCCACGTGTGGAAAGGGCCAATGTTAGCCAGTTCCTGGTGCACTACTGAAATCACAGTACGCGATTGTTAACTCCAAAATCTGAACATTGTAGCAAGGACCTTAGGATTACACAAAGGGTATAGTTGCTGCACTATAGGGGACACAAAAGAAATCCTCAGATTTTAAATGAAGCAACTACATAGTTGTGTTCTTCAAGTCATTTCCAATATATAGCACCCTAAGGCCATTTCCGCACTACACTGTTGTAATGCTATTATTCCACTTTCAACATCCTATGGAATTCCAGGGTTTGCAGTTTATAGAGGGACATTTAGAATTCTTAGCCAGAGAGCTCTTTGTCCTCAGTAAACTACAAATCCCAGAATTCCACAGGATGTTGAAAGCAGAATAATAGCACTATAACAGTGTAGGGTGGAAATGGCTTACGGTGAAACTAGTGCAAGATTTTCTTCACAGAATTTCTTCAGGGAAGGTTTGTTGTTGCCTGAGGCTGGAAGAGCGTGACTTGCTCAGGCACAGTGGGTTTCCATGACCAAGCAGGAATTTGAACCCTTTTCTCCAAAAGTTGTAGTCCAACACTAATATACCACCCTGGCTCCAATCTCAAAGATAGGCAGCTACAAAGTAACGCACTGCAAAGACTACTTACTGGGGCATTTTTAATTTGAGCCACTGACAAGCTCCAATAAGTTGCTGTGGAAGACTAACAAATCTCAAGTCACATTGCCCTTTTGGCCAGCATTAGTTCATTACAGCTAACTAATCAAGCTGTTATTCCAATCATGAAAGATTAGCATCGCCTTGCCTATATCCATCAAGCATCAGCAGGTCATTTTGCAGCAAGGGACCAGACTTAATTATGCAATTGTTTCACCTGTCTGTTTGTTCAGGACCCTGTCGGTCACCTGCAACTTGCATTTTCAGTTAGGGACATGCTGTTATATGGTCAGTAATAGAATCCTCAACAACATCAACCTTGTGAAACAAATGTGTGTGTTTGTGACTTCAAGTTGTCTGTTGGCTTATGGCAACCCTATGAATTTCATAAGGTTTTCTTAGGCAAAGAATACTCAGAGGTGGTTTTGCCAGCTTTTTTTTGAAATATAGCTTCCAGCATCAGCATCTGATATTTGCTGGGGTCTTCTATCCAAGTACTAACCAGGAATGACCCTGCTTAGCTTCCAAGATCAGGCAGGATCTACTGCCTAAACAAGTACAGGATAATAAATAACTTACATTGAACAGAACTACTGGATTTCACCATAAGTTCAACAAGAACTTACTCAGGCTTCAGTCCCACTGGGAGAAAGAGCGCAAGGTTCCTGTAAACTTGTAACAAAGGATTTTGGGTGAAACCTCTTAATGTATCATTTATTTCTTTCCTGCCAAATCAGGACATTTGAGAGGGTGTGTTAGAATAGCTCACACATGTACATAAGGGAATTCTTTCTCTGGAACTGCTCTGGGGTCTCAACCACTTTTATATGGTCTATGGTGTACACCTGACATGATCCTAAGGATCATGCTGTAGTGGTTTCTTGAAACACCCACAAAAGCTATTTGCCTGTGTCAAAGGCCATTTCTGCACTAGATTGTTATAGTGCTATTATTCCACTTTCAACACCCCATGGAATCCTGGGGTTTGCAGCCTTTGAGGCCCCACCCTAAACTCCAACCCCAGGATTCCATGGGATGTTGAAAGTGGAATAATAGCACTATAACAGGCTAGTGTGGAAATGGCCAAAGATCCAGCCATTACATTTTTTGAGATATTGACATGCTCAGATCAACCCAAGCAATGTCAGTAGGTGCCTTCAGAATGTGGAAAGGTAAGGAGTTTCTTCTGTGATCAGTGCTTACTACAATGGCACATAACTGGGGCTCCTTTGAAGAAAGCACTTGTTCAGGTATCACAGCCACATGTGCTCAGTTCTAGCCTCAAGGCAAACACATTGTTACTTGCTCGATAACAACACTCTGAGAGCTGCTGTATAATATTGCTCAAATGCATGCATCACTTTTCAGGAAATGAATTACTGAAAAGGCAAGGGGAACCACACGAGCTGACTGGTGTAATTTGTACAAAACTATATGAAAACAAGAATGTGCTTTGTCTAGTGGGATCGAAAGGCTGGAATGTATCTGTTAAAAATTCATGTGTACTAGTGTCAGGATTGCTCTCAAGATAAGTTAATAATAAGCATTAAAAAAAAATAGGTCTGTGTTGCAATGTCATGGTAACAAGCCTTGGAGTAACGTGTGCACATTTGAATATCTTACTGAAGGTAAATAAATAAGGAAGCTTATTTCCCACTTGAGCAGGCGCTGCTGAAACCTTTCTAATAAATTTGGTCTAGTTCCTTTGAACAATCTTCTTTTTGAAAGAAGAAGAATCACCCTTGACTACAAGCCTCTCATCTAGTATTACGGTACTATCAGGGCCGGCTCTACTATTAGACTAAGGCCATTAGAGTAAGGCAGGTTGCTTCAGGTGGTAGACTTGGAGAAAGGTTGTCTCAAAAGGGCAGTAAATTATTAGCAATTGATAGTATTGTTATTGTATTTTTATTACCAGAAAGGTGCTTCTGAGATTGTCTGCCTCAGATCCCTAAAATAATTTGACGGTGCCAAAAATTATGCAACTTGACTTTTCATCTTTTCATCTGTATTGCAGTGGGCATTTAGTGCTCTGCCTCAGACAGCAAATGTCATCAGACCGAAAAATAGGCCAAGGTATTTTTAAGAATCTAAAATAATCCAGCAACACTGTAAATTTATGAGGGCAGAAGCAGTGGTGTAGGCTTGAATCGACAGACTCAGATTCAAGTCAGACTTAAGTCACTTCAGCGACTCCACTTGGACTTGACTCGGCAAAAATTACATACGGACTTGACTCGACTTGAGACTTGCATAGTTTTAGCGACTGACTTGCTGCACTTGGTTCAGTAACGTAGCACTTACTGGTCACATGACAATCTGTATCAAGCCCAAAGTGTGGACACATTTCTCAGAGGGAACAGCAAATGGGTTAGGCAATGGGCTTCAGGTCCAATTAGCAACCAGTCCCCACTACATATAGGAGGCGCTTTCTAAAGCTTTTCTTAAAAGCAGAAGGCAAGACTCACGCCCAGAGTGCAGGGCACATATCTCAAAGGGGAACAGAAAATGTGTTAGGCAGTGGTCTTGAGGAGGAAGGACCCTTCCTTCTAAAGCTCTTGAAGCTTCAATAATGGGGAATAAGAAAGATCCTATTCCCCACTTCTGAAAAAGCCTCCAGCTTTGCAAATGAGAAGTAAGAAGGATCCTATCCCCACTTTTGAAACTGTAGGTGGCAAAATCACAAAAGTAGAGAGCCAACTCTACTTAAATTGTTAAAACTGACTTTATTCAACTCTGTCCAGAAATTCTGGAATACAGGTTGAGGTATAAAGTTGGCTCCCAGACTTGAGACTTGACTTGAAAGTCTCTTGCAAGGACTTGAGACTTGACTTGAGACTTGGAGGAAAAGACTTACATACATCACCAGGCAGAAGTACCTCACTTGGCTCTTAGCTGGCAAGATTATAGCAGCCCATCTAGCCTATATTCTGACTGGCAGTAGCTCTCTGCAATCTCAGGCAGAAGTACTTACCATTACTGTCTTGCTGTGGTTGTTACATGTCTTCAAGTCTACTCATGGTGACCCTGTCATGGGGTTTTTGTGGCAAGATTTATTCAGGGGAGATTGTCAGGTATTCTGCTTGAGCTTGATTGTTAATGGGGTGTGCTTAGAATTGTTTTTCTTGTGGGTGAGAGGAAGAGGGCAAACTGTCCTTGGTAGTACCAGGTACAAGGATGTTATGGTTATCTATCTGCTGTCTTTTTTCGGTCTTGTGGGAAAGCTCTAAAACATAGGAACCCTGTCACATGGTGTGGATCTTGGTGTGGCTAACACCGGTTAAAAGGCTGACATCATGTGAAAGTTCTCCCTGTCTTTGTTCTCCTTTTGCCTTGCTGTTTTTGCTCAAGTTCTGGCTTTTTATGCTTCAGGGTAAATGCTGTCTGAAGCAGTATGTATCTTGCAGTGCTTCAAATAAACTTTAGCTTAGTCTAGATGCACTTTGTGGGGCTCTGTTTTCAGTCTGGGGCACCTGGCAATGATCTGGCACAGTTTCTTGTTTTTGTACTCTGAACATGCTCTAGCGCCAGAAGCTAGGCATCTTGACAGAGATTTGTTATTGCCTTCCTCTGAGGCTGAGTGTGACTTGGCCCAGAGGGCTTCCATGGCTGAGTGGGGGGTTTGAAACCTGGTCTCCTGGAATCTAAATTTCACATCTGTACTCCATTCATAAATGGGATCTTTTCTTCTAGTTTGTCTTTTAGATGTGCAGTCAAGATTCTGCATTGGGAGGCATAGACCTCTCACACGTAGCTATGTGCTCCCCCCCAAAAAAAATATTGTAAGACATGCTTACATACACACACAGCTGGATTGTTGGAGAGGAAGGGGATCAGCAGTGATGCACCTGGCTATTTTCCTCTAGATGGATGCACTGTGACAGGCACAAACAGGGACCTCAGCAGGTTCCTGTAGATGATGTCCTGGCAGCATATGCAGCTAATGGAAAATAGCTGGGTGCATCACTGTTGATCCACTTCCTCTCCAACAATCTGAAAATGGCTGTGTTGGGAGGAAAGGGCTGCATAGTTTACAGCAGGACTTTCTAAATGGTGTGCTGTGATGTATTAGTGTGTTCCCTGAAGTGTGTAGGTGTGTCGCCTACAATCTTTGAAATTTATGTTATTATTTATAAATCATATATTTTTAAAAATATATGAAAGGTTTTCATGAGATATGTTGTGTCCCCATACATTTCATTATTACAATTTATGAGTATGTCCGTATCTCTTATAAGGGGTTAGTTTAATGTGCCATTTGCTGGTAAAACTGAATTACTGTGTTGAGAAATGATGCCTGTCTAAAAAGCATGTCACCAACATGGAAAGTCTGGAAAGCTTTGGCTTACAGGGTGGGTTTCAGGTGACTTTTAGTTGTTGCGTGCTCAGAAGAGAATTCTGTCCTATGCAGCGACCAAAAAAGAGTTGCAATGCTGTAAGGAAGACTTACAACATGTAACTTACTAACAGCATACCAGCCATGCCATGTTATCAAAGAGAAAATAAGTAATTCAGGTGGCATGGTTATACCTAAGCCACAATGTAATGAGTAAGCGCAAAGTTACTTTATTGGTATAATGAGTAATTATTATCAGTTACTTACAAATGTTATTTCTAAAGGGCATTTTTATAGGCATAGCCCCCCCTCCCACCCCCCCACACGCCAAGCTCCACCACTGCCATTAGTTTTCTTATTGCTCAAAAAGTCCATAAGTGGTTTCCAATCTTTCAAAAAATCTTCAATTGGCTTATCCTCAGTTAACAGCTAGCAGCCTTCTTAGGAGGCAGATTAAACTGGGATTCAGAAGGCTCCTGCAAATGATAGCTGAGCACAGGACATGGGATCCCAATTACTCCAATCAGAGATAAAAGTGGGGATTCCCTTCCATATGGAAGGGAGTTCTCAGTTTTATCTCTAACAGAATAGCAAGGGCTATCTGTTTCTTAGAGGGATGGGGCTCAGCAGGGAGTCTCTGGTGGGACAAAATTGTGGCCCACCATATCTATATATATCTGATGGGATGGAAATCCCCCTCTCCTAGTCTAGTTGTATTCTTGAGTAACTCAACAACTTCAGTGAGCTTTGTGTGACATCAAACTCCAGCATATTGCCTCTTGGGTGGTATTTTGTTTGACAGTATTGCTGGGTTGGACTGGGTTTTTACTTCAGAAGGCAGAAGATGGGTTCTGACCAATTTCAATGCACAGACTTCACGGCTACTTAAAAGTCCCAAACTGCCAGTATGTTGTGCTTGGAGACTTTATAAAAATGTGCAGCTTATCATAGTGATTCTGAAGACAAGAAAACCGATCCGGAAGATGATATATCCATATCTCTTTCTTCTTCTAAAATGATTAAAAAGATTTACGGCAGTGGATTGGACCAAAAGTACTGGGGCTCTCAAGTGGTCCCATTCCATCTATCCCTATGAATGTTTAATTTTGCTACATTGTCTCATGCCAGAATACATTGAGTATAGTGTATCCCATGGGACATTACTTGTGATTGCATGAACATCAAGAATACTGCAGTCCTGTGTAATGAGAATCTCTCCAGCCTCTGAATAGAAGGTTTATGTGCACCTTGAAAGTTGTTATGCTGCTGAATCGGAAGTGGAAGAATGCTATTTTAAAAATAAATACACACTCTCATCCATGTGGAATTTACATTTGCATCGCGTTTGTGGTGAATAATAACAAAAAAGTTCTCCCACAGCTTATTCCTATGCATGTTTACTTTAATCCCATTAAATTCAGACAAATGACATCCAATGTCAACATGTCTCTGCTACAGCAAAATGTATTGAATATTACTTACTTAATATCCCACCTTTCTCCCAAATGGGACTCAAAGCAGCTTATAATAGAAGTTTAAACAAAACAGCTAAAACAACATGAAGTACAAAAGTTAAAAAGATGTTAACTTTAAAACAATTAAAAAGACTTGGAAAACATATTTTTAAAGACTGAGAATGGCAAACCTAACTGCATGTCTGTCTACCCTGGGCAAATTAAGATTGAAGGCCTGTTAAAATATGAAGGTGTTCACTTGTTGGCAATAAACAGCAAAGAAGGCACAAATTGAACCTGCCTTGGGAGGGAGTTCCATAGCCTAGGAACAGCCACCAAGAAGGCTGTCTCCAATGTCCTTATCGGATGAGCCTGGAAGGGTGGTGGGATTGAAAGAAAGACTTCCCCAGAAGATTGAAAGACTTGGGCATGCTTATATGGGAAGTTACAGAATTTCAGAGTTTTGCTACCATGGGAAGCAGAGATGACTGCTAAATTGGACAAGTTTAACAGGTGGATCAGGCAACCAGTGGCTACTCATCATGACAGGTATATGCCTCCCTCAGTCCCAGAAGCTGTATGCTTCTTTATATTAGTTGTTGGAGAGCATAAGTGATAGAATAGTTTTGCTTTCATGTCCTAATTTCAGACTTCTCATAGAAAACTGTGTGATGAGACTGCTGAGCAATACTGGCCTTTTGTCTGATCCAGCATGATTCATCTTTTATTCTTATGTTTGCTCATGATGATAAGTTTTGCTAGTCACAGTTGCATACCCAAATGTTAAAATGCTGCCATGACTTGCAGAATTGGTAATCTAGCGGAGATTAATACATAATGGCTGTGAGGTACACAGTTTTTAAAATTCCTCTCAAGGTTGGTTATTTTTTTTAAAGAAACCCTGTTAAAGTGCTGCCAGTTTTCTGATCCTTGCCACTTTTGCATTTTGAACCTAATCTTAAAAGAAAAAAGGATTCTGGGAAAACATGGGCCTCCAGCACTACCCATAAATTCAGCTGTAAATGTTTGAGCCCTTTCTCCTGTTCTTGGCCTTTTGACACACCCTCTTCCCCAAATCTGTTAAATATTCATTTGATATATATTCCCAAAGGCACGGCTCTCTTCTCTAAGCAAAGATGCCATCAGAAATCCTTTTCGAAATCAAATATAGAGGGTGACATTTAACTTAAGCAATTAATCATTATTAATTGCTTGGGTATTCATGGGAACAATAATAATTAGCTCATCTGAATGTAAAGCATATTTTCACTGATATAGCACAAGCTCTCAAGGCAGAAACCCAATCAGACCTGATCAAGAAAGAATTTGAATCTCCTGGGTCAAGCTTTGCATTTTTATGAATTATATATATCCATGACTACCTGTGTCCCCTCCCTGGACATTATCTGACCCATCTCACCATGCTCATTTGGGCTCCCTAGATGCAGAGCCTGGAAAAATTATTTATTTTTGGACTGTATCCATGAATGACCATGCTGGCTGCGGGATTTTGGGAGCAACAGTCCAAAAAAGCAACTTTCCCCAAATCTTTACCACTCCAACTGTTATCTTTCCTATATTCTTGCCGGGCAAAGTGATGTTATTATCAGTATGAACAAAATGAATTGTAGATGATAAGGGTGGTGGGAGTGATTGTGACCACTGTTACTATCATAACTATTGCCTGTAACAAAAACTTTCAGTGTATCATCACCCCAACAATGATCCTCTTGGTTGTTGTGGGTTTTCCAGGCTTTTAGGCCATGTTCTATTAGTATTTTCTCCTGACATTTCACCTATGGATTTCGGACGTGAAAGCCTTCAACTTTACAATGATCCTCTTGTTCAAGTTTCCCATCAGCCGACAGTAAGGTCTCTAGGTAGGCTCTCTTCTCCTTCGTCTCTCCCTCTACCCTCTTTCTGTTTTCTTTTCTAACCTACACTGAATATTTTGTGGCTACTGAACATATTCAGTCAAGAACAGGCTGGGGAGATTGTTGCCCTCTCTTTGTTTTTTCGCATTTCTAAAACTTCGGACATTCTAATACTTGTCTCTGCTGAGGCCTCAACTCCGCTGAAACTCAATACCTTAATTCACTATTATTTTACTGTTAGCCCCCCACATTTGCTAGAATTAAGGGCACAGGGCCCCCATAGATGTGAAAAAATCACAAATATCAAAATGTTTGTGTGTGTGTGTGTCTTTGGGAAGAGGGCCAAGGCATGGTGGGGAGAATGGGCACCCGGTGTCCAAACCAGATCAGGGAACGGAGAAGGAAAGAGGCTCGGTTGGCATGGTGATTCTATACTTCCTCTCTCTCACCCATCTCCTCCTTTGGGTATGGCGAACGTCAGGATTGGGTTTGTGGTGCTGATAAACTGGGCTGTGAGCCATCCTGAGCTGGCCCAGCAGCAATTAGTGGTGGTGGAGGAGGACCAGATGCAGGTTTAAAAGTGCTGTGGGGCCTGATTGAAGCTGCTGAGAGGGAGGCTTCTCCCTGAAAAGACAAGCTTGAGGTGGGGGGCAGCGGTTGGAGAAACTTGCAAATAATCAAATCTGTCAAAGTTAAGCCCACAAATGTGGAGGGCACCAACTGTGGCCCTTTCCTGACGGGGGGGCCGAAACGGGGCCGCGCACACAGGGGCAGAGCTTACCCGTGAGCGGGTTGCTCCGTCCCTGCGGAGAGCGTGGATCCGCTGTTCTAAAAGCTGCCGAATTTCGGCGGCGCTCGGCAGAGTTCGGCAGCGCCCAAAATGGTGGCCGGCAGCTTCTGGCGGCGCTCCGCCAATCAGGACAGCACACCAGCCGGAAGCCCGCCCCCGGGCAGATCTGCAGGGACGCGCTACCGCGTCTCTGCAGTTCTTCACCGGGGGCTGCCACGGGGCAGCGCGGGTGAGTTTTATAAAACTCACAGCGCCACCCCCACGGCTGCACTAGAGCAGTTTGAAGTCTAGAACCTCACTTTTTTTAACTGCTCTAGTGCACCCCCAAGTGAAGAAGACCTCCAAGAGAGGTTGCCCTAGCCTGGGCAATACGCCCGTGTGGAAAAGGCCTGTGTTTGTCTTGGGCCCTGCAGAATGCATAGTTTTGTTTTCTCCCCCGACACTCCCTCTGTACTTATTTTCCCATGCTATTTCTTTTCTCCCTTGTCTACGTTCCAAAGTAAGCATAAAAAGTAGAATAGATTCTTATTTATTATTTTTCAGTGAGATACTGGAATCTTCTCTTGTTCTCTTCTGTGTGAATCCCTGGAAATGAACAGCTGCAAATGGGACGTACAGATAAGAAAGACCACGAAGAAGGAAGGAGAATAAGGACGCTGAGAAAATATACGAAAGATAGGGGATGTATGTTTATGCACACGCACACTCATTAATTTTTGGAAGAAAAATATAACTGGTTTTTGACTGCAATCTTTGGACTCCAGTGTTGGTACAATCCCATGAATTTCAATTATGTTTTTACCTGTGCAGTACATTTCACCGCTTCTGAACTTACTGGTTGCAACTGTAGCCGTGAACGAATTATGAGTTAAAAGTAAATGTTTCTGGGAGATAGTAAAACTATTTGGGTTATCAACGTCTATTCCTTCTCCTGATGGTGATGACAATAATGGTGACAATCATGATGATGATTTTACTTAAAAATAAAAAGTGATGGTGAAAATTCACCTGGCCTAATGAAAAATTATTTATACTGCACTTCTAAGTAGTGCTCATGCATAAACTTGGTAATGGTGATACTGTGGAAATACATTTCTCAGTCATATTTCAAAGGACTGGTTTGCAAATACTGTGCTCTTCAGTATGGGAAGTTTAAATACAGATAGGTCTAGTCTGGGGTAAAAATATTTGCATGGCCTGCGCATAACAAAAACGTGATGGACTCAGATCTGCTAAAAGACATGAATAGATAACAGGCACCTAAAACCAACCAATCAATAACAACAGAAAGCACCATTATATCTTAAATGCAATATAAGCAAAATTAGGTTACTTTAAAGGGCATGACACAGAGTTTGAGAAAGCATTTTTTTTTTTTTTGAATTTAAGTTCCCAGAAGTTCCTTAGTCCACTGCCTGTGCTGGATTGGAGATCCTAGAAGCAGCAATCTAAACATTTTCCAGGATCTGGTGGCTTGAACCAAATTACTTCTCCTGCCAGTGCTTTGCACTGAGCCAACTTGCTACCTTATCATTTTACATCTTCTGTCCTGCTCGTATCAGAAGTCACTCACTGGCTTTGACATGAGAGGCTGTCACTTCTAGGGTATCTCAGTTAAGCCCTACTGTGAAAAAGAAAAGGAGATAGAAGAGTAGCAAGGATGGCTCATTTCCTCTTATTGTTCATGCATGTTCAGGGAGTGTCTGATGAGTGGATGTGTGTTAAGAGCATAACCACTGGTTCTGTCTCCACATATGTCTAGTCAATACAGTGAGGAAAGAGTCTCCGTGTGGGAGAAGATGTGATGAAAACTTTTTTGCTGTGGCACACCAGTAATGGAATACCATCCTCTTGGACACTCGTTGGCCCTGACAGTGGTTTAAAATATGGCTTTTTACTAAAGTCTTTGGAGCCTATCTCATCCAAAGCTATATCCATACTTGGTTTTAAGCCATTTTAACTTCTTTTCAGTTGTTCATATCTAATATATTTATAGAATGCTGAAATGATTTTTTATGGTTTTACATTTTAAATTGTTTAAATGGGTTTTATTGGAAGCCATCCAGAGAACTTACAATATAGAACAGGATAAAAATATTTAAATAAAGAAATGCATGCCATCTGTACATGCACAGATTATTTAAGTGCTATCTGCAGTTTAGCAAAAAGTAGCATTTGTGAGCATACAGACCAGTTTACATTGTTGTTTGTTCTTGCATGTATACCTCAGGGGCTAGAATTCTCCTCTCATGGATGCAGCTCTATGGCCCATTTCGCACAGCATTTGCCATGTGAAAGGGCCTCTGGAGCATCGCACAATTGTGAGGAGCGGTCCACATGATGTCCTCACAATTGCTTAATGCTGCCAGGGCCGGCAGGTGCCAATCGCACACTATTTCATTTTTGGCTTGTAGCCAAAAATGGTGCGCGATTGCACATTACTCCAGGGCCCCGCGCGCAATTACTGTGTGTGCGGAGCCACTGGGGCTGTGGCACTCGTGCTTCCTGCCCCAGTGCAGCCCAGGAAAATCCCAGGCTGTGCTGCAGAAGGAAGAGTAGGAGCCCTCATGCTGCCTGCTCACCAGTAGGCAGTGGCTGCGGAGACGAAGCAGTGGGGATGCAAGAGCCTCTCGCTGGAGGCTGCTCGTGCGATCCCTGTGCCCCAGTGCCGCGAAAAGGTAAGGTGCAGAAAGGGCCTATAACACATACCCAACAAGTATCCAACTGTGCAGTCTCAGGTGATCTTTAAATGTAATAGCAGCTGCTCCAAAAAATCATATTCAACTCTTTAAAGTCCAGAGCAACAATACATATCTAATTTCAACCTTTATCTTTTTTTAAATAGATCTTTACAAAAGGGATTATGGAATGACACTGAAAAATGATTCTAAGCTTGGAACACGAGAAAAGAAGAAGATAATGTAGTACTGGAAAACTGTTAGGGGAAAAAGAAACAGAAGGAAAAATAGACTTTTTAAAAAAAGTTTAGCAATTTCAGACTTTTCAATTCTTTTTTTCACAAACAATGTTTTCCTTGTTAGTTCCCCCAGTTCTTGGAGAATGTCAGCGAACATGTAGATGTGGGTGATTTCAGTTGTACAATGTACTAGAATGTTTAGAACCCCTTTGATAATGGTAGAGAAATCCTTGACTAATGCAGGGGCTAGCACGCTATTGAAATGTATGTATGTGGGCAGTGGAGGATGCCAAAAAGAAAAAGCCACATTCTAGTGTTAATTTGTATATTTGGGTAAGTCCCATTCCTCAATTAGGCTATTAAAATTGCCCATATGACCCTACTGAGATCTGTAACAGTCAGTTAAAGTTGTAAGCAGCAAAAGAGACATAAAACAATGCATTCAATAAAATAAAATGACTTTTTAAAAAAAAACCACGTGCAACCCTTATCATTGTTAAAAAAGAAAAAATAAGACTGGTACAGAGCAGCAAGTTGAATTATTCAGCGGAATGCTTTCAAAACAGATTTGTGAATGACTGGGAAGTTTCAGCTTAAAATGGCATTGTTAGTTGGAGGCAATAATAGACTGTGCCATATTCTGTTAAAGTGTTCTCTGAGCATTCTGCCTAGTAACTGGGAAGAAAAAGGGGTGTAATGCTAGCATTTGCTTAACACAACATCATACCATCCCTGTTAAACTTTGATGCACTCTGCAGCAGAGCCTAGAAATTACTTGTAATTAATTTTTTTCTAGTAACAGATGTTGTAGTTGTAGCTTTCAAGTCGTTTCTGACTTATGGCTATCCAGGATGAACCTGTCATGGGGTTTTCTGGGTCTAAGAGTGTATGACATGCTCAAGGCCACCCAGTGGGTTTCCATGGTCAAGCAGGAAATTGAACCCTGGTCTTCAGGATCATAGGCCCTTTCCGCATGGCATTTTCCATGCGAAAGAGAGCCTGAAGCATCACGCGATTGTGAGGAGCAATCTGCACGATACACTCACAATTGCACGATGCTCCAGGGGCTGGCAGGCACCAATCGCACACCTTTTTATTTTCGGCTAGAAGCTGAAAATGGTGCATGATCGCGCATTGCTCCTGGGCCCCGCACATACTTACCTGGCATTTGGAGCCTCCGAAGCTGTGCTGGTCACACTTCCTGCCCAGCACAGCCTGGGAAACTCCCAGGCTGCGCTGCGGAGGGAAGAGGCGGGGCCCGCGTGCAAGCAGGCAGCTCATGCAGAGCCGAAGGACCCCGGATGTGAGAGCCTCTCGCTGGAGGCTGTTCGCGCAATCCCTGCACCCCAGCGCTGGGAAAAGGTAAGGTGTGGAAAGGTCCATAGTCCAGCTACACCACACTGAGTCTCAATAACAAAGGTACAGCTACATCATAAAAATATTTTGGATCCTGAGGTGCTAGCAAGGATTTTTTTAAGTGTTATGAAGGAATAGGCCAGTTAATATACATTTTACAGTATACAGGTGCATGACCTCACTAAATGAAGGATGAGGAATATCACATGGTTCAAGTGCTGGCTCATGCTGCTGCATGATAAACTTTCACATTCTATATGTAGCTAAAAAACAATTATTTAAGTTCTTTTGGAAACTGGAAATGGAAACAGTTGCTTTTTCAAAGGTGTAATGATAATTACAATTCATTTTGAGGCCTTGGAAATACATCCGTAACTCATAGCTTTTAAAAAGCAACTTTACAAACTCTGTCCGATACTGCAAGTACAACCACTGTTTGGCAAGTCACACACAAAGCTTTCAAGGCATATGGTAAGCCCGGCTGACTTGGTCTACCATTTTTGACTCTAATTAATCCTCTCTTCTAATGAACACTTAGGGGGTATATGGTGACTGCACTAGAAAAAAAAATATTATGACCTTGTGGTACCAACAAAAATTTTGTAAGTACTATGAGATAACAAGCCAGTCAAATCCATCCTAATTCTGAGACCCTCATGGGGCCGGGATGTTTATGAATGACAAAAGTTTTATGCAACCTTATAATGACTACAAATGATTTACCTAACCTTAATGTAGACGATTAAGACACTGAAATATTTAAAGATTTTCCATACCTTGGCTCAGTCGTTAATCAGAATGGAGACCGCAGTGAAGAAACCAGAAGAAGATTAGGACTTGGAAGGGCAGCTATGAAGGAACTAGACAAGCTCTTGAAATGTAAAGATATATCATTGAATACTAAAGTTAGGATTGTCCATACCATCATATTTCTCATTTTTATTTATGGTTGTAAAAGCTGGACAGTGAAGAAATGTGATTCAAAGAAAATTAACTCATTTGAAATGTGGTGCTGGAGAATAAGTAGATGTATACCCTGGATTGCAAAAAAGAAATGAATCAAATCAAGCCTGAACTCTCCCTAGAAGCCAAGATGACTAAACTGAGGCTGTTGTACTTTGGCCATATCATGAGAGGACATAACTCCCCAGAAAAGACAATAATGATTGGTACAGTAGAAGGCAGTAGGAAAGGGAGAAGATGACATTCCAGATGGATAGACTCAATCAAGGAAGAAACATCTCTGAATCTGCAAGACCTGAGCTGAGCAGTTGAGAATAGGGTGACTTGGAGATCTTTCCTTCATAGGTTTGCCATAAGTTGAAGTTGACTTGATGGCAGTTAACAACACAACAACAATGCAGATCTTAATGTTCTTACTGCATACCTTTTGAGATATAAACCAACTGCCAATTCCTTCCTTCAGTATTCCCTGCGATGCTCTGTCTGCTGAAATTAACAATGGATGAGTATGATTGCTATGGTAAGAGATTATTATAGTATCATTACATTACGATATTTCATTAAAATACTTTTTAGAAGATGAATATAAGAGTTTGGAGGGGGGGTAAGGCCTTCAGTGGCCCATAACAAGTAAAGAAAATTGATGGTGAAATTGTCCCTCTACATCCGGTGGAAGGTGGTCTTAACACCTGTGATAGTGGTTTTGCACTATGAAGGTCTGCTGAACGCTTCTTCTGATGCATCCATTACTGGCTATTATTGGATATAGGGAACTGTACCATGTGGGTCTTTTGATGTGACAAACTATGGCAGTTCATTTGTTCACATCAATGTTACACACAATTGCTACAGCAAACTGCTAAACACTGACCTGCCACTGGTCATACTGTAGCTGTTCTACAGATAAATAGAGTTAAGTCTCTGGGGTTGTTAATCTGACACTTTTCATGAAAACTAAATTCACACCATATGGAAGCAAAAAGGAAAAATACCAAGACTCTTTTAGAGAAATGATGTTGAGTTGTACAGAGCAATAATAAACTAATAAAACCAGGGAAGTGGCTCTATTTTCAGAGCCATTGAAAAGATGTTTTCAGAGCAGTGCACTAAACAAAACTAATTTATTCTGGTAGTGTTTGTAGATGGACAAAGGCATTCTGAAAGGAACCCCATTAAAATTTAGTGGCAAGCTCACAAAGCCTTTGTGTAATTGGAAAACAATAGTAATGACATAATTTTTACCAATATCAGCAGTTTTGTGCATGTATTTCATTCATTCTTGTAGTACTATATCAAAATAATAAAGTTCTTTGTTTGTGATAATTGCATCTTTTTGTATCAGTTGCATCCCTAATCAGACACTACAATCACTATTACATGGGGGTCTTCGCTTGCTAGATCAATAAAATTAGAAGAGACAGGCACCACTTTAAGATACTTGCTACAATTTACTTTGGCATAATAGGGCCTTTCTAAGGGACAATAGATAGAAGTACAAGTCTTACAATGTATTTCCATTTTATCCAGTTAGATGGACCTACTACTTTTCATATTATTGATTATAATGGCTTTAACTCATTAGGAACAGGTCAGTCTTTTTTGTACCACATTATCCTGGCTCTGTGTTTCTTCCCATGTTTTCTCATTGTTCTTTTCCCCTCTGCTGTTCAACCCAGTATAAACCAGTTAGTTATAAGGGTTTTTTTCTATTTTATTTGTAGACTGTGTGTTTCAGAATCTATATCTTCTGGCATCTCCTACCATTCAGGAGCATTATGATCACATAGCGCTGTTTTACTTGGCCTTCCAAGACTGGCATTTCCATTGCCTCCCATCAATTGTCTTGCTGTTTGTTAATAGTTAATTAATGGACTGTTAATTCTTGTGTGTTTTAAGAGGTTGGTTTAGGTGGGTTAGTGGGTGGGGAGGATTGGGTATGTTTTTAATGTCTTTTAATGTATTTAATGTATTTCATGTTGTTCGCCGCCTTGATCCATGTGGAGAGGCAGGATAGAAATAAATATTATTATTGTTGTTGTTGTTGTTGTTGTTGTTATTAAACAAAAACTGGGCTTGCTGCTGTTCAACAAGAACGTCCTCACTGAAATTCAAAGGCTGCTATCTCATGAAGATATTGCTAAATAGTGGCAAAATAATAATTAGGTATAGTACTTGGAGGTCAACAATAATTTAAAAGACCTGAGGTGTGATCTTTAAATGTTTCCTGTTGTACCAGTATTACCAAAGGCACTTGTCTTTTCACACATGAATGTAACCACTCCTAGCTGGCATATCTACCTGAAATGTGCGATGCTGTTTCACACTATTACTGTCTACTGCATGGGTGAGCAGTAGACCTGCCAGCTTGTTGCTCTTGTTTTTCCTAGGACTCCAAGGTCTACCTACCAGAGTGAGACATTTACCATTAAAGATCAGGGTGTCTCTGAGCAGATTCTAAGCCTAAACATTTATATGCAGTGCCATAACTGAACTGAGCTCACCATGCTTTTATATGAAAGTCTACCGCTAGTCTTCTTCATTTCAGTAGCATGACTCAGGTATGTGTGTTGGCATGGAAGAAGTGAATCATTTAGTAGCTGCTATTGTTAAACAGTTTGAAGTCTGAGATAATTACTGAGCCCACTTCCGCACTAGCTTGTTATAGTGCTATGATTCCACTTTCAACATCCTATGGAATCCTGGGGTTGCAGTTTAGGGAGGCATTTGAGGTCCCTCCCTAAACTGCAAACCCTAGAATTCCATAGGATGTTGAAAGTGGAATAATAGAACTATAACAGGCTAGCGTGAAAATGGCCTAGGTCTTGTAGAGGTATAAGACTAGATTCTGATTTTAATTCTGAGCATCCATGGTTTACTCAGACTGGTAATCCTGCTCCAGGAGTGCAGAAGTTCTTCCCATCATCAGCTACATGTTTCTTTCACCTGGAGAACTTAGGCACTTCTACTTACAAAGTATGTGCTCTGCAAATATGTTATTGACTTTGTAGACCACCATCAAGCAGTACTGGGCACTGTGACAACCTCTGTTGTTACAAGTCTAGTGACGAGAAACAGGCATTCACAGAAACTGTGCAACTTAATTTTCATAGCCTTGACCTTAGAGCTATTAAAGAAAATAATAATAATAATAATAATAATAATAATAATAATAATAATAATAAAAAAGATGGTATGTTGAGGCATTCAGTGTGAATATAGAAATGTTTTTCTAAGTGGACAGCAGGAATGAGGTGATGTGGTCTCGAGTGCAGCTGCAAAGAATGTTTTGGCTAACCAGCCTCGGAAGGTCTGGCCTCGTCACTAAGCACCAACATGAGAAGGTTGCATGCTGTAAGTGTAATTGGATCACCCCATAGGGCCTGCGGTGTGGTTAAGTCCTTGAAATGGCTTAGGTATGGCACTGTACTTTACCATTTAGGTCAATTCCTGGTGGTCATGCTCCTGTAAGGGCTAATTTTATAAAATGTATCCAGACATGCTGCCGGTCTATTTTTTCATGCTGATTTATGTTTCTGTCTTGTTTATTGTTTCTTGCTATGCTATCAAAAGCCCTAACTTTAATCTCAGTGTGCTTTGCTAAATAAATAGCCCTGAGTCTTATCACTTTGAGTCTGTGGAATTTTTCTTAGCCTACCTTGAGCTGCTTGGTTGCAGTTGGACATCGCTGCCCTGTCAGCACTCTGCACATGCTCTGAGGAGCTACCTCATACTACCCTGACATGATAGCCCTTTATCATTCATAGTTCCTCTTTTTTATAATTCACTAGAACTAGGAGTATAATCTATTCTTAGGACAAAGAACTGGAGACTTAGAACCAAATCTACCCTCATTGTAGCTGTGATTTCAAAAATTCCCACCACCAGATATACCGTGATGTCCTTTTTCTACTCTCTCCCGGCTTGAGACGTAGGAACATGCGTTTATATGTATCAGTTGCACATTCATAAGGATATAAGAGAATGCTAACATGCATCTGAGAAAAAGATATTTGGATGAAAGGCTCTGACAAAGTACTAGTGTTTATCTCAGTAAGACAGAGAAAGTTGAATTGTCCCTTGCAAGAATCTTAGGGCATTTCTGCACTACACTGTTATAGTGCTATTATTCCACTTTCAACATCCTATGGAATCCTGGGGTTTGCAGTTTAGGGAGGGGCCTTTAGAATTCTCAGCCAGAGAGCTCTTTGGCCTTAGTAAACTACAAACCCCAGAATTCCACAGGATGTTGAAAGTGAAATAGTAGTACTATAACAGTGTAGGGCGGGAAAGCCCTTAGTTATTGTGAAAATGAGGCAGTAGGTGGAGCCAATGGTATCAGCTCATCAACTTCTAACAACAACAACAACAACAACAAATTTCTTACCTGCCTCTCCTCATGGCTTTAGGCAGGGTATACCATAAATTAAAATACAGCTAAAAACACATAAAACCATAGGCCATTTCTGCCCTAGAGTGTTATATTACTATTATTCCACTTTCAACATCCAGTGGAATCCTGGGGTTTGCAGCTTAGGGAGAGGCATTTAGAATTCTCAGCCAGAGAGCTCTTTGGCCTCGGTAAACTACAAACCCCAGAATTCCACAAGATGTTGAAAGTGGAATAATAGCACCATAACATTCTAGTGCGGAAATGGCCAGAGTTAAAAATTGACTGGGTCGGCCTGCTGGAAGAGACAGGTTTTTTAATACTTTTAAAAATTCAGACTGTATTTTGGTGTCATACTCGGGTGAAAATATGGCCACTGTGGAAGGTTCATTGCCGACTTCTACTTATCTCATTCATCTGTGGCTGTCCAGGTGCAGCCTCCAACAGGCCACCATATAATATGTAACATTTCTGATTGGTTTTGCCTAGCTCACTTCTCATTGGCTGTTAACTGCTATATAAGGCTAAAAAGCAGTGTTTTCTACAGGATTAAGCTTTTGCTAGGCCCTAGGCACTCTTGTATTGAACTCCCCACCTTGCCTCAATGTACTGCTAGGGATGATTTTGTAGACCCTAAAATCCCGCTTGTGTAGGCCCTAAAATTTTTGTAGGCCCCAGGCACGGTGCTTAAAGTGCCTAACGGATAATGTAGCCCTGCCTTGATCACCACCCGACACAGTACATTTTGTATAAACTTTATTCTGAACAGTTAGCTGAGCCCTAGAGAATACATACTTTGCTATTCTGATCAAGCTGTCACTTCCTTTGTGCAGACCTAGACACCTGTTCCCTAGTTCAGTTTGCCTGACTGCAATAAAGTATAATAGATTTTATTTATCTGTTATCAAGAAACAGAAGAAAGAGCATCACAATTAAAACAAAACCAAGCCAAATTTTTGCCTTCTTTCTTTGTTACCCAGGGGAACCCAATAGGCAATAAATCAAAGCAATGGAGGAGCCACATGGGTGATTGTTTTCAGTTAAAAGAAAATAGACCTTGCCTTTTCTTGTCAGAACACACACCTGTGAACATACAAAATAATCAAGTTAGAACTTGCAGTCCCAAGCACATTTTTGAGCAGAATGATCTTTAAAACAAAAATCAAAAGAAAAAAGTAGGATGTGTAACAACCTCCTGTTTGCATTCAGAAATATATTAGCACTTCAGTTGACTGTGTTGACATTTGTATTTTAATATATGCATTCCCCCAAAGTAATGTGTATTATGCAAGCGAATCCTAGGAGGATGTTTACTCAGAAGTAAGGCCCAGGAGATATTTATCAGCTTAATAAATATTTATTGCTTTACAATAAATAAGTCACAACGAATTTAAGGGCACTTACTCCTGAGTAAATGTGCACATAGCTATAGCCTAAATACATTGACACTGTCAACTTGAAATGCTAATATATTAAAAACATGGGAGGAAATGGCTCTGAATTCCACAGATGCTCTTGCAGGCCATGCCAATTTTTCTATGTGTCATTTCACTGGAATTTTTTTCTAAGATAAATAATTTATTTTTCTTTGATTAAGCTTCATAAAAACATTAGAGGGAATGTCCCATCTCCCTTTCTGCATCCCTCATGCTGTTTCATGATTTGCCAGAATTCCAGAAATAAAACTATCTGTCATTATATTCTAGCAGAAGTACCTGCTGTGTACAGGTTAGAAAACCACTTAGTTTGATACACTGAAGGCGTCAAGCAAAGTTGCACAGCTGACTGGAGTTGTGGTTGCTCAAAACCCAAGCCACATCCAGTGCTGTGGTGCATCCTGACAGACCCCTGAAGGAGGGATCTGCCCATTCTATGCCTGTGCTGGGGCGCCTTACAGCAGGGAGGCAGGAATAGTACATAACACTTTCCCTCAGACTTTGTTTCCCTGCCTTCAAAGTGCATCAACTGCAAGGCTATGCACTGGTTAAGGAGGTCTGAGGCCATTTCTGCACTACATTGTTATAGTGCTATTGTTCCACGTTCAACATCCTATGGAATCCTGGGTTTTGCAGTTTAGGGAGAGGCGTTTAGAATTCTCAGCCAGAGAGCTCTTTGGCCTCAGTAAACTACAAACCCCAGAATTCCACAGGATATTGAAAGTGGAATGATAGCATTATAACAGGGTAGTGCAGAAATGGCCTGCTGACTGAAGATGATACTGCAGACTTGAAACACAGGCACATTAAAATTAATTATTTCTTTAAATAACCTCCAGATGCACACTCCAGAGGTCTCCTTAATATGAATGCCAAGCTTCAGATGTTCAAGTTCCATTGTCTCAGAGTTATGACTCAGACAAATAGACATTGTAGACTAGGGTGGGAATCTTGCAGCTCTCAGATGTTGCTGGGCTGCAGCTCCCAGCAGTCTTCACCATTGTTTATGTTGGCTATGGCTGCTGTGATCTGCAGTCCAACTTGCACCCCTGTTGTCAACAAAGCAAGTATTTAATGGTTGAGGATTAGTTTGCATAGTTTAAATTATATGATTTAACATTTTTAGGACTATATTAATTACACAAAGGCAATCTGTACTAGATATCTTTGTGGCAGAAATCCAGAAGTTCCTGACTTTTTTGCTGGATCAGCCTTATTGCACGTGACAGGTTAATGTTGTGCATACCTTTAAAAAAAAGCACCCTGAATAGCAACCATGGTGGTAGTATTCCAAGCAGGAGCATGATACATCCAGGAAAATGTATAACCTTTTCTTTTTTTCCTGTACTGCAATCATGACTGTATTCTTTCTATCTCTTTGAAGTTCCTATTTGCCAGAAGACGGAATTTTCCATTGGAACTAATCACAAGAATACATTTGCTTCACTGTTCTTAACAAATTTGATCAAGAATAAATAGAGGTAACCAAGGCCAAGTGAAAAATGACCAATGTTAATACAACCACTTGCTAAGCTGGTTGTCTGTATGGTGAAGTTGTGTGGAGAATTTCTTTTTAAAAAACCGTGTGGCTTCACTGGATTTCCAGTCAGGAGCAAAAGTGCAGTAAAAGACTCTCCATCCGTCATTTGAAAAGGCAATACAGTTCACCTTTTTAATCAAGTGGTTACAAGCACACTGTAGTGTGTATAATACAGTTGTCCATTAGCAGTGTATTAACCACACATTTAGTGGAGTCATCAGCATCCGTGAAAGAGGCAAACTGGCATGCAGGCAGCCAATCATATCTCCAAGTGGCTGTGAAGAGGGGCTGTAGGGGAACAGAATGTATTGAAAGGGAGAGGCTTGCCCCAGAAAGGTTCAAATAGGGTCTGAGAAGCAGGGTCTGAAACAGATAGGATTCTGAACTGGCACTAACGAGTTAACAGAGGCCTGGAGCTGACAGAGACAGGGTTATGGATTTGAGGAAGAAGAGAGAACTACTTACGGTGAGGAATTCAAAGGAATATCACAGCATCCCATTCCTCAAAATGCATCATTGATTCACCCACTCTATCCCATAGCTTGAAAAAAAATTTTTTAGATCACAATGGCCAGAATCCCTCAGCCAGCATAGTCAGCGTCCAGGACAGCTGGGGATTCTTGGAATAACTTTTCCAAACCCTGTATTTTTCACACAGAATACTTGCATACAAAAATAATTTGTCTGAGGTATTACAAGGAGTCAGTGTGGCATAGTGGTCCGAGCATTAGACTATAGAGGCAAGGGTCTGATTCCTTCCTCAGCCATGGTAACCCACTGGGTGACCTTGGACACAGCACACTCTCTCAGCCTCAGAGGAAGGTAAAGACAAACACCTAATCTTGATAGGTTCGCCTAGGGTCAGCATAAACTGGAAATAGCTGGAAGGCACAGAACAACAACAATTACGAGGAGGGGGAGGGATGGAATCGTGTTGATGAGTTCCAAGTAGAGTAGACCCATTAAATCAATTATTAAATGGTGAATCAATACTGAAGGAAAATTCCATCGATTCAATGGGTCTATTCTAGGACTTGCAAAAACATTCAGGCCATTCTTCCTAAGAAACTTTCGGGAGTGGGTTGCTTGGGAGCTATGTTTTGAAGGCTTGTTCCTTTCATTAACAAATAAATACTTTCCCCATTTCTTAATATCAAACTCAAAAAAGCCCAGACTATTAAAGAACGTCCAAAATTCCACTTCTGCTCTTTGCTGTTCCCTGTATAGACTTCATGTGTTCATGAAACTTTAACTTTTCCTGTCTGTCTGGATCAAGTTATATGACAGATAAAGTATAATATTGTAAAGGCCTCCTCAAATGTGTATCCTGGAAAAATTAAAGTTCAGTTTAGCATAGGGGAGGACACTAGTTTGAGAAGCGTGAATTTCAGTCATTCTAATAGTATTAGATTGATCAATATGTCCCATTTAGATAATATAGCATGTCAAAAATAGGTAATATTGAAGTACCTACCTCAGTGTAATATATTTAATGTTGTCTGTAATGCAATTTCAGCAAATTATAGACTTGCACTGGGCGATTTCGCAAGAGTGAAATAAAGATTAAAGCTTAGTGCTACAAAAAAGTGTGTGTTTGTTTTGCAATGTAGAGACAGACGTTTTAGCCTGCCTTCTCTCTAATCCTTTGAAGTTCTTTTGCTTCCAGTCCAGATGCCAAACATCTTCACATTATCTGTTTATGAGACTTACCTCCAGCCCAGTGACAGAGTTGCAGAAAATACCACTGGGTTCAAGAGATATTCATTAACCCAAGAGTTAATTTTTGTTCTCATTAAACATTGCTCATTGATCTCCTATTTTGCATTTTGTACAAACTCATCAGATCTTGCCCTGATCATCTCATTTTACATCATACACTGGAAGATTGGGGTCAAATAGGGTGGGGGAAGAGGGAGAGGCATTCCAGTCCTGAGCACATAATGCAAATAAGACAGCAATCCTATTATCCATTTACTTGGACTCAGCTCTATTGAACTGAGTGAGGCTCTTCTGAGGAGCCATGCAATAGGTGTTGCACTGTTACTTCACATGTGGCACTCACATACACATACAGACGAATTTCAGTTCCACATAAAGTATGTCTGAAAAATGAACTCTTGCCCATTTCATGGGATGTATACATTCTCAGAAACCATAGCCTACTGTACACTCATCTGAAAACTGATTTTTGAGGATACCTCATCCACCATGGGCTGCTACTCCTTATGGCACAAACCACAATGATAGTGAGATTTTAACGACGTCCATAATTATAATGACTTTTTGTAACTCCCACCTCACTCCCTTTATTTTCAGGAGTACAGGGCCAAATCACACAACCTCATACTAACTACACAGGAATGTAGATCCTCCATTATTCCATTCTCTTATGCAAGGATGAATGATTATTGTAGTTTTTCCCCCTCTGTGAGAGAAAACAAATATTTTTGTGCACTATTCAAGACACTGCAAAAATATTTGTTTTCTCCCATAACATGTTTCCTGTGCAGGAGATGTATTTTTGCACACACAAAAAAGTGCTTTTTGTGCAAAAAATATATTTCCTGCACATATTTCCAGAAACACATTTTCTGTGTAGAAAATGTTGGGGGGAGGGTCAAAAATTATGTATTTCTTTGCCGAAACGTCCTTTAGAACACTTTGGGATATTTGAATACTAGGGGAAAACTGCGCAAAAGTGTTGTTTTATTATTCTTCCTGATACAGTTTCCCAACTGTCAGTAAAGTCGTGTTTCGACTAGGAAATGAACAACAAAAAATATTCTTTCTTTCTCTTATATTACTACTACTTCACATAGCGATGCTAAACTAGACTGATGTTTCTTTGTGGACCAGGCAACTAAAATATTCTATCACCAGTACAGAAACCCCTGGCCAGTTAGAGTTTGTTCAGTCATGCCTTGAGTGTTCTGGGCAGGCACAGGCACAGATCAACTTTTAAGGTCTACTCTGCATTTTTTCTAGAACTTCTAAGAACCAACATATGGAGGTTGTTGCAAAAAACATAACTTTAGATTTAAAGAATTCTGAGCCCAGGAATTTGCTGAAAATACTAAAGCTGAATGAACCCCACATTCTTTCTACACAAACCCCCCCACTTCTTTGGTTACCTCTAGCTTTCTTCAGTTAGGAATATAATTTTATAACATCTACTTTTTTAAAAAAAGGAATAGAATTTGTGATCAGAGGAATATTTTGTTGCTTTTGCTGTTGAACAGCAGGGAGTAAAATATCCTTGTGGACCAACTGCAAATTACCCAGAGATCTAGACATAGATCCAGATTTACCTTCTGTCTGCCCTTGCTTTAGGGGCATATGCTTACTACAGCATACAGAGGTGTAACACTAGTCTATCTATGGCAAACGTGGTTCCCATGTTAAGTATGATATTCTCACTTTACATGAAAGTATGTCAACAAGCCACTTAATATGTTCTGGATAGTATTTACTCATGGTAACTATGGCTGTGGCAATAAGCCTCGTGCAACAAGGGTAACTGAGTCCATATTTGTGAAAGAGCAATCCCTTTCTGTTGCCATAAAATCTGCCCCAGTTTATCCAAATTTAGGAGGGCAGGAATTAATCTGAACTGTAGTGTGGTAGACATGTTACCGTACCTTACCACCTCTCCTATGAGATATGTGATTTTCATAAATTAATAATGACTAGAGAACACAACTGAAGTCACGCTGACCAGATAACATGTTTCAGGATCAAATTGAAACCTGAGACATATTCAGGGTCATAAATTCAGAGAGGATTAGGCAGAAAAACCCAACGCTGAAGGGTTTGTGCCCTTTTACCATTCTAGGCTCCATGCATTTCCTAAAACAATGAAAGAGAAACTGCCCAGACTGGTGAGCAGTCAGACACCATCCCTTGATCTTATCTTACAGAGATCTTCCCTATACACTACCTGACTGAACATTAAGGGATCCTCATGAGTCCCATCAATGTTTTGTAATGCTGGAATTAAAGCAATCAGCCCATTCCAGACCCCTTTGTCAATCCTATGGGAAAGCCATTACAGCTTTGTCATTACACCCCTTCAGGGTTGGAAATAGGTACGAAAACTCTATCTTAGGCCCCAGCGTTCTGTAGTACATTGGACATATTACACTGCACAAGGTACCCCAGATTGCCATTCCTCTGTGCTATCCTCAGACGCTGTCTGAGCCACTCTGCTGTGACTCCTTTCTCCAGGATTGGTACCTATCACCCTTTCTACCCAATCTCTCTCTCTTTATCCAACTTTTCTTGCCTCATTTTCCAATAATCCTGTATGGTTCTTAAGAGTGCCTGATTTCTCGTGTGTTTGTCAATTCAAATAAAGTATTTTGTTAACTTTAACTATATACACCAGTACTACAGTTGCTACTGGTATATATAGGTGAAAAGATCCTATCATTACCCTCCTCTCACGGGCCTCCTTTGAGCTATAAGTACCCTAAATTCTAAGGAGTTGTTAGCATTGTGGGTGGGCCCCAACATCCCTCACCTCTTAAGGTAACAGACTTGAGGTTGCTTCTAAAATTAGGAACAAACAGAAAGATAATCACAATTAAAGGATTTTTGAATAAAACGTATACAGTTCTAGTGGAGTTGGGCACGCACTGCTTTAGAAGTAACTGAGATGAAAAGCAGTGTAAAAATAAACTTCAGATTTTTTTTTTTACTGACTTGCTGCTCAGTGAGGAAAAGCAGTGCATAAAGAGTCTCTCATACTGTCAACACCAAGCTATCGTAGCCATTATTTTTGACAGGTAGGTCTGTGTTTCCCAGCGCTTCCTCCCCCATATTGAATCTTAGTGGGAAAAACATTTGAGCTAAGTGGTTGTGAAATGGCAGCCTTTGAAACAAGGGGCTTCCATTTATGTTCCATGAAAAAGGGAAATGTGGAGATTAGGAACATCCTTTGTCTTCTCTGTGAAAGCAGTGTGAAATAAGACATTGCCCTTCAGAATGATGCACCACTAAAATGTAATCCGAAAGTAAATCTGTTGAATACTATTTTTGCCAAATTTTACCAATTTTACTATTTTACCAAGAATATATAAAGGAGTACAAATCATACATTATAGCTACAATCCTCTTAATGCAGTTTAGTAAGCCCCATCAAACTCAACTGGATTTATTTCTGAAGAAACACTAATAGGACTGGGATCAAGGCTACCATCCTAAGCATTCTTTATTAGGAAGTAAGGCTGTACCACATATTACACACACATACTTGGGAGCAAGCTCCTCTGAATCTATTGGGGTGTTATGAGTAAACAAGAAGATGGTAAATCCCATTAAACAGTAGCACGTCTGCACACTTGGTGATGCCAACCCTGTTATCAGACATAGAATCATCAAACTGGAAGAGAACATAGGGGCCATCCAGTCCAATCCCCTGCTGTGCAGGAACTCCCATCCCATTCCTAACAGATGGCCACCCAGCCTCTGCTTAAAAACCAACAAAGAAGGAGACTCCACCACACTCCATTGAGGCAGCAGATTCCACTGCTGGGCAGCTCTGTCCGTCAGGAAGTTCAGGTGGAATCAAGTGGACTGTCCTGGGGTTCAGGTGGAATCTCCTTTCCTGCAGCTTGAATCCATTGCTCCTTGTCCTAGTCTCTGGAGCAGAGGAAACAAGCCCACTCCCTCCTCAACATGACATCCCTTCAAATATTTAAACATGGCTATGATGTCCCCTCTTAGCCTTCTCTTCTGCGGACTAAACACACCCAGCTCCTTAAGCTGCTCCTCATAGGGCATGGCTTCCTGACCCTTCACCATTTTGGTCGCCCTCCTCTGGACACGCTTCAGCTTGCTGATATCCTTCTTGAACTGAGATGCCCAGAACTGGACACAGCATTCCAAATGAGCTCTAACCAATGCAGAATAGTGACAATAGCAGGATCCTCAGCTACCAAATTTAGGGTGCAATGAAAAGTGTATAACAGTGTAACATTATAACAGTGTAGTGCAGAAATGGCCATTGAAACAATTCACGCCTAGAACACCTCCGTTTGCTGCAGGCACAGTCCCTTGGTAACTTTCCTTGCCCTTGTCCTCTGGAGGCCTAAAGTGTCATTTTTAAGTGTTCGACTGACCTTTTAAGTGCCAGAAATTTGAGGCCTGAAAGAAAATCCCATCTCAAAATTTCCACCAAATTCTTATCTGGCGAGGCAATGCCCTCTTTTGGCCCCTCAGCAGCTACACCCATAAGCAGTTCCTTCCGTCCCTTGGGCCAGTTTCTGACAGCCACCCCGCCGCCCAACCTCCCCGACAGAAGCAGAGCTTGCAGGCGGAAACGCCTCATCCCCACCCCGGCGGCGGGCAGGCCCTGACCCGAAGGCCAAAGCCACCGCGCGCTCCGCTCGGGGTCGGCCCAGGCGGGGGGCGGAGTTAAGGCGGCCCGCGGCGAGGGCAGGCCGTGGGGCCCGCTGCTTTCGCTCGGGTTTAAAACCCGCTTTGCGTGGCTGGAAGAGCGCAGCCTACCGGAGAGTAAGTTTGGAGGGTGAGCCTCGGGGAATATGTACGTGAGGGGAGACTTGGGGGGCTCCCAACATTCTCTCCCGCTGACTAATTTAGAAACGCGCGCTGAGCTGGAACGCGAAGGTTTTTCTTTTTTTAACTCCACCTGAGGAACGAGCTAGACCAAGGCGGACTCAGTTTCGTGATCCCGGGAAAGTACAGGAGCTGGATTCTCAAAGGGGACGAAATTTGGCTGGGGAATCTTTCTCCCCTTTTCGACCCAGGGATCTTGTTTCTGGGGGAAATTGGCGGGCTTAAAGGCTCTAATTTGTCAATAGTGAATAACTAGCTTTTCTGGCAGTAGCGGCGGCATTTTTGGCAGGGTTGGAGCACGGTGGAGTCCTGGTAGGGTTCAGTATTGCTGTAAACTCTGGCTCGTACGTGTCTTTTATCCCTCGATAATTAATCTGAACGTAATATAGTCGAAATCCTACATTTACAGACCAACAACTAGAAGTAATAACAGTAAGAATACTGGTAATTCAGGAACTGAAAACTGCATGGAAGCTCTTCATCCAAAGCTGTAATTAGAATTTCTGCTAGCTCATACCACTTTGAAAGATCTGATTTTTTTTTTAATCACATTGCCTATCCTGTCCAAAAGAGTGATTAAAGTGGGTAAGTAGTTCACATTGAGCAACTGCAGTTACACAGCAGACAAACATGCGTAAACGTAAGCTTAGTGGTAAATTTACTTTGGAGTGCCACTTGGCAAAACTGAGTAGCTTTATTGTCCTGCCAGGTGGTAGAGGGACATAACTATATATTTACACCTGACCAAAACTCAGGGAAGCAGTGGAGTGGCAAGAGTTTCTTCATCACATTACAGGGCATCACAGATAAGCATCAGATTGTTAAATGCTTTGGCGCCTGACAGATGTTATATCTGCATTCACCCAGTGGAACATGAACGTGTGAATTCTGATTTGTTGTTGTTGTGTGGCTTCAGGTCATTTCTGACTTATGGCAACCTTAAGGCCATAATCACAGGGTTTTCTTGACCAGAGGGAGTTTCTTTTTGCCTTCCTCTGAGGCTGAGAGAATGTGACTTGCTCAGTGTCACCCTGTGGGTTTCCATGGCCAAAGCAGTGTTTCGAATACTGGTCTCCAGAGCCTTTGTCCAACTCTCAGACCACTGCACCACTATTTGATACTTTGATTGAATTGTTTATTTTCTTCTGTTACTAGATGGTATGGTTCCATGATCTCATTTTGTGTAATCCTCCAGAGTGGAATGAAGTGAAGATTTGGACTATGTGCCTTTGGGTCCAACTTGTAATTTTGTGAAAATTGTTACAGGGAATGCAGAGCAGCCTTCCCCTTTGTCTTCTAAGGTGTAGGGAAAATATGCTTACCATGCATGAAGCTTGGCAATGGGGTAAAATATTACCTGACCAGGTTGCATAATTTCCTTTCCAGTGGATTTCAGTCTGGACAAATAACTCTTGCACTTTAGTAACCTGGACAGCTGATAGATCTGTTTGGATTTCTTTTCTGCTCGGATTCAGTGCCTGGGTTCGAGACCAGGGTTCGATTCCCTGTTCGGCCATGGAAACCCACTGGGTGATCTTGGGCATGACACACTCTCAGTCCCAGAAAATCCTATGATGGCTTCACCTTAAGGTTACCGTAGGTCAGAAACGACTTGAAGGCACACAGCAAAAACAATATGTTGCCACTGTATGGTCTTGCCACTATCAGTAGATACTTGTACGTGCTTTAAATTGTTTAGAACAGCAGGCTTTCAGTGGACAGTTTGGGTTGGGGTTCAACTCCTATGGTTCAATAAAGTAGATGGCATTTGATAAGTTATAACCATTACTTACTGTAGCACCATAATTGGTCTAGAATAGATAACTAGCTTTCTGTCTTGGAAAGCAGTGACATTAGAAGGCCAGGCAGTGTTGTCTCAGAATGCAGGGTCTGGTATCTGAATTATGGACAAACTCTGGGTCTCATGAAGATGAATGATGGTGTGATGAACGTAGCTGCTTGCCATTATTAATGACTTAGCAAGTAGATACCCATATGTCAACAACAGGTTGTACATCAAGACCAAATGCTTCTGTTCTAGGTAGTACTTCTTCAGTTTCAGGCACTGTAAGAGTTGGAGATGTAGATAAATTGAAAAGTTACAGCTTTGACTTCTTGATTGAATGCTGACCTTGTGAATAGCATTGGAAAAGAGGTGCCCTGACTAGGCTAGATAACTGCCTTTGTCACTTATGCACATATAGGCACCTAGGCCTATATAATCAATATGCCATGATATAAGACTTTACCTCTTACAGTCATCTCTCCACATTTGCCAGGGTTAGGGGCACAGGACTTCCGTGAAAGTAGAAAAATCATGAATAACTCTAGGCCCTCCCAAACCATATTTAACACACACACAAAAATTATGATCACCATATTCAGCGCACCATGGATTCCTTGGAGGCATTAGGGTTCCTTCACAAGGCAGAAGTGGGTGGCTAGTGGGGCTTACTGTCACCTCCAGTTCTGTCCCACACCATTTTTAATAGGGACTTACAATCCTTGTTTGCAGTTTCTTGTCTCACGAGGCTTGCAATCCCTATTAAAAATGGCATAGGGAGTCAGCAGAGGTGACAGTAAATAATCTGTGAATAATCAAATTCGCAAAAGTGAAACCCGTGGAGGGCTGACTGTATATGAATGATCAGAGAAGAATTCCTCCTAGAAGAACGTTATGGAAAACATTAGGTTGGAGTTGGAAATCCATAATTATACTTAATGTTTTCTGTGTGTGTGCCATAAGCTCATGGCAAAAACACATTATGTAAAGATCTTGAGAGTTTTCAAGTTTATGATGTCAGAGGCAGGAATAAGCTGTTTCATTGTTGTTCCTGTTGCTTGCAGTAGGACGATTGTAACAGTGTTAACCAAAGAATACATGCAAGATATACCGGGTTTGGAGGACAGTTTAAATTAAAATATCCTGTGCCAAAGTAGTGACACAGAATGTTTGCAAATCTTAAGATTGAATAATGCAGAACCTTTCATTTCCCAAAAGGTGAGAGGAGGAGGAACATGATTCATTTATCATAATAAGCAAAGATCAGTTCCCTGTCTCTTGAAACATACAACTTGAAAAGGTTGGTTGCATTTTCCAAGTATGTAGAGGTGACTAATATAATTTTCTTGAAGAGTTGATGATTACCATAATTATACTGTTGGATATGTTGAACAACTAAAATATCCATAGTTAATGAAAGCCTACATCCAACCCAACTTGAGTAGACCCCCTGAATCAATGGCATTTAACTGTTGACATCCCACATTTTCCTTAATTCAGTGGGGATTAATAGTTGGATTTAAGGCAAATTGTTTTGTCTTTCCGTGTTCAAGATATAGAAGGATTTCATGTCATACTTCATAAATAAGGCCACAATAGACCTAAATAAAAATTCTGTTAGGCTGCTTTCTTTCTTTCACTTAATGCCACCTATCTCATCGTTTTCAACTTGCTGTCCTAAAAGATTGCTAAGAAGTTGCTGTTTGTAAAAATTAAGGGCGTGTATTTCAGTGATTGGAGAAGCAAATCTTGCAATGTGTGTATTTGGCTTTTCCTGTTAGGTATGTCTGGCTTATTGTTTTAAAACCACTATATAAATGTCAATTGCCATTATTAACGCCCTTCCCTGCATTAGGAGATTTAACAGACACAAAGTTCTTCATGCTGTCATCATTGTCACAATCACTTCTGTTGTCCTAATTAGAGGTGGCAACAGTGGCATTCAAATGTTTAATTACATTTGGTAAAGGTGACCAGAACTAACTCATTAAATCGGTAGCTAACACAATAGAAACAAAGATGATTGCTTTTGACTGCAGGTAGAAGGGGAAAAAAATAGTAGTAGTCATGAAGTCTATTAAAGAGAGAGGATCCAGAGTGAGCAATATGCTGGAAAGGAAAACAGAACAAAAAACATTTTTATTATGCATGCATCCCATGGTGTAACAGAATAGATACAGCAACTAAGATTATTTCAGAGGGAGATAAGTTGTAATATTGGGACAATATCTTCTAGTTTATGGGGATGATGATTCGCCCCTCCCCGCTCCAGATGCTAGCAGGCAACCTCTTTGAGAACATAACTTGCTACACTAAACCGCAAGCAGTTAACAAACCGAAGCACTTTTTTCTTAACAAAATTAAGCACAGACCAGGCAGAAATAAGTCCTTACATGCTTTAGTGGGACTCTCAAATCCCTATCCTGTTGGCAATTCTGATAGATTTACATCACTACTAATTCTGGTCTTGTTGTATGCCTTCAGGTCATTTCCAGCTTACGGCAACCCTAAAGTGAATTTATCATAGGGTTTTTATATTATTATTATTATTAGTATTAGTATTATTTGCCTTCCCCTGAGGCTGAGAGAATATGACTTCCTCAAGTCTCCTAGGGGGGTTGTGTGGCTGTTCACCTTAAACACAGTGGAATTTATTTTCATACGATGGGAGGCGTGCACAGTTTATGATATAAGCAAACCAGTAGCTCTCTATGGTACTCTGCAGTTTCTTGATGTTCCTGTTGTTTTGCAGCCCCAGCTAAATAGCAAGAGTTATTATTTCATGCATGGCTGATGATTAGATTTGGCTTGGTTGGTCACAAGTTGATGCAGCCTAAGTTGTCTGGAATGAGGAGACAAAAAGAGCTTCTGAACAGAACAGTGTGTGAAGTATGGTGAGATTCATATATGTGAGGGTTCCTGATTACAGACATAATCTTAAGAGTGGCTGCTTAAAAGTTAAGCCCACTGAAGTCAATGGGACTTACTCCTAGAAAAATGAGTGTCAGACTGCAGCCAGGCTCCGTTTTAAGAGAAAGTTTCTCCCCTTCCTCCACGTAAATACTACAGGAACAGTTGGGCCTTTTGACAAAAGGTATAAATAGAGTTGGGTTTTAAAACAGAAAGTCTTGATGAGTAGTTCTTTTCTGTATTGCATGCCTATGTACGCTTTAAAAAAAAAGTGAGGGCAGTGGTATAGAACTGAAGTGGTGCCCTCTCCATCTCAAATCATTTCTATGCACACGTGTACACACATATATATGAACAGTGGACCCTTGGTATTTTCTGAGGTTTGGTTCCAGGATCTTCTGTGGATACCACAGTTTGTAGATCTCAAGCCCCATTATGTACAATGATGCAATAAAATGTCATCCCTTATATAAAATGGCGAAATTAAAGTTAGCTTTTTGGATTTTTGTAGGGGGGGATATTTTTGAGCTGTAGTTGGTAGAATCCTTGGATACATAATCTGTAGATTTGAGGGACCGACTATACGAATACACTCATGAGGGAGAGAGAAAGAAAGGGAAGAACTGAGAGAGTATTTGTGTATACACATACATGCATGTGCTTATTTGAAGAGGCGTTTCTCAGTGTAGAGTACATCTTTGTGCATAGAGGAACAAACAGACTTATGAATGAGCAACTGCACATGGGGTTGGGGTCAACTGTAGCCACTAAGCCTCCCCCTTGGACCTCAGTGACATGTCACACTAGAAGGGATGTCACATTACATTTCTGGCTGAAAAGAATAGGTTACTGGGAAGGCCAAAACACTGTTTTTGCAAGCATCTTTTATGTTATCAAGAATTAAAACTATCTGAAAATCAGCCCCCAAAAGATCGGAAGTATGTGGGAGGGACTGGAGGTCATAAAAGCAAAATTCAGGGGCTGCATGCTGCACCTAATAACCCTTTCCCACAGCAACAAGGCTAACGTTTTTCAGAAAAAACAAAAATGAGAGATAATTAAAATTTCTTTACTAAAATTGCTAAAATCTTACAAGAGTGGAGCTTAAGTGACACAGGCTTTCAAACTACATGTTTCTAACGTTTTTTTAAAATGTTAACATCTCTGTAAGCCTTCAGACTCATTTAAAAAAAAAAACTAAGGAGAAGTAATTTGGAATCATAAGATTTCTCACAGTATGGCCGTTCCAGTCATAGTAAACCATAGGAAAATGGGGGCAACACATCTTTCCAAAGAGCAAACTGGGATAATCCCCCTTGCTCAGAAATGTAACAAATAGCTACCTAGATATGCCTGTAACTCTACATTTGGAATCACAGCAGTCTGGATTTAGCATTGTTATAATTCTGTATTTCATTTACAGCAAAATACATTTTTAATGCACCTCTGTGGAGAGTCTGTGCTGTTCTAATAGCATTAAAATTTGCTTACCAAGTCAAAATGACTGCAGAGGCTGTGTATGTGATTATTATAGTCTAGCAATAAGAGATTACCATAGGAAATCAACCCAGGGAGAGTGTTCCTTACAAAAGCATTATAATGACTCAGGGCTCATATCCAAACATCTCTGCTGGCACAAACCTTGTTCAGTATAGGGCTGTTTGTGATGCAGCAGTATCCTGAAGAGCAATTCAAATGTCATATTTCAATATTGAAATGAATATGCATGTTTGCAAATCTAGCACAAGCTACCTAATTTACTTTCTGTTTGTGTGTCATGGGTCTGGGTTATGTTAGTTGATAGTTCTGTAACTCTTGTCCATGGTAGTCCCTGGTGCAGTTTCACCTTGATCTGATTTGGTCTTTTCCCTATCAGAGTGATAAAGGCCAAATTAAAATATTATCAAATTAACCTAGTAGCTACATATAGCAATACTTTTTTTCTCAATATCTAGAGTGTTACAGTAGAAGTATTTTAAATAGGACTCCGTGCAGTAGCAGAAAACTATGCAAAGAGCAATCCAAAATGGTAGTAAGTTTGCAATAAAGTTTCTGAAATAGACTGCTTTATGGCAAGTTTGTTTATTTATTAAAATGTTTGTATCCTGCCCCACAGCCAAGGATATTTGTTTAAACCAATTTAAAACAGTAAGAATGATTTAAACAAGACTGAATGTGGATGAAACATTTGACAAGGTAAAGCTGTTTAAAATGAATCAAAAACAGTTTAAAACGGTTTAAAATCATGCACATGTGCAATTTGGTTAGGAATAAGTACCACATGCATTTAGGGGGCTGTGTAGCAGATTATTTCTTTGTTGTCCCATAACTAAAGGACTCCCATAACTAAAGGACTAATTTCAGAAACTATCAGTTCAGTTTGAACCAGAACAGAATATAGATTTAAGATGTGTGTCTTCAAAACAGAACATAACAAAACAAAAAACCCTGTTACAAAATCTACAGACCAACTATTAACACTAAAGCTAGCTAAAAGTAGTTTAGTTGGGAGCAAGAAACAGATCTGAATTACAGCCAGTCTTTTATATTGAGAGAAACCAGGATCTGGCATTGCTTCTTTGTCCAGGAATGCCAGGTGTAATTTGCAATTTATCAATGACTAATTCATTTGATGTTTGGCCTCTGTCTTAAAACTCTAAACTGTAGACCTCATGGCCGTAAATTCTAGACCAATTTTTAGAGTTTCCCATGCCATGCTTTTTGTACCACCCAGCTTGGTGAAGAGTTTTGAAGGGTGTATATTCTTTTATGGCTTTTTTATTGGATTTGTTAAAGATGCAGTGGATCGGGATGAGGTCCAAAGACAGAAATCAGTGTTCAAGACAGATGATGCAGGTTGCCTGGTCTCGGGTCATACTATTTGCTCCAGTAATATTTTTTAATTTTTTTAAATTTATTTTAAAACATAATATTGTTTAAATTATTTTGGGGAACCCGTCTAAGGGTGGAACTATTCAATAAATCTGCACATGCCAGCAACAGAAGGTTGTGTGAAATCATCCCAAATTGAAATGGCCTTCGGCAGATGTTGATTTGATTGTTACAAAGAACTAGAAGAAAGAGTATGTGGAAATATCTTTGCTTTTTTTGCATGGTTCGTTTCTCTAAAGTTACTGTAATATACTCATGGTATTGCCAGCTCTAAGCCCTCAAGGAAAACTCTAGTGAATTTTCTCAACTGGTAAGTAATAGCTCCAGCATCAGAATGCTTCTGTAAAGACTGAAGTACTTGGACTGTCTGTTGTGCTTTCATATTGTTCATACTTCCAAGAAACAGCATGAGATTTAGAAAGTTCCTGTGCTCACTATTAGCAAGGGAATGTCGTTGTCTTCTGTTGATTTTATTTGTAATTCGTTGGTCACAATATCAAGTATATGTCTTTAGTAACTGTGAAGCCTCAGAGGGGGGCAAAGGCAAACCCCTTCTGAATGTATCTTGCCAAGAAAACCCTATGATAGGTTTGCCTTAGTGTCTCCATAAGTCAGAAATGACTTGAAACAAGTTTATAACGTCATAAACACTAGAAATGTGTTTATAAAGTGTGTGCCGTGTTTTTTCACTAGAGCTGTAAAGGAGCCATGTCAAAAAATTTATTTTGAGAATGTCTCTTAGTGCAGGATTTAAATTATCTTTAGAGGTCCAGTTTGTGTTTGTTTTAAAATGAAGATGTCCCTTTTAAATGAGTGAAGCAGTCAATTTTATGCAATCATATTAGTCCTTTTGTCTTCCTGGACTATGAGTTGAATCACTGAATCTTTCCCAGCAGTAAACGCTGCTCTATCAGAAGATTGGCTCACATGAAAAGTAGTCAATTAATAGCAGAGCAAGAGAATTGAATTTAATCAAAAGGAACTGTGGCTGCACAGGAGAAACATTCTGCGCTTAATGATTCACAGTAGACAAATCCCCTTAGACATCTTCTGTATTGTAGCTTTGTTTGGTGACTTCACCGGTCTTAATAAACTGTAGTCCACCATAGCAAAATGAATATGACTGCACCTTCAGTAAGCAACCCAGCACTTTAACCCGTATACTGTAATCCCACTTTCACACTATCCTGATAGTGATGGTTTATTTTAGAAGACAAGTGCAACAATGCTTTACTTTATGCTTTTCCTTTCTTTCCTGAACAAAGCAGTGTTTTGTTCCTTACATGGATGTGCATAATTTTGTGGTTCTACATAAGACAGGAGTGCAGTGACATATTAGGTATGCCATCTTCCCTGTGTGTATGGTGGGATTCCACAAAACAGCTCAGACTGGCACTATCCACCATGTGACATAAACTCTACTTACTTCTCTGTGGGTGCTTTAATTTTTATGATAGCATGTTGTGGGTAGGTCCTTCTTTAGGGTGCCAGCTTGATGTTTTGTTAATCTCTTCAGAATTCTAAACGGGATCTTGGGCACTTTGCCCTTTTGATTCTAACTTATCTGTTCTGTTCATGGAGGAAAGGGGAAACACTGAAAATCTGCTTTGAGGGCTTTTTACCAGTAACAAACCAATGTTTATGGTATTATGCGCTAAAAGGCAGACAGGAAGGGCCGCTGTTTAATCAATAATGTATGCTCCAGTTAGTCCTATCCTCTGGACATCATTAAACATGTATTTTGTTTCATAACTGATGATTTTGGCTGACTGCAGCTTACAACTACATATCCTCAAGCCTTTGCATTTACCATCAGGCAGATCTGAATTGAGCTAGTCAGTCAACTATGTTTAGTGTTAATTTGGAAAGTAAACTTAAAAATAAGTAAGAGTTCAAGTTAATTATAAATAGTGGAAATGGAGAGTTTACAAATAGCTCCTCATGCTTGTGACCATGGTCTGACAACAGCTGTAGCCCTGCTTGTTAAATATTGTTGCCTAAGCTTTAGGGGAACTTACCGGCAGCCTTAACTTTTCTATGTAAGATGTCAAATTAAACAGATGTTTTTTTTTAAACTGCAGAGCAGTATGTTTTTCAATGGTAGTAATGTTAATTGGGAAGTAAGCAAAATGAATTGTTGCAAATGATTAAACGGGCACAGATCTGTCAAGATGATATTTGAGTTTTACCGACAAAGCTACACTGGATTCCATTTTGTCTTCAAAGGGCTAGTTTTGATTTAGAGATTGCAGTCTTATACACATTACCTAGGAGTGAGTCCCATTGAAACAAGTAGGGCTTCCTTCTGATTAGCTACATACAGACCTTAGAAGGTTTTGAAGGCTGGATGGGTATCTTTCAGGAGTGCTTTAGTTGTGTTTTCCTGCACTGCAAGGGGTTAGATTTGTGGTCCCTTGTAGTTCTATGATTCTATATCTATAGAGATAGCCAGCATGGAATAGTGGCTTGAGCTTTGGACTACAACTCCTGGAAACTGGAGTTTGAATCCCACTCAGACCTGGAAACTCACTTGCTGACCTTAGGCAAGGCACACTCTCTCAGCCTCAGGAAGGCAAAGGCTACCCCCCCATGAACAAAACTTGCCAAGAAAACTGTGATAGGTTTGCCTTAGGGTTGCCATAAGTAAGAAATGATAGGATTGCAGGGGTTAAATTCTGAAATAACCTAGATCCAAGATATCTGAAGGGCAATCCATGATCTTCTTTTTGCTCCAGTCATAAGTAAGAGGCTCTACTCTGGATGCTAACTTACTCTGAAGTAAGTCAGGCTAACTAAAGAGAACACTTTTGTTATGGGCAGCAGAGGCACTTTCCACTGGGATACCAGCTCAAGACTGCGATTTCTATCACTTATAATGTAAACCTATACTTGTCTATGCAGAAGGGGATCCCACAAAGTGGTTACACTCCCAGGCAAGTATTCGTAGGACTGCAACCACATCCTATAAACTAAGTTAAGACTTTATAGTTCTCTTATTCCTTTGGGTATAAGTTTTATTAAAGTTTCCTACTCATTTTCAGTAGGTTGAATCCAGGTTTAGTCATGCCTAAGAATTGATTCATTGACACCAGTGGGACAAGTAAGTCATCATGACAAATCAAAGGATTGTTCATTTCAGTAGATCTACTCTTAGCATAATGGATTCAAGCCAGTGTTATTAAAAAAAGATGAAAGAAGGGTTAGATGGTAAAATGCCACTTATAGAAACCAAAGTAAAAGCGAATGGGGCCTTTTTCCCTTTGATTGGGATCATGGTGTCCATATGATGGCAGCAAAAGATTAAAGCCCATTCCACAATCTTTCCACCCAGTATCAGGTCACCTATTGCTTGCTTCTAAGCAAGAAGAGGGGAATGGTTGTAGCTGTTGTCTACATATTAAACGTAACATTTTCTGTGATCATGGATGCCATGGAACTCCGTGGGACTTGCTTCCAACTAAACATGTATAGATTGCTCTTGATAGAAAACAGTAACAGATGAAGTGGAAAGATTTTTAGATTGGCCTAAAAAGTCAACAAAATTAGTAGCAAATAAGGACCATAGAATTTTTTTTTTAAAAAAAAGATCAGTATACAGTGATGTTGATCTGAAAAGGAAGCTGTATTCTTTCTACAGTTCTGCACTAAATTGTAATATTTCTTGAGCTATTTTATTTTTAATAAATGAAGAGTCACGCATTGCACTAAGGAAGGCCCATACTCAGCTCTCAAAATGGTTTGTACAAGTTAAATAGCATAGCACACAGCCCCTTATTTCAAATAATTTTTTGTTCTTCCAAGATTCAACTTCAATATATAGTTGCATTATGTCCTAAAAGCTATTCCATCTGTTTTGGAGGAGCCCCTGGCATAGAGGGAAAATCCACAGCCTTTAGCTCTCCTGCCGAATGCTACCTCTGTGACTTTAACATCTTTGTTACTCCTGCCCATTTTGTTTTCTAAATTGCATAGATTCCCCCTTTCCCCTTTCCATCCAGTAGCATTTTTGACATAATGACATCTTTGTGTATTCTTTCCTTTTCTTGGAGACTGTGGGATTCTGATGGTCTGACATCCATTCCTGTATTCCTTATTTCTCTTTCCTGTAGTACCATTTCCATGTAGGCATTTCTGCTATTACAAGATTCATAAGGTCATGCTTTTTGTTTTGCCTCCTCAATATAAATTAGACTGTACATTTAATTAAATGCTAGCTCAATAATTCTACAGCATAGAACAGATTATGTAGCTCCTTTAATGATAATCATTTAGCAAGCATATACATATGGAACTTGTATTTCCTTCTGAAGTGTCCATGTTAAATTTGTTTAGTTTGCTATCTGTTGGGATGAGCAAAATCAGTATTGGGGTTTTAAACATCTTTTCCATATTTTTCCCCTTAGATATACCTTTTCAGAATAAAAACAAAATGTCTTCACAGAAGGGCAAAGTTCAGACTGTCCTGGGCCTTATAGAGCCAGGCCAACTTGGTACAACTCTGACCCATGAGCACTTAACAATGAACTACAGTTGCTGTTACTACCCTCCTCCTTCAGGCCAGGAAGCACTATCTGAAAAGCCCATTGAGATGAAGAACTTGTTTTGGCTTAAGCAGAATCCTTACAGTCATAAAGAGAATCTTCTCCTGTGTCAAGAGACAGATGCTGTGAGGGAAGAACTGTTGCATTACAAGGCAGCAGGTGGTAGGGCCCTTGTGGAAAATACAACCACTGGGATCATGCGAGATGTGAAGACCCTGAAGCAGCTTGCAGAGGAAACTGGAGTCCATATTATTGCTGGGGCTGGTTTTTATGTGGATGCCACTCATTCTCCTGAGACACAAGCTATGTCTGTGGAGCAGGTAGGTATCAGAATGTAACTGAAATCTTAGCACTCTTTCTCGTATCCTCTGAGTAATCAAAGTATCATACAGTCGTCCTTCCACATGCACGGGTTTGATTATTTGGGAGGCACCCCCCCACACCATTTTCCTCCTCCCATTCCCTTGTATTCCTCATCCCAGGCTTGTGAGGCTTGTGTTTAAAATGGATGTTTTTCCTTTTGGGAAAGCCTCTCCACTGCTGGATGCATGTTGTCTCTGCCATGTGGCTACACATTCTGCTGTGAAATGACTGCTGCTTGGTCAGGTCCGCTCTTTGCTCCTACCCCCTCCTTTCTCAGGATGGCTGCTGGAAGTAGCTAGAGCAGCAGAACTCTGCTTTTCTCTCTCTGAGAGGAAAGTATGAGTAAGCCCTTTACCTTTTCTTTCTTTTTCCCTCCTAGGAATGCCAGGGCCAGAGGCAAAGGAATGGGAGGAGGGAGCTCTGAAGGGGAATCATGGGTGGGGGGAGTTATTTGCAGTTTTTCCATTTTCACAAGGGTTCTGCACCCTGAATCATAAATGTGGAGGGCTATTCAGTTAAAATCTTAAGCATTCAGAATTCCGTGTGTGTGTGTGTCATAGTAAGATAGGTTAGAGTAATGTTGATTGCATTAGGCCTTGACTCATAGCAGGTTAAAATCAATAGCAAGATTTATAGAAAAATACATTAAACAGCGTTCAGACGTAATTGTTAAAATTAGTAAAATTAGTAATATATAAATGTACTGCTTATAGAACGTACAATATTACTTATGGAGGAAAATAACATTTGAGATTATGTTAAGATATGTTTCTCGTATTTCTGGAATTCACTAGCATTTTACAGAAGTACAATCCATATGTATTGGCTTTCATTTGGCAAGAAAGTAGGATAATAGGTGCAGCCTTACTGGTGGAATTACTCTTCTGTGTGCAGAAGGGTTTTCCAGACTCCTTGTGTGAGAAGGGGTGCTGAAGTCCTCAAGCGTCCTTATGTTAGCACGTGGCCTTGCACAATCTATTGCACAGAGAAAAATACAGTAGCTGTATTGCTCAAGGAACTAGGCAAGATGTATGTATTGTGTGAATTTTTCCCTACAGTGGCACTACCAGAACAGTTTATGAAACTATACTACCACAAGAATTTTTCTTCATCCAACCTTTTGTTCTTCTAAGCCAAAACTAAATGTAGAACTGTATTTCAGGTATAAAGCAGTTCAATGGTCATGTCTTCCCTGGAAAAAATATTGGCTCTTTTAGTTCTGAGAAGTGTCTTAGGGTTGTCTTTATTGCAAGATCTCTATATAGTTTTCATGCCTTTTCACATACAGAGGTGCCTTCAATAGGAAATGTTTTATGTTACAAATTGTTTTCCAATCAGTAGTAATTTCAAAAGGTCCCAGAACTTCACTACATATCACTCTAATGTGTATGGAGATGCTATATTTTATTGTTAGGAAAAGAAGATTGTTTCTCCAACTCATCACCCTGTAGTGCAGTTTTAAGTTCATCCTTTTCATTCTTGAAACAATATTACTGTATTAGCATTCTTGTGTCTTTGGTCCATGATACTGGTAAATTCAACTGGGTCAAAATATTGTGGAAAGTGGAATACCAAAGAGCATAAAACACTATTTTTTTCATTAGTGTGGCAGAAAGCTATTGGGTTTTTTTTCCATTGATAATATTTAGTTTGATATTTTGCAAGAAACATTACAACTGTTGCAGTTGAGCATTCCACATTTATCTATTTTGTCTACCTATCAAGGCAATAAATTCAAAATTCCATTAAAGAACATAAACTAAATAAATGATTTAAGAACAGAAATTGTTACCCTAAACTTAAGAAGAAAATGAGGAAACATTATTAATGGAATATTGTTAGCTTTTAGTATTCTGAAATTCGCTAACTACCAAAGAATTTGCACTAACAGGTTTCATTGAGAGTTAGTATGAGGTACTGGCAATCACTGCTTTTTTTCTTCAAATAAAGATCATATATTTTTATATTCCAAATGCAACAAATCCATATTAGTTCAGTTTCTTCAAGCAGGCTCTAAAATCTTACTTGCTTATCTTGGCCTATAATTTGAGCAAGGATTCTGTTGGGGACTTTGGTTATATGATACTGCTTGTTTTTATCATTGCTTTATTGTGCTTTTTTTTCTCCCCAAATTTCCACTCGGCTTTGGGAGTGTATAACCTGAAATGTGGCTTAGAAATCTTTTGAAAAAATAACCAACTTGATTAAGAGAAAGTGTATGCTTGGAGATACTTTATGTCTATGGGGGAAAAAGAACACAAATGCTTACTGCCTTGGTTGCTGAGGTACAGGACTGCTGCCTGAGAGAGTGGCATTATTACAACTGAGAGATTTTCCTTCTATTTGGGAAATTTAAAGTAGCCCGTGCCAACTGTCACTACGTTAGAATGAAAGCATTAGTATATAGCCATATGCCATCCCACAACCTTAAACACATCTGAACTCATTTGATTTTGGTAGCTAAGCAAGATCAAGCTTGGGTAGTATGTGAGATTATTAGGGAATGACAGGGATTTTCAAATAGCACTGATCGTTTCTGAAAGCCTGAAGACCACTGTCAGTCAGTTGATGGTGCTGAGCTAGATGGACCAGTGGTCCAACACATGTGACAGACTCTTAAGCTCCTAAATTAACTTTTAGCCAATATTAGGGAAGAAAATTGCATCCAGATAGTCCAGGTGTTAGTCTTGATTTGGGAACGTACATAATATGGTGACTTACTCATCTCAATTTCAAAAAACACAACAAAATGGACATTGCTCTAGCTTGCAAAGAATGGGCTTTATTGAGTGGTATATTTATGTTGGGATTGTCCAAAAAGTATATTGCATTTTAACAATCAATCATACTTCACTCTATCTGTTTTTCAAAGCTGTCACACTACTTTACCAATGGTCCATTATGGATATTAGGGAGTTTGGCATTTCTGCTCTGCAGAGTGCTTGTTAGACTGCTAGGAGGAAGAGGGCAAAATCTCATTTTTGCCCCTTCTTTCTACAAGTGAGGACTTGAACCGCAAGGGATAAATGTTTCTGGAAGTACTGAGAGTTTCCAGTTCAGTTTGTTTTGATTTTACCTGCATATTCCCAGGTGTGCATCCAAACACTTTCTTGAAATATCTTGGGTTTGTATCACTTTTCCCTGGTGTTCTTCGTCTTTCCCATCCCACTGATGACATGTCGCATATAGAATTTTCACCAAACTCATGTCATGTAGATCTCTAAAATAAATCTGAGACTTTCCTGGGACTTTACAGGAGCTTTTTCTCATCTGGAGGGACTCTTCTATTGATCTACTTCAACTCTGATACCATGCAACACCTTTCACCAAAATATCATTTCTTTTTCCCTAGCTAACAGAAGTCATTGTTAATGAAGTTCGTAATGGAGCAGATGGAACCAACATCAAGTGTGGTGTGATAGGAGAGATTGGCTGCTCTTGGCCTCTGACAGAGAGTGAAAACAAAGTTGTTCAGGCAACAGCGCATGCCCAGTCCCAACTTGGCTGCCCTGTCATCATCCATCCTGGCAGACATAGTGATTCACCTTTCCAAATCATTCGAGTTTTTCAGGAGGCTGGGGGTGATGTCTCAAAAACAGTCATGTCTCATATTGATAGGTAAGTGAGCTTAACATTGTCTCATTTTTAGCAACTTTAGTGCTAAAACTGGAAGTTCGATTATGTTTCCATTCAGGCCAGCATGCTTACACAGGACTAATTATTTCTGCTAAAGTCTAAAACACAAATATGCCAGCCTAAATTGTTTTTGGTGACTCTTTATTCTCATAGATCTCTGTTTAGGCACCTAAATAAAACAGGTGTTTCATATTCATTTGGATGTATCGAGTCCCATTTATTTCATAACTCAAAGAGAGTATTTTTTTGAGATACAACCCATACATTAATGTTTAATTTTATGAAAATGCACAAATTCTAAAGACTTGTCCCACTCCAGGCTTGTTGGACGTGGGTTTTTACATCTCTTTGGTTGTCTTTTCAAAGGTTCTCTGTGGCTCTATATTCCTTTCCACCAGCTGTATAAATACATACGCAAATACAGATACTATGATATTCCTTCACCCTGGCTCCTATACTTTCTTTTTTCCCTGGCACTTCACTCTCAGTTACTTGTCACTACATTTTTCCCATGTAGTATTCCACAGAGGTCTCATCACATGCTCTGCAATTCAGAAACCTTGACTGACTGTAGAAACTCTCACTGCTAATAAGTATTAATTCTTTTCACATGTACCCATCCTTGCTAATGGACCACAACTCCCTAAGCGACCCTTCCGAATTTGAGAAAATAGCACTAGTTACCTAGTTACTAGTTACCTACAACTGCTCCTGCTGAACACAGATATCTTTTGTCTCTTTTCTTCATGCCTGTCTAAATATTAGGCTTCTGAAATTAATAAAAACATCTTTGGTAAAGGGAACTGTGTGTTAGATGAGATGCTAGATGAGTGGACCGTTTTCTATGTGATTGCTAAAACATATCCTCACCTTATTGGTTAGGATTAACAAATCAATCCTGTACCTGTTCATTGGGTAGTAAATTTTAGTTTGCTCCTTAGAGCTTGCTTTCAAGCAGATATAGACAGAACTGTGGCACAAGCTAATTTGTGTGTATGTGTACTAGCTGATGTAATGCCTGTGTTCCTTCATAGGATCGTAAGTCAGAAGGAGACTATATGCTTTATGTGTAAAAGGTTCCAGGTTCAGTCCCTTACGCTTTCAGCTATGGCTGGGAAAGAAATAAAGCAGTTACTTCTTGGACTATAGCTCCATTAATCCCCATTCTGTAAAAAAGATAATTTGGCCAAGTTCTGGAAAAAACTTTGTATTAGTTTCTTGACAGCTGCTGCCAGTTTGTGTAGACTGTACTGAGCCTGATGGATCAGTGGTCTAATTTGGGATAAGGCAACTTTCTCAGTTCCTTATTGGTAGCCAGTCCAGTCCATGTGCAAAAGTAGGGCTTATCCACTTGCCATCCTGCTACCCCTTTTCCCACATAGATCATAGCTAATCTCCTGTCCCCTCTGCCCACGCCACTTTTATCACAGATACATTGCAGTAGTATATCTGCAGAGCAAGTAGTCTTAAATGGCTGAAGGAAGAGAGCCTATTTATTAATTTGTTAATTAATTTGTTTACTTAATTGTGAGATATTTCATTTCCTCCAAACCCTAACAAAAAATCAAAACAAAATTCTATGACGACAACAACAAAAAAACATTAAAACAAACACTAACAAGATATATTACATTAGATGAATCCTCTCCTACTACAGCAGCAAGGCATTATTTATTCCCTCTGAAAACAAAAGCCATGGTACACATATAGAGGGGAGAATGCTGAATTCTAACTCTCTGCAGAAGTAGGATCTATATGGCCAAGTCAAGCTTATATGACCTTGTGTGGTTAATGAGTAGTTGGCAGATGATCAAATATTGACTAGCAGTATTGAAGCCTGGAAGCTGTTAAGTGACCATCATCAAATTGATGGGGGCACAACATAATCTATGTGGAACTGCAACAACAATAAGGTGGCAGAAGTAGCTGGTGGATCACAGTCCATGTTCTTTCATAGATCATGTGGCCAAATGCTGCAGGAACCCCAAACTATAGTTTTACTGTAAAGGTTTTATCCATGACTTTTCTTCTTCAGCACAGTTGCACTACACACACATATACACGCACGCGCGCGCACACACACACACACACACACACACACACACTATAGCTCCTCAAATTAATCATTCTTTATCTTTTTGATATTTAGATATGAATCCTGGTCCCTGTGTTGTTAAAAGGGCACTATCCAAACACAGGAGGCAGCTATCACTATCCCCAAAGTTTGCAAAAGTACAAAAGTGGTACTGGTGATGGGGAACATAAAGTAATTTAATGTAGCCACACCTGGTCACTGTACCAAGTGTTGGACTTTTAGAGTTAAAACAAACTGCCTTTCTCTACAAACCAAGAGAATGGGGATCCGGTGGAGATCATGGTGGCAGCAATACCCTAGGAAGAATATAAGGGCTAAATTAAGATTGTCACTGATGACAATTAGTAGCATCTTCATAGGGAAATAACCTTTGAACAGATCCAGTGAGGACAAAGTGTGCTCGGTGCTCACATGGAATGCTGACCAAATGTTTGGAGTGGAGTGTGTGTGAACACACAGAAGACAGTCTGGGAAGGAAAATGGAATGGAATCTCCTGGAAGAGGTCATGGGTGGCTGGAACTCTAAGGAGAAGCAATCCAAAGGCCATGCATGTCTACATATATAATTCGCATCAGTTTTAAAAGAGCCCACCTGGATCTCAAGGCTGCTTTACCATTCATGCCTAATCGTTTGTGAAACACTGGAAGCCTAAAAGAAAAGCAGACAGATTAGTTCAAACCCTTTTTCACATTGCAAGTGCTTCCTTGCAAATGATATACCTACAAGTGATTCTAAAATTCCTAGAGCAACTAGACTGGTGATATTAGAAGAAGCATGATTCCAACAACTCCTGCTATGTATATAATGTATGCATTTGTAGAAGACCTCCAGTATGTTCCTGACTTGTAATCTAAAAACACTGCCACAATGCTTCAGTATCCATACCCAATAATAAAACATTTCTGGTGGCTACAGGCTGCATTGAACATATAACTGAGAGCCACTGCTGTCACATAGCACTTTGAAAACCCATTTATTAATCTCTGATATTGTGTAAACTGTGAAGACTCTTTGAAAAGGGACTAGGAGAGAGTTATTAATTACAGTTTGCAATAATGAGACTCATACTGCTGACAGTTGTGTTGGAACAAGGGTTTTCTCTCACTCATTCCATCTGTTCCTCCTACTTAATCCTGCTGTTAAGTCATAATATTGAATTTGTGACATCAGTTATTACCATAGTAACATACAATGATGCAATCATAGCAAGCTTATATTATTGTGCCGTTAGAAGGACTGAGCAGCGTAGTGAGAATTCTTATTTGGAGTTAGGGCTTTCCTGCATTCAACAAAGTATATTCAGGTGGTGTTGGAACCCACTCTCCACATAACCTTTTTTTCCTTTTATTTTGCTGTACACCATAATAGGGATTTCTTTTACAAAAGCAGCCCAGTGACATTATCACTTAGCCATATATATTTGAATACCTGATAATATTCTGAAGCTAAATCACTGGAAGGGCAATGATTCCTGCACCCCAACTGAGTGGATATATAGAAGATCCACCAGAACAGTTACAAAAATGAGTTCAGTGCAGGCATTTGGCTGGTAATGATGATGATGGTGAAATGCCCTTCTCTGTTTCAGTTTAGTCCTGTTTCAAAAACAAATATCCATATTAATTCCAAGTGAATAAGGTAAACTTATGAAAAAATACCATTTTTAATTAATACCTTTTACAGCTTATCAAAAATTACAGTTTCCTAATGAGAGTAAATTTTAAAATGGTTTATTAACTAGAAGGTGGGAAGACAAAACATATTATAGCATTATTAGACATATGAAGGCCTGCGGGGTGGAAGAGCAGGAAAAAGCCCAGTTTTTTCTTCCCCTTCAGTTTTTTCTTTTTTTCACAAAAATTGGAAACAATATATTATGAAATATTTTCCCTTAACAGTGATAAATAGAAATCACAAGGCATTGAGAAAAAGTGAGTTTTCCCTTCTTTCCAAAGCTTGTCCCCCAACAAAATGGAAGAAAATGGATTATGAGGCATTTTCTTTTACGATGATGAATAAAATGTTTAAGACAAGATGTTAATATATTTATGCCCGCATTTTTTTTTCATAAATTATGTAACGGGAACATTTTTATGTGGAACTATATATAATATCAAATCATTGCAATTCCTCCCTTTTTTCCCCCTCAGTTCATTTTCTGTGTACGAATGCTTTACATCTGCTTGATACTATGGAGAACTGCAGGAAACAAAATAGTTTTCTTTTACTATCTTGATGACTTTTTCTGTTGTTTTTTTTTATTTAATTTTATTTATTTACTTATTTATGCATGCATGCATGTCTGCTCAAAACATACTGACAAAACAAAAGATGTTCTTTATAGTTTAGGATGTTGGAGCTCTATTTGTTAACAAAAAATAATTTTAAAAGTAAGTTTAGTGTCTGATTATCGTCTGAAGAAACTTTTAATGTAACAAAAATCATAACTTTTAGCAAGCCAATTTATACGTAATACTTTTTATGTTTTAAGGTTGGAAAGTAACTTTTTATCTGCAAAGGAATCTGCTGTTGTTGTGTGCCTTCAAGTTGTTTCTGACTTATTGCATGATCAACAAGCATGTTAGGAGAGTTTTGAATTTGGGATAGGCTTGAAAGGTAAGCAGGGTCAGCTATGGTTAGTACTTGGATGGGAGACCCTCAATGAATAGGAGGTGTTGTAAGCTATATTACAGAGCAAGGAACTAACAAAACCATCTCTGAGTGTTGCTTGCCTAAGAAAACCTTCTGAAATTCATGAGGTGGCCATAAGTCATCAGGGAACTTGAAAGCACATACACATGCAAAATGAACCATGGGAGCCAGCAAGATGTAATGGTTTGAGCATTGGATTATAACTCTGGAGACCAGGACTCGAATCCCTGCTCAGCTGTGGAAACCCACTTGATGACCTTGGGCAAGTTTCTCTGTGATATCCACAGAGGAGAGCAAAGGCAAGCCCCCTCTGAACAAATTCTGCCAAGAAAATCACATGAGAGGTTTGCCTTAGAGTCATCATGAGTTAGAAATGACTTGAAAGCACACAACAACAACAACAACAACAACAACAACAACAACAATAACAACACAGGGTTTTCTTGGCTAGATTTGTTGAGAGGGTTTGTCCTTGCCTTCCTCTGAGGGTGAGAGAGTGTGACTTGCCCAAGGTCATCCAGTGGGTTTCCATGGTTGTGTAGGGATTTGAACTCTGGTCTCCAGAGCTGTAGTTGAATACTCAAATCATGACACCAAGCTGGCTCTGCAAAGGGAGCTAATAGTGTATTTTTTCTCGTTTTCCTGTTTTTTCCTGAAAATAATAAGGGGAAAACTATCTGTTTTCCATTCAAAATTTCTGGATGCTTTATATTCTGTACCTTATAAATGAATGCATGCTCTGTTACCCTTGAATAGAGAAGCCACCTTTTGAGTACATTGCCTAGACGTATCAGAAGAACTCTTAACATAATATTGTGGTTGTGTGCCTTCAGGTCATTCCTTTCTTAAGAACAACCTTAAGGAGAATCTGCCACAAGGTTTTCTTTCTTCACAAGGGCTTTCCCTTCCTATGAGGCTGAGTATGACTTGCACAAGGTCATCCAGTGGGCTTCCATGAGTGAGCAGAGTCTCCTGAGTCATACTTCAGCGCTCACATCACTGCACCATGCTTCCTCTCCAATGTAATATAGGGCATCTAAAAAAATTAAAATGAGGGGCATTTGCCTTCAGTGACCCTCATAGTAATCTTTGTATGGAGCTTTTGCGTTTAGTAAAAAGAACTGTCTGATCCGTATGCTGTTCATTAATTAGTCAACAACTTTAGGTTCACAAATAATTACATCTAAATGATTTTAAAAAGCAGTGAGTTCTAATCTCCATCCCCCAAATATGAGCTGCAAAGATATTATTCTAATTAATTATATATAGTTTTCCCCCTCATTTTTAAGTGTATTTTGGCTTCTTCCTTTCTGCTTTGTTTGATTTTGGTTAACTGGAACTAAAATAACAAGGAATAGAAAAGTCTTTCTGAAATTTACTCAAGTATTTTCTTCTTACTTTATTGTCTAAAATCTTTACTGTTGCTGGAAGTGCCAGTCATCTGGAGTTTCACTTGCCCACATAAGTTAGAAATGCCATCATGTTTTTTTTTTAAAAAAAGGTAGAAGATAAAGCAACCTAACCTCAAATTAAACTCAGGCAAGTTTGGAAACAACTTTGTAAGTAATTGGCTTTATTATTGACTAAGCAAAAAGATATTAAAGTTATTTTTAAAGAACTTTTCTCTTCTTTACTTTCATAAAATATATCAGATTAATTGCACGTGCATGTTATATTGTGTCTGCGCTTTTTTTTTAAAGGTAGATAGGATTCTCAATATTTCACAGTTGCTGAAGTTCTAGTCATTATATGGGATGTTTGACTTTATCACATAAAGTTGCTGAAGAGTTGAATTGATACAAGAAGGCAATCGCACTGTGATGGCAGTTTATCAAGTTAATTTATTGATAAACTAGATATGCAGAAAATAGCAGTGTTTATAAACAGGGCTGGTTCAGAATCTCTAGCACTGCTTTAATGTGACTTTTATAGAATTAGTCCATTATAAGGCAGTATATGATAAATCTGAAGACTGTTACCAAACAAGATAAGATGTTGTGGTGAACAGAGATAAATGTCATTGAGCAAGTTTGGTGTATGTATTGTGTTTTGTATAGGACCATTTTTGATGAGAAGAAGCTGTTGGAGTTTGCTCAGCTTGGATGCTACTTAGAGTACGACCTTTTGGAACAGAATTCATTTTGTACCAGATGAATCCTGATATTGACATGCCAAGTGACAATGAAAGGATTTTAAGGTATGCATCACAGTGCAATAATATTTACAGATAGTAAAACAGGTGCTGGAAGTAAGCACAGGCTGCATCTGACAGTCATGTGTATCACCATGGCACTTCACTGTGTAGGCTTTCCGTGGATTGTACTGAAGTTTAAATTTTTTCTCTTTAGCCACAAAAGTCCAGAACAGATGCAATAATCCTAGTTTGACTCTACTGATAAGAGTGGGTATTGGTAATATTCTTTTGTAACCACAATTTGCAAACCAGCTTCTAAACTTACACATGATAGAAAGTCTGTTTAGCATTAATTTTAGCTGAAACTGGTACAAAGAGAATCCTTAACCCTGTTTAAGGCTGGTGTGCAAAGCAAGAGGGAATTGGTAGGTATGGGGAAGGAAGGGATATTTTAAGTTCTGAATCTCACTCCTGATTCCACTAACCAATATTAGCTTTACATTGGACCTTACTGAACAAAGCCTGTACTTTTCCTGTATCCTACTAATACCCAGTTCACAAAATTGTAACATGTAAAGTAAAATGAGAACTGGTCAGGCAAGAGTATATATTTCAAAGACATGTCAACAAAAGAAAGACAACCACTGATATTATTGACACAAAATTCCTTTTTGTTGACAGTCTGTTAACAAGCCCACTTTTATGTGGATGAGGATACTTTCAAATCAGGGTGCTTGATCTTAATGACTATCTATCTCAGGATAATAGCATCTTGCTTAAATTATGGTGCTGTCCTATTGGAAAGGAAGTTTTAAAAGAGGTGGAAGTGAAGGCATGTACTGCATTGACTGCTCTCTGTCAACCTGTTCCACAGTGATTTGAATTAACACATCATGAAATCATTCCCAGAACTTCTGCTGCCTGGCTTAAACTGGAATCAATTTTGTGATGAATGGAGGTATACTTTGGACATGTATGAGTGGAAGTTGGGCGGGTAGAAAGACTGTTATCAGCAATGTCTCTGCTATTGATTGTAGCAATAGTTTTGTTCATTTCACAATGCAGTACTCTTTTATTTTTCCTAACCACAACAATTCCTTTATAATTTCTTCCTCAAACTGGCATTGTACAAAAGTGGCAGTAGGTTTATACAGGGATACAAGATTGCCTTTTCCTCAGAACAAGGTGTATATTTATGCTAGAAATGCCATTAAGCTATTTTTTTGTGCATTCAGTTTATTGTTGCTGAACATACCAGGACAACTGGCAGACTACTGTTAATTTATAGTCAGCTCATGTTTGACTTGTATTCATCATATTCATACAAATCAAACTGACCTCTGTGTCTATTTGTATAAACATTGGAAGGGAAAGGTATGTTTAGATTTAATTCATGTTTAGCTCCACTGCTGCTGAGTGAAAGACTTGTAAATATCTGAATTGTATTTGGATCTTTTTATATATATATATCTATATATATCTCCCCCCGAGACAGGATAGACAAAGAAATTTTTGACCAGCTAATTTCAAGAGGGAGAATGAATTTGAGCATTTAATTTTGTTATGGTACAATTTGACAAAAATTATTTAGACAGCAGTCTGAATTTTTTTTCCACGCTTGAAAGCATGTTTATTGGGACTGGCTAGTTTGTTTATCTTAATCTGTTTATCCAAATGCATTCAAGGTGTGTCAGACTAGTATTCTACTGTTAATATTTTGAATGATTATTAATGAAAATGCAGGGTCATGTGAAGCTCAATAACATTGATAATGCTCTACAATACAGGCAACTCTCATTGCATGTGGCCAAATATTCTGAATTCATTCTGTCATTATGACTCTGTCTACACTAGTAAGAAAGTTGACTGTCCCAAAACTAGCCGTTGAATCTGTGACTGAACAGGGATATTCAGCTACAGAATCCTATCCACTGGGCTCTTGGCCTTTCTTGGCCTAAATTGAGCGTGCTAGTCAGCAGCTAGTGGATGTCTGCTTCCCTTCCCTCTCCTCACTGTATCCCTCTCCCACCCAAAAACTTGTTCCTAAGGGTTTTCCCAACCCCCTGGAACAAATTTTGAGAGTGCATGATTGCTATACTGGGGAGAAGGAATTGCCCCACTCCTGATCATGCTGACAGAAACCGTTCTACCCCCAGTTTTGTTTAATTAATTTTAATTATTTTATTATGCTATTTTTTAAAAAAACAAAACAAATCTTTTCAAGATGATTAATGAAAGAACGTGCAGGAAATCAGAATTTTTTTGCTAGTAGGACTCACTGACCAAGATGAAAACAGAGAACACATACCAACAGTTGCAACAGACAGCACACTCGTATGAATATGCCTGTGGCTGGCTATGTTTTGTGTCAAGCAGTATCTTTTTATAACATTTGTATTCATTCAGTGGTTTGTGTGGCGCTTCTGGATGATCACACATTTTTCAGCCCTGAGATAAATGTATGACAATACCTGAAAATAATGCTTGGGGTTTCGCAATACCAGTTTTTCATGTAACCAAAAAAACATACCTCTACGCACACTCCAGTGCATGAATCCTGTACCTAGGAGCACTGTGTCTTAGAAGCGCTGGGTGTGGCGCTTCTAAGACACAGTGCTCCTAGATACAGGATTTATGCACTGGAGTGTGCGTAAATGTATTTTTTTTTTTGGTTACATTACATGAAAAATTGGTATTGCGAAACCCCAAGCATTATTTTCAGGTATTGTCATACATTTATCTCAGGGCTGAAAATGTGTGACCATCCAGATGTTGTTGGACTACAGCTACCATCACTGCCCACCATTAATAAGGACTGTTCAGAGTTAAAACCCAACATCATTGGGAGGGCACATGTTGTCCACCTCTGTTTTAGGAGGCAGGGATGTGGTTCATTTTCATGTGTTCATTGTATGACCCATTTCTTACACCTTATACTACCTTCCTTCTCATTCCATTCTTGACTCTCAGCTACATATGGCTGCTTCTTTATCTGCTTGTTTCCCAGGCAAATTGAAAGTTCTCTTCCCTCACAAAGCCTGTGTTAGTTGCAAGAATTCTATAATGTATGACTTCTCCATTAACACAGTGTTTGTAAATACTCCATTATATCACAATTCAACCAGCTGCTAACGTTTGAGCAAGCAGTAACCAAAGCATTGCTGGTTTTGCCCCCTAATCTCCACCTCTTTTAAATATATAAATACAGGATATTTCCTTAAAATACAATTTTAAGTTTATATCTAAGAATTATTTGTACATTAATACCAGGTTGATATCAAGAATGCACTGACAGGTATGCACTTGTTTGTGTTTTGTAGGGTTCGGATGCTGATTGACGAAGGCTATGAAGACAAACTTTTAATTGCGCATGACATACACACAAAGAATAGATTAAAGAAATACGGAGGTCATGGCTATTCTCATGTACTTGAAAACATAGTCCCCAAAATGCTTGTTAGAGGCATATCTCAAAATCAAATTGATAAGATTTTGGTAGCCAATCCTAAGCAATGGCTGACTTTTAAATAGGAAAATGTAAATGTTACTGTGATCAGATTTGCTTCAATAAAATTGGAATTTGAAACCTAAATATATTGGGGCAGAAGGGCTTGAAATATTAGGAGAACGCCTACAACTCTGGCAATCAATTGATGCTTGCAAAAGGCTATAGTATGTCTATTCTTTAAGTCTACTCCAGTTGCAGACTTTTTGATCCTTGAAGGGTGGGTGGAGTAAAATACAGCAGTACAATCTTAAAGGGTCATTTACTCTACCAGTGTTTTTGCTTGGCAGGTGAGGTAGATTCCTATTAAGTATCCATCAGCACATCATGCTGTGCAAGGACTAAGGGGCAAATGAATTATGATGGAGCAGTCCTACTCTAGGAAGGTTGGGCCAGAGCACCATATGTGAAACCCTAATTCTGTCTGGAGTTAATTGGGCTCTGTATGTTATGACTAAAGCTTCTACACATGCAAAGGAGCTTTTGCTTTCAGTGGAACCCTTGCAGTGTGTCAGATATTTTTCTGGAATGTCTCTGATCTTGATGAGGAGTTGTGGTAGAAAGGGAGAAATCCCAGTGTGTATGCAACGGCTTGTCCTTTCCTTCCATGGACTGCTGAGTGGACACATATGGCTTATAGTGTTGTGACAACATGTTGCTGAAGTGACATTTCTCAAATAGTGATCTGATTGCTACAGACACATAAAAATATTGTCTTTTGAAGTTGCTGCTTTAGGAATCTTGTAGCTTAGTGCTGTGTGTGTTTGTCTAGATAGTCACAATTCATTTCCAAATAAAAATGCATCGTATTGCAACTTAAGGATTTCTACCTAATAGTGTATCCATATGCATATTTACTCAGAAAGAAGGCCCATTCTGTACCACTTAATCCCAAGTAAGTGTGCATAGGATTTTAGCCTGAAATTGTCTCTCAATGAAACAGTTTGATTTTTATTTATTTTAAAAATAATTATCCAGCTGTGTGTTTTTTTTATGCTTAGGATTTTTTTTAAAAAAAATCATGTGTAAATGGCATCTACATAAAATGAAGTACAACAATAAGGTTTAAAACTATTTCATTGGAATTATCCAATCAAGAGTATTTGTAAATACTACTGTAAAGAATAGAATGGAAAATATTCATGTCAGTGAAATGAATGCAGTTGAGAACACTTAGATCTTAGTAAAATAAATGGCCACAACCAAACCCAAGGGTCCCTGTTCACTGGCGATTCCTGCACTGTTGTATTGGGTGTAGGAGAAGGGACCAGGTAGGTTCATTCCCTTGTGGAGTGGGTAGTAGCCTGTGATGGAAGCTTGTAGCCAAAACACTGAGTAAGAACTCATTAGGCCAGTTAATACAGAGAAGTGGAGCAGAAATGGGGTGAAACAGGCTGGGAAGGAGAGTTGCTTCTCTGATCTGCTTCTGCTACAGCAAACCCTGACATGGCTTTAGCACACAATGAGGCCCACTTACAAGGGGCAGGGGAATGTGCAGTGTGGGGGCCATATACAGTCCCTAGGGGGAAGGTCCAATGCACCCCTTGGGACCCCATTGATCCCCCATCTTCTTGGCCAAAAGCACACTGAAATGCTGCAGAATCCCTCTCTGGGGCTATGACATGCTGTTTTGGGGAGCTTCCCAACCTGAAGTAGCCTTCAGATGGCCCAAGGAGAATAGAGACGACACATCATTTCTCTTGGTCACCCCAAAAGATGGCTGCAACAATGTGCTGTAATGCTCCAGAGGAGCCCAAAATTGAGTGTATGCTTCCTTTGTTTATATAATTTTCAGTAGATTTAAACATGTCTGCCTCTTCATCCAATACTGGTTAGCGTACTTGACAATGCCATTCCCAAATACTGGCTTATTCATGAGTAAGTCACGTTGGATCACCAGACTTACTCTAAGTAAAAATTTTGTAATCATTGTAGCTAAATAAACAAGTTGTCTTTTTCTTGATGCAGAGATTTGCTAAAGCCACTCACTTAAATGTTATTTGTTATAATCAAAACAGGAAACCAGAGTCCTTTTTAATGTTTTTAAATGTACATGTTACAAAAAATTATTGTGAAGAGAGAATACTAAAAGTCAAAATATGTAATAACAGTTTAATGAGCTAATGTAACAAAGCCCATAATTTACAAATCAATTTGTCAGAATATGATTTTTTAAAAGAAACATTTGCCACATTATTTTCTGTGTTCCAAGACAGAAGCACTGATTTATCTAAAGAAAATGTGATAGCTGGTTTAAAAATGACAGGCAAACATCAAGTTTATGACACTTGCAAGTAGGCCCACCAGTAAATATCCTGTGGCAATCAAATCCTCTTATTATTTTATGTTGTAGGTCCCAGTTGTGTAAATTGCATATACAGTGGATTGTTCACATATACTGGGGACCATTTTCACCTTTTCAGAATATTGGTATTATCCCATGCTGCAGTTGAAACTTTTCCAGCTTCTGGAAAAAGGAAAATAAGTGAATCCGCTCTGCCTGCTTTTATTCAACATGACTCTTATCTTGCATGAAAACTTGCTATTTAACACTTTGGAAAAAAGCTTCAAAGTTTTACCTTTAGTCATTGTATATCAGATATGCTCTCCATCCAATCCGATTATGAAATCAGTAGATCAGCTGTGTGTGACATGGAACCCTTGGCCTAATTTCAGAACCCGCTTGCAGGCAATCTGGAAAGATTCCAGCCTGTTATGTGGGAAGGGAGAGGGAGAAGTGGTGTGATAGTAACAGAGAGTACCTGCCTCCTTTTGGGGTCTGGCCCCACCCACTTCAATAGCAATAGCGGTTACATTTCTATACCACTTATCAGTGCTAAGCATTCCCTAAGCTGTTTACAATGTTTTTAGCTAATTGCCCCCAATAAGCTACGGAAGGATGGAAGGCTGAGTCAACCTGGAGCCCTGCAGGATCGAACACAACGTTGTGGCTACAGTACTGGCATTTAATCACTGCACCACGGGGGTCCCACCACTACCACCAGTGACTTCAGCTCCCACCAGTCCCACCAGTGGCTTCTGGTCCCCGAGCTTGAGGGAATGCCACCTTTGAAGGTCAAAGATCTTACCCACCATTGTAATAAATGAAGCCAGGTCTTTTGTCAAAAAGATCAGCTTGATGTATGCTCAGGTTGAATGGAAATAAGTTACTGCATCGGACTCATACATCGATGCCACTCTCGGAAGAATGTAAGTGGGATCCTCTAATGGAAAGCAATAATCTTTTCAGGTATGTTGACTTGCAGCAGGAGACAGTTTTTATGATACATAGATGGAATGGTGGAACATCTCTCATGAACCTGAATGCTTTCAAAAGAAAGGGAATAATGATATAATGGGATAATAATGGAATAATGATATAATTCAACACTTCCTTTTAGAGAGAGGATTTTCTACTTTGAATACATGACATCTAAATATTTTGAAATGAAGAAGACAGAATTATGAAAGAAGGGAAATATATTTGGGGTACTTGAACATATGGTAAACCTTCTTTTCAAGCAAGCCCCCCCCCGAATATTCTATTAAACAGAAAAATTGGGTATGTAGCTTATTCTTCTTTCTATACAAATAAATTTTCAGGCTGCAATCTTGTACACACTTACCAAGAAGTAAATCCCATTGGGGTAGGATTTACTTCAGAGTAGATATGCATGTGATTGCGCTACATATAAGCTTCATATTCACTGCAGATGGTCACCAACATCTTGACCCTATACATAGGATACTTCTAAGTGACTTCTATTTGTTTTCACTTTGATATACATGTATTTAGGAATGTATGTAAGAAGCATACAGTATCAGAAAAATACTTCACAGATGAAGTACCTACAATCTTTTATAAATTCTATTGTGTGTTTTTAATTGGAACATGTTATTTGTAAAAGCATTATCAAGGGATTTTTAATGGAAATATAACAGAAATATCAGCTGACCCTCTTGATAAAAAGGCATAAAATAAACATTTTTTCTTCCATATGTGAGAATGTCTCCTTTGCATATTTTTAATCTTTAATATTATACATATAATACATAATCTTATTCCACAATCTGGCAGTCTTTGAAGGCCTCCGTTAATGATGAGACAAATCATACCATGTTTAGCACCTTTACAGTGCAATCCTATACATAGACGTATGAGAAGCAAGTCTTACAGAGTTAGGTGAAGACTTATTCCCAGGTAAGTGAGTATAAGATTGCAGCCTAATGATCTTATTTTTTTGGTAGTCTTCTGTGCAGTGGCCACAGATGATAAAAGCTTTTTTGCATATAAAATGTTAACATAGAAACTTAACTTGTATGAGATCTGTTGCTTTACATCCCTCATTGCAGCCTGACATTTAAGTAAAATGTTTTTATAGGAAGGACATTTTAAACATCTGATGCCAATAGTAAATGATGTAATGAGTAATCTTAGAACAGACAGCTCTGAATATTCCAGTATTCAACTTTGGACTTTTGTGCTTTTGGCATATCTTTCATTTTAATATCTTTGTTGTTATGTTCCTTCAAGTTGACTCTGACTTTGTTTTCTTGGCAAGATTTGTTCAGGGGGAAGGGGCATCGCCATTGCCTTCCTCTGAGGCTTGAGAGAGTTTGACTCCCCGTGGGTTTCTATGGCTGAGCAAGGATTCCAACCCTGGTCTTCCAGAGTTCTTGTCCAACACTCAAAAACACTATACCAAGCTTGGGTCCTTCAGTGTCTAGCTAGTCTATCTTACAGGATAATTTTTTTAAAAAAGTAATGAAAAAGAATTCTTCCCATAAACAAGACAGTCCTGAAAAAGGAAAGGTGGTTTTATTGGCCACGAGATAAATTCTAAAGTCCTTGTTAATGCAGTGCCAACCTTTGTGCCTTTTTGGGTAGCCTGATTACACCAACAGGGATTTTGGAACACAATCCCATATGCATACAGTGGTGTATCTGCTGTGGTGCTTGCATGACACTTTCATTGATGATGCAGTGGAGCAACTTAGTACACCTCATCCTAATCTCATGCTTGAAAAGCATGTTCTACAGTTAAGGTATAAAAAAGATTTACTGATACTATAAAATAGCCATGTACAAACATTCTATCTCTTACCACATTCTAGCGTGTCTAAGGCTGCAATCCTATTATCTGGGAATATGTCCTGATGAACAATTGAGTAGGGCTTGCTTCTGAATCAGTATACATACAAAATGCACTGTAAGGCTCTCTTCATATACATATGAAGGCTGAGCAACTTGTGGCTCCTACAGATTACAGCTGTAGGCTAACATCTGAAGAGGCCTCATGTAGTGCACCCATATATTTAAATGCAAGGGAGCTGCTTCCTGAAAGTTAAACTGCAGAAGCAGCATGCATAAAATACTGCAAAACCATATAGGTAGATATTGTCATCCTCTGGCATGAGAAAGTCCAGCTAATTGGCTTTGCCAGTTTGATTGCACATAATACAGATATTTTACATAGTACCTCGAGGGTAGAAGCCTCCAGGTACCCTTAGCCCAAGTAATGGAACATGGATGATGCCATGTAGGCTCAAATGTTGATCCATGCCATTGAATTGGATGGGACAAAGTAAATAAGCTGCATTTGATAACATTTAGGCATGAAGGAGCAAATCTCCTACACTAGTCATTAAGACACTGGCCAACAAAGATGAGTCAGCCCCTACCAAAACAGTGATCCTGAGCATTCATTTTTCTTTCCATATGGGCCAATGGTTCTCATTCACTGGTGTGGGGAGGGTGTTGTTGACCCTGGGGACATTTACATAGTGAAGGCAAAATATGCACGTGACACTGAGCAGCATGTGGTCACCCCAAAAGAGGAGCTACAAGGGATGTCTCTGCGCTTTTAATCAGCAGAAATCTTGAAAGAAAATGCCAGATGCCTCTAGCATTTCAAATACCATAATGTCCTGGGTTTTTTCTTTAATTATTTTTGTTCTCCCAGAATCAAAATATTTCATGCTTTTCTCTTTCTTTGGCTTTTCTTTATGACAAGCATACATATTCACAATACTGCATGTAGTTTAATGTGCCTGTGGCCGCCTTCAGCGTGCACAAATCATTTAAACACATTGACTCCACCACCCTATCCCCAGTTTGAGATGAACTGGACAGCCCTTGTAGGGCTTGAAACACTGGAGTTCTTATTTTATTAGAAATTGTTGGAGTTAGAGCACCGGCAGAGAACTGAGATATTTGGATATGGGGTGGGATGCAAATATTTTAATAAATAAATAAATAAAATAGAAAACTAGACACAAGTGTGCTGCAGTCATAGTAAACACCTGACTTTCACCTATGTACAGAAAAATTAGAGCTAAGGCTTAAAGCAAGTTAATTTCTATTCCTAGGTAGTGAAGGAATGTAAGGGCTAGGCAAATAGCCTTTGTGAGGGAATAATCAGAATTCAGTTACATCTTCTTTTTATTATAAAACCATTCCTCATCATACACTATGAGTTGGCTCCATATGCATCATAGTTAGCAGGTAAGTCACAAGTACCAAAGCTGATGGATGGATAAAAGCAGCAAGAGCATAGCACACCAAAAGTATCATATATGCCAAAAAAATTATTCAGTGCCTTAAGGATTTCACTCTCTCTCTCTATAAAAGTTGTAATTTAAATAGAACTTCACATGGACACTAACAACAGGAAGTATTTTGCTTTGGTGATAGTGAATCACACATCTGCTTAACTTGCTCTATATTTTTTAAAACACACTCGGTTGTACAGATGTGAGGCAGGTAGCATTTGGCCCCATTATTGAGGTGTCCACAACCAGTATCCTCTGGGATTCTTGATTCATTGATTTTTGCCACATGAATCCATCACTTAAAAGAATGTGATTTAGTTTCTGACTATCAGTCAGCATAAATTATAAATCCAGAAAATGTGCTATATTTGTTGTTGTTTCCGCCATGTGCTTTTCCTCCATCTAATTTTATGTAGACTTCATCCCCTGGCTCCAAATGTAGGACGACACTGTTACTGGCATAATCATAATTTTGATCTGCATCCTGTGCGATCGCACTAGCTCGCACCTAAAGAAAAGCAAACATAAAAAATATTTAGTTTACAATATTAATGCTTCCTATTACAGTAGAATGAAATTGCATGGTTAGCATCATGTCCTTGTATCTTTTATGACTACATTTCTGTTTCTTTAATCTGTACCACCTGAATCATCAACAGATCTCAGAATAGTTGCAGACTCAGCTGCAGGAAAGCATTTAGTTTTAAGCCACCAGCTGTTAGCTCATTTGCAAGAACATCATAAACCCACTTCCCATATTTGTAAACCCACTTAAAAAAAATCCCTTCCAACTAATAACATGACACATTCATGACTCTCATATTCATATCCCACTTTCTCTCAGAGTGATGTATATGCATTGGAAAGACTACTTCATTTCATTTTCACACATTGGCCACATGTGGGAATCATGTGGCTCTCCCAATGTTGGACTGCAGCTCCCAGCAGCCTTAGCTGGCCAATGGTGAGGAATCCTGAGAGCTACATTCCAATGACATAGAGGAGGGCACTTGTTTCCCACTCATGCACTAACCCCAAGGTGTCCCAGTGAGCTAACGCTAAGCAGGGATTCAAACCCAGTACTTTGTAGTCTATCAGTAGCCATTCAACCGAATGGCACTCTAGATTTGGTCCAGGACACCAAGAACTGCAAACCTAGCTCCATGACTCCAGGAGGACTTCACAGTTGATCCCCTTAAAATGGAGCTCCTATAATACATGACAAACTGCTTTTGCAACTAAGGTGAATTTTCCAAAGCAATTTGTGATACGATATGGGAAAGAGGAAAAAGAGCAGGCAAACATCTCATTGGGGTAGCACAACCTCACAGCATGTATCTCAGCAGGGATGCAGGGAGTGTTATTTAGAACTTGACCACAATCTTGATCTCAGTCCAGATTCCGACAAATACGTATATCATTGCACTTAATTCCTACTAGTTTAGGATGAGAATCATCCTGCTCTAAGTGAAAGAATATGAGCTGATTATAGAAGTGTGGAAAACAGATAAGCATATGATAAAGCAATCCCCTGATGCCTTTCACTTTTGAATCGATGAACTTTGCAACCTACAAGAAATGGAATTTAAATAGATGTGTGAAGCAGAATAAAGCCGTGTGATCAAGGCCCAAAATAACTACCACATTCGCTGAATTATTCATTAAATTAATATTAGAAATAAATAGATATTACCACTTCTGATCTGTGATTTAAAATCCTGAGTTCTTAATCATATACCATGCCTTAGAAGTCATCAAGTTCAAGGTTTTGTTTGTTATTTAAAGTTTCCCACATTGAATTTAATATAATTAGCAAATTAATCCTTTGGAGACACTTACAAACTCATTCTCATTCCAGTACGTAGTCAAACTAAAATTGCATATAATTCTGCTTAATACAATACAATGCTGCAGATCCTTTACATGTAGTTTGGTTTCACAGGTAAAATATTTAACACAATTTACATTATTACAGTGTATCATCTGCTTTGTTTCCTATTCTTATTCTAGCACAGTTATACATAACTGATAGCGATTTGGTGGTTTCGCAAACCTGAACTAAGAAATAATGCATGACTTGGCATACATCTGCAGGATTTTTTTTTTATCCTTTTGGAATTGGGAAAGTACAATAAGTCAAAAATGTCCATCCGTGCTCTCAAAAGTATAAATGATAGGTTTTCAAATTAAATTTTCATGTGATATGATCTCACATTAATACAGAAATGTTAACAATGGATAACACTTTTCACCATGCTAGATCTCATAGGATATTATGAAGCTTAGAAATCACAGAAGCAGGAAAAAAAACTCTTCTTCTGCATCATATAGCAAGGTTCAGAAAGGCTTAAAAGATTTGTAATTGCTTAACAAATGTTCTAATTTAAGCTGACGTACTGTATAATCATATCCTAAGCAGTCTGGCTTTGGAGTCATTGATTCAAAAAATATTGCACTGTTTATTGAAATAATCCATCTTGACCACTCTTTAAGCAATAACTATCAAACAGTAAATTTCCTAAGGATTAATGAGCATCTGGAAGGAGTTGATTGCCTCAGACTATTAACAGCAGAAATATTCATCCCAAGGACCTACCTTGCTCTAAGTTCACTATTGATACTACAAACAGTAAAGAAAAGGAAAGATTTATTTGAATAATTATTGTAGCATGAGTTGAAGTGAATTGATACCAGCATTTTATTACATCTGACTGCTTAAAGTATTGCTCAAATCCCATTCAAGCTATATTTAAATGGTACATACTGAATTTATATAACATTTTATATCACATCTACGAATTGCCCCACCCTCATCCCATTTTCAGCCATAAAGTGCCATGAACTCTATTGTGCTACTGGTTTAGCATTAAATGTACTTCATATTTCATTATAAAGATAGTGGACACACTCTACAGTAATGGACATGGCCTGTACTAAAAGAATTGAGAGATTTATTGATTGAGCTCCTAAAAATACTTTGCAGATTACAGTCATTTTGTGTACCGTTACAATGCCTTGTGTCTGCATTAACCTCAATCTTATACTCCGTGTGCTACCTTTAGGTTCTCTCTGCCTCTTTTGTTGTTGTTGGTAACCAATGTAATTTCTTTTCAAAGGCTATAAGGACAGTCTCAAAAGAATCCTAAGTGCGTGGCTGTCCATGTTAAAGGTGTCTCAAAACAATTAACATGGTGTACATTACGTAAGTTTCATGATTGTTCATTTCATTGGGATATAATGGTATAAAGAGGACATTAAAACTGTGAAGAAACCAATTACGTTATAGTCTCAGCACTTCTATATTTAAGATAACTATTAAGGAAGGCAATGTGTTACATGGGAGTCCTTGAGATATTCAATATAAGTTGCTCTTGAATGAATCCCCCCCACAAGTCATATACACTTCCAGCACTAATAATGTCTTCCTACAGTACAGTACTGAATATGTAACATTTTTTTCTCTTTAAAAGTGTAATTTATCCACAGACCTCAATATTTTGTACATAAAGCCCAGGGAGTTCATTATCTGTCAACATTGTAAGATGAGATCCTCCCCCCCACACACATCTAGCTGGTCACTAATTATATTAAAAAATAACTTAAGAAACTGCATGAATACAAACTGAGTTCTGTACAGCGTGATCAATATTTGTCTGTTCTGTTTGTGTAGTGACTATATTAAGCAATTTATAAATGTCTGGGATTATGTACTTAGTCTTTCTTCAGGCTTATTTTAATATTTATGATCATAAAAATATGCCATGCACAGTACTGTATTCTATTTTTATTTCCATCAAGCATAAAGAGAAATAATGCTTTTTAATAACCAAAATTTAAAAAAAAAAGTTTTGGGGGGACAGACATATGTGTGAGACATGAAAATTGACTGCCCTGCATTTAATATTTAGCAATGTGATCTCAGATTTAAAGGCAGTATTTATGGTAGAGGCATTTGCTAATTTGATTAATTACTACTGATGTCCTCATAATTTCATTTTTACAGCACTTGAGAGAAACCATAAACAAAAGGTTAAGTGGCATATCAGATTAATTTACTAGCCTCTGATGCGCCCATCTGTGATCCGCTTTCAACACAAAGCTGAAGTGACTGAAAGGGCTCTCATCTGGTTACGGTACACTGGTATTCCCCAGTACCACTGCTCAGCAATTTCAGCTTCATTATTCTGCCTTTCTGGAAAAAAAAAAAACCTCCCTTCAATCTCACATGCCTTATACAGACACAAAATCCCATTTCCCCCTAGCTTTTGTGAAATCTTAGTAGAATGCAACAAAACCATGCTCGTTGCTGGTGCTACCTAGAATTACAGTGAGCAAATATTAAAGGCAGAGTGGATCTCTAATATTCTGGGGAGTTTCTGTAAACTTGAAAGCAGCGATCATGGAGCTTTCAGGTGAGAAAAATAGCACTATTTATGCTTTCTGTAGAGCAGCTGGGACACTATTGGCATAAACATTTTCTAAGAAATGTACGGCTCTGTAATACTTTCTTATAAAGACTGGTAGCGGTATCATACATATTTGATTTCTAGTCTTTTAGCAAATAACATAGACTGATCAAATTACCTCTCAATTCCACTTTTTGTGGTATTAAATACATCTGATTATGTATGGGTCTGTAACGTTTGTTACTCTATATTTTTATTCACAAAACAATTTCCTTTGATTTTGTAGCACCAGCTACCTAAAATTCTGCTTTTTCTTAGTCCACAAAAATCATCAAACTTGCTTACACTGACAAAAGTGATTATAATGAATGTTAACCATTACATAGACGCACTAAACTCTCTCTATAATACACAGGGATTGCAATACCATGTTGACTTAATTAGAATTGATTGTTCCTATGTCTCGCTAGGCTCTCAGGGTCTTTAATGTTAACCTTAGTGAAGCATGGCGGGGAGGACGTGGAAGGGTGCAAGGGATTAAGGCTTCAGGAGGCTTGTCTGCATTTGGTTTTATTTGCCAACAATTTGGAAGAAAACAAAGACCAACACTGGTGACAAGCAAAGATTGTTATAGGAGGAAAATAAAAGTGGAGGGGGGAATGCTGGAGATGCATTGAGAGGATAGGCAACTATCCTGCCAATAGTATAAAAATGAACAAATTATGGATTTACGCCAGTGCATAGGCAACAAAATATACTTGTATTTGTTAGAAGTCAGGCCACTAGTGTACAATGGTGGTTTCTTCTAGGTAAGTGTTCATAGATTATAGCCTGTACATGTTTCTTTAGCTGCGGTACATAGTGGGGTTGAAGAGATGGTATCTAATTTCTCCATAGGTTAGAAGAATGGATGGGTCGGATAGGGGTTATATTGTTATGCTCTTGCCACTATATGCCCCTTCCCAAAGCGTCATTAGAGCCCACCCCAGCATTTCCCCTTACAGTTTGCTTCAAACAGTCTCTTGTTCAACCCTTTCAAACCTGACTCAGTAATCTGCGAAACAGCAAATTAAAGGGGAAACCTTAACAACTCCTCTGCTTTCTATCTCTCCCCAATTTCTTCCAAATCTAAGTTTTCAAAGAGGCCTAGCAGACTTTTCCAGCTACTCTATAAAACCCGCCGGATGCTATCTATAAGTAAACCCATTCGTTTTCAATGGAACCTGCTTCTGGGAAGACTAGCCTGACATGCATTGCGCACGTACATCGCTATACCTCTCCTCGAAAGCAAGCCCCATTTAAGTACAATGAGACTGACTCCTCCCACACAAGTGTGTGTAAAACTGTCGCTCCGGAGTTTCCCCCAGCGCTTTTATTAACTCTGTTTTTTGTTTTTATTGTATTAACTTTGTTCCAAACCTAAGTTCAGGACTGAGGCACTGAACCCGACTTTCCAGTCAGGCGGGAGCCGTCCCTCTTTCCTTGTCGCCCACCCAACCTCCCGCCTTTCCTTGCTCTCTTTAGGGACCCTCCCGCCATAAGGCAGCGCTCCCTAAAACACCCGCGCTTTTCCCCCGGCTCTTTCGCGAGCCGCGCCGCTTGGGCTGAGCCTTTTATTTGTATACGGGATGCTTGGAGCTGGGATGGAGAGAGCTGAGAAGCGGAAAGGCCTGTGGTTCCCGTCCTGTGTATACTTCTGACGGGCCCGCTGCCATCTAAGCAGCACAATCGGGAAGGCGGGTCTCCTCAAGTGCCTGAGTGCCAAGTTGAGGGCAAAATGCCTGGGCGCTTGTGGCCCCAGCGCCCCTCGTTTCTGACCGAAGAAGAGACAACAACAACAACAAAAGGAGGCGACTATTTGAGGAGCCACCGGTTATACAGTGTTCTGCTTGCTCGTTCCTCCCTCAGAAGCTGCCCCTCCATCTTGCGAGGCAGGAGGGCGCGAACTGCCCTCGGTTCCTGGCAGGAATCCTCCCGCCAGGGCGACGAACCAGTGGGCGCGGGAAGGGGCACAGTTCCTCTCCGCTCTTGTTGTGTGCCTTCAAGTCCTTTCCCACTTACGGCGACCCTAAGGCGAACTAATCATGGGGTTTTCTGAGGCTGAGAGTGTGTGACGCGCCCAAGGTCACGCAGTGGGCTTCCACAGCTGAGAGGGAAATCAAACCCTGGATTCCAGGATTGTAGTCCAATGCTCAGACCACTACCCCACCTGGCTCTCCCCCTCAGCTGTACTCCCAGATTTTTCCTGTGTTTTTTTTACCTTTCCCCTCCCACCTCCTTCCAAGGTCAGAGCGCCAATTTTCATAAAGATTGCCCTGCTAAGCAATTATTGTTTTTATCAGACTTCCTCTCCCACCACCCCGTTTGAGTATTAGGGTCTGCCGACTTGAGCAACACTCCATGCATTTTACGAACAGGGCTGCCATCTGAGAAAAAGGCAAACAAAACAATGCCACAAGACTCGCTTGTTATTGTTTTAGGGCAGCAGACACTGCGGGGTGGCGGGATGGCCCTTTCTTTCACTCAGAATTTGGGGCCTTTCCAAAGCAACACATGAACTATGTTTTTCTGTGACTAGCAGCACAGCCTTACACACCTCTACTCTGGTTTTAGCGGGCCATATTCCCAAGCGATGTGATACCGGCCTTGCTTTATAGCAGCTATAGTTTCATACTAACTGCCATGGCTGCTTCCTGTTGAATCCTGGGATCTGTAGTTTGGTGAGACACTAGAGTTCTCTAGCAGAGACTGCTAAATGCCCTACAAAACAACAAATCCTAGGATTCCATAAAAGGAGCCATGGCAGGTGAAGTAGTGCTGTAATTGCCCGGTTTAAAAGAAACCATAGGGTTGCAGCTTTACTTTCAACTGAGTTGCTTCCTCCAATGGGCCCTTTACATTTGGGGTGGGGGCAAGGAGCATGGCCACCTTAGAAATCATTAGATTACTATTCCTATTATCTCTGCTTAGCCTTCTATTGATTAGGGATGATGGAAATTGCAACCCAATATCCCATCCCTACCTCCATCCCATCCCAGGACCTGAGTATTCTTTCCTGGCTCTTGCAATTGCCCTCTGCTTCCTTTCTCTACTACCTGTTCTGAGCTAAACTGCCATTTCCCTTTCATAGAATCATAAGAGTTGGAAAAGACCACATGGGCCATCCAGTCCTGCCTCCTGCCATGCAGGAATACACAATCAAAGCATTCCTGACAGATGGCCACATGGTCTCTGTGTAAAAACCTCCAAAATAGGAGACTCCATGATGCTGCCTTGGAACAGCTCTTACTATCAGGAAGTTCTACCCAGTGTTTAGGTGGAATCTCTTTTCCTATAGTTTGAAGCCAGTCTCTGGAGCAGCAGAAAACAAGCTTGCTCCATCTTCCATATGACATCCCTTCAAATATTTAAACATGTCTTTCATGTCACCTCTTAATCTTCTCTTCTCTGATCTAAACATACCCAATTCTATAAGCTGCTCCTCATAGAGTATGGTTTCTAGACCTTTTATCATTTTGGTTGCTCTCTGGACACATTCCAGTTTGTCAATATCCTTCTTAAAATGTGGTGCCCAGAACTGGACACGGTATTCTAGGTGAGATCTGACTCAAGCAGAATAGAGTGGTATTATTACTTCTATTACTTCCTTTGACCTTGACATCATGCTCCTATTGATACAGCCTGGAATGGCACTGACTTTTTTACCTGTCACATCACACTTCTGACTCATGTCCAGCATGTGGTCTATTAGACTCCCTTTCCATGTACTGTGGTCAAGCCAGGTGTTGTCAATCCTGTATCCGTGCATTTCATTTTTTCTGCTAAAGTATTATACCTTACATTTCTCCCTGTTGAAATTCATTCTGTTAGTTCTGACCCAGCTCTCTAATCTGCTATGGTCATTTTGAATTCTGATTCTGTCCTCTGGGGTATTAGCTATCCCTCCTAATTTGATGTCATCTGCAAATTTGATAAGTATGCCCACTATTCCATCACCTAAATCATTTATAAATATGTTGAATAGCATTGGACCCAGGGCAGAACCCACTTCTCTCCAGGATGAAAAAGAGCCATTGGTGAACACCCTTTAGGTTTGGTTGGTCAACCAGATACAAATCTACCTAACAGTAGCCTTGTCTAGCTCACATCGTACTAGCTTGCTTACAAGAATATCACAGGGGAACCTTGTCAAAGGCCCTACTGAAATCAAGATATGCTACACCTACAGCATTCCCTTCATCTACCAAGCTTGTTACTCTTGCAAGGAGAGAGAGAAAGAGAGGTAAGGTTAGTCTGGCATGACTTGTTTTTGAGAAAGCCATGTTAATTTTTCAGTGATGGTGGCATTTCTTTCTATCTTTTCTAAGTGCTTACAGGCTATGAGTTAAATGATCTGCTCCAGAATCTTTTCAGGTATTGATGTCAGGAAGATTGGGCAATAATTGTTTGGGTTCTCTTTTTCCCCCTTTTGAAGATGGAGACAGCAGTTGCCCCCCTCCTGTCTGCTGGGACTTCTCTCATTCTCCAGGAATTCTCAAAGGTTATTGCCAATAGTTCTGAGATTACTTCTGCTAGTTCTTTTAATACCCTTAGAGGTATTTCCTCTGGCCCTGGAGACTTGAATTCGTTTAGAGTAGTCAGGTATTCCTGTATTACACTTTTACCTATTATTTGCTGCATTTCCTTTACTTTTCCCCCATTAGCTGGTTCCCATGGCCCTGGGAACCAAAGTTTTCCTCACAAGGAAACAAACACAGCCCACATTCAGCTTGAATTCATCCTGGATTGGTGGCAGTCGCCCACACTGTTTTCACCGAAGTCCTCTCCCACTTCACTCAGAAGTTCAGGGGTTGATCAGCAGCCTGACAAAGTCCTCCAAACAGTAACTAAGACAGATTACTAACTGCAGCAAAAGTAAGGCAGACTGCCTCTGAGGCAAAGTTGAGTCTCTCAGTTAAAACTGGTAACTTAGGCGTCCTAAGCAGGCTGGCAGCCTCATTCGGCGTCCCACACATACCCAGTGAAAACCCGACTGAGATGGAAAAGTTTATGGTGTCAAATATTACTACCGCCTACAACCGTTAATTAGTCTTTCCTTTGGATTTCCTCAGTTCTTTACTCCTCCCCGACCTGTTGTTGCTGCTCCCTTCTTTCCTCTGAGTTGCCAGCGAGACTGAACTCCGGGACCTCCTGGGAAACAGAGGTCGGTCTAGCCATTCTTTCCTCTTAGGTCGCAAGAAATATAATAGGTGAAGAAAATAAAAGAGATGGGGCTTGTGTAACCACAGAACAAGTACAGAGTCCCCAGTCTCTCTCCGCTAATGGTGGTTCCGTCTGGAGTCCCAAGAGCTCTGCCTGTTGGAAATCAAGTACTGACTATCCTTTCAACTCCTCTTTGTCCTCAGAGTTTGCCTTTCGTGGCAGAAAATCATGTTTTCTGGAAGCAGTCCCATCCAGGTGACAAACCCGCTCCCCTTCCGATTAATTTCTTTCTTAATTGATTTCTTTCTTAATCTCACAGGTCAAAATTCTCACATATACACGCACTGACCCGCCCCCCGCCCCCATATGCAAGTCTGTGCGTTCGCACGCACATACTAAACTGCTTTGGGACAAATTCTCGAGGGCCTGTTGCGCCACTGATAGAAATGTAACAGGCACCGGCTCCTCTCCGGCATGAACGCGAGCGCTTCACCTGTTGAACTTCTGCCTGCCGCAGAGCGATCAAATGGCCCTTGAAGAACCACAAGACAGGCGGCAACCCTGCCAGAGGCTGGCTATCTATTCCACCTTACGTCGGGAAGGGTTGCTGTGAGAAGATCTCCGTATCTCCCACGGGCCCCTCCGCCTGATCCCCCGCCCGCCCGCGTCCCCCTCCCCTCCGCTCGTTCCCCACCTGGTTATTTTTGCAGAGGTCGGCCCACATGCTGGTGCCGTCGCCGCCCCGCATGAGCACGTGGTAGGTGAAGAAGTAGATGCCGGGGATGGAGCAGGTGAACTTGCCCGTCGTCGGATCGTAGTGGTTGCCCAGGTTGGTGACCACGTCGTCGAACTTGAGCACCTCGTAGCCCTCGTGCTGCCGCTTGAGGCCGGCGTAGAAGGCGATCTTGGGCACCGTGCTGTAGGTGGCGGCGCTGATCGCCCCGGCCGCGTTCAGCCCCGGCGCCCCGGGCGGGCCCGGCAGGCCCTGCCGCCCGGGCTCGCCTTTTTCACCCGGCGGGCCCACGGGCCCCGGCGGACCGGGCTCCCCCGGGGGCCCCCGAGGCCCGGCCTTGCCCGGCCGCCCGACCTCGCCCTTGGGGCCCTGGATGAAGGTGGGCAGGGACTGCATGAGGCCGCGGTCCGGGGTGGCCGCCGTGCTGGGCGCCTTGGTGCCGCCGTAGGGGTCGCAGACCATGCGGCAGGTGCCCAGCATCTCGTAGTGGGCCGAGGTGCCCGCCGAGCTCACCAGCACCGGGATGAGGATGACCAGCAGCAGCACCATGACCACCCCCAGGGCGCCGGCCGCGATCAGCCGGCGCCTGCTGCCCACCAGGCGGCTCAGCGCAGGGCGATCCTCTTGCCTGCTTTTGGACAAAATCTTGATGGCGGGACGGGCACCTCCTCGAGCCGAAATCACCGCGGGGCAGCAGCCTCCCCGCGTCCCTTGGGGTTGTTGGGGCGGCTTCGCGCCCGCGTCCGTCCAGCGGCGACAGTGGCGGGGAGGGGCGCAGGCAGACGCTGCCCTCCGGCTTCGCCAGATCCCCAAGCCCCGGCGGGGACAGCTTCGTCCGGCTCTTCTCCTCCTCGGCCGTCGGGGCTGCGCCGCTCCGTCTAGCGGGCCACCTGTGGCCGCCGCCGCCGCCGCCGCCGCTCGCCCGGAGAGGAGCCGCGCTCACTTTTATGCTGCTGGTGGCGATCGACTTTTTTTTCCCCGCCTGTGCCAGCTCGAATCAACTTCCCTTCTCCTCCTGGTCGCCTCTCTCGCTTGCTGCCTTCCCGCCGTCCCCCGCTCCGCGTCTCCCCCTCTCCGTCGTCGTCGTCGTCTTCTTTTCTTTCTTTCCCCACCCCTCCCTCCCTCACTCAGTCATTCTCCGTCTTCCGCAGCGACACCAACTCCGCCAGGGGGAAGCGACGGGCGCGGGAAAGTCCCGATCACCTCTCAGAGAGAGAGCGAGAGAGACTGAGAGAGAGGACCGAGGCGGGGAGGAACCAACGATCGGGGTCTCCGCGTCAGCCTCGGCTGCCCGTCTGGCTGAAGCCGGGGGCCGAGGAGCTGCGAGGCCGCCGAGCCCTGAGCGCTCCGCTTTCCCTGTCTCACGGGCAGACACACATCCAGAGCCGCCGGGACGTCGAGCGCACGCAGCCGCCTGCCGCGGTGGGAAGAGGCTGGCAAAGGCGCCGCCGGGCTAATTTATAGGCGCTCCCGCCCCGCAAAAGAGAAAAAAAAGCGCGCAGGGGGAAAGGGGAGCTGCCTTGGCATCTCATCCCAGCATCTGCTCCGCTCATCCCACTCACCGAGAGTTTGGCATCTCACTGACAAGTGTAGGGAAATGTTTTCCTCCCCCTTTTTTTTGCCTCTCCCCCCTTTTTATCTCTTCTCCCCCCTCCACCTTACAGAGCGATGAAATCGTGTGCATTTCCCTTCCTGAGCCCTGAGTGATGACAGGCTTTCTTTCCGGAGAAGATCAAGCGTGTGGGGGGGGGGGTTAGAAAGAGAGAGAGAGAGAGAGATCTATTTAGCACCTTTTGGATAACCTTCAGATCACTGATCCAGAATGTAAAGCTCAATCCCTTGTTTAATGGTTCCCCCAGAGGCCTCCCTCTTACCATGTGAAAGATCACTTTTAATACAAAGGCAACAATCCCCCACCCGCCATGGCCCGGCAACCCAGCAAAAAGTCGCTTTGGCACAGGACTCCTTCCATCACCGCTGCCAAGCATGGAGTTGGGTGTTGTTCCGATTTTCAGTAAATATCCTGAAGGCACCCGATCCTATCTGAACTTGGAAGCTAAGCAAGGTTAGCCCTTGGATGGGAGACCGCCAACGAATACCAGGCGCTGTAGGCTATACTTCAGAGGAAGGAACTGGCAAAGCCACCTCTGAGTATTCCTTGCCTAAGAGAAAACCTTATGAAATTCATGGGGTCACCCTAAGTTGACAGGCAATTTGAAGCCACACATGCACCCACATGCACACACTTGCACACGCACACACACACGTTGCATCTACCTGCAACCCATGACCTAAAGCACATGAAATATCTCAACCTTTCTGCCCTTTTCTCTTTGTTTTCCTAGAAACCTTATACAGAGAATGGTAGGTCTCCTCCTTACTTCATAGCCACTGAATATGCAGACACCAGTAAAAGAACTCTTACCCCCTTTCCAAAAGTGCCTTTTTGACAACCCTTAAAAGCAGAACAGGATTAAAAGTCACTCCAAGGATTTTTCACATACACACAACCACTGTAAGATGGCATGCATTAAACAGGAGGAACAAGTTTCTGTGCCAAATTAAGCGTATTTCTCTCAAGCAGAGATCATGGCTGCTTGGCAGACTTCCTTTTCCTTAAATAACTTGCTTCCCCACTTTCTCCGCTCCCCCCACCCAAATCTCTTGCCCTCATCTCCACATGGGAATGAATGTCCTTCTCTAGCAAAGGTGGGCAAGCCACCTGAATTCTGTAAAACAAATGGTGCATTGCTGAAGCAGATATTAAGCAAGTATACCCCTTCTTCCGGGCTGCGTTAAACAAATAGGCTGAATTGATTCCTAAATCATACTTCTGTATTCAGGAGCAATTGGACGTCAATCAAACGTGGGTGACATTTGCCTGTCAATACAGGGATGATGGCTGGGAAAGAGTGTGGCTTATTAGAAAGCAGGGCAGGAATCTGAAATGAGCAAAAGCAGCGAATAGGAAAACAACCAAATAACACCATCCCCAGTGAGAGCGCTGATCAGAAAGCTGTGATCTTGTCTGAAGTTTGCCTAACACACATCTCTTCTTTATAACTCCCCTCTCTGGGCTCCCCTTTCTTTCTTTTCTCTTCCACAACACAATAAGGTCAAAGAGGCAGGCGGCAAGGAGACAAAGATCCATCGATTCCTCTTTTTAAGCAGAAATGTCAGCAGCTCTTTGCATTCTTCCCTAAGAGAATCAGCAGCCATAGAATGTGTAGCCCTGCCATGGCTCAGAGGTGGGCCAACCCAGGTCCTTATCTCCATCAGTAAGCAGCTGATAAAAAAGAAGTCTTCACTTCTTGCACTGGTAAATATTCCCACCACCACCTCCTTCTTCTGATTCTTCTCAGAGTTCAACCTTTAATAAAGTTGTTATCTTGTGAAGACACAATCCAGCTACCCCATCCTTTCACTTTGGCCTCCCCTGCTATTCTGTGAAAGACGTTTGGGGTATGGTCACACGCTTGTTTATGCCGCATGACTGTCTCCCAAAGGGATGCATTTCCAAATACGATTTTATTCTGTGTGTGTGTGTGTGTGTGTGTGTGTGTGTGTGTGTGTGTGCAGGGGGGTTGAATCTCAGAAAGTCAAACATGCACTTAGTTTTCTTCTGCTTTTGCACAAAATCCCAATTTTCTCAGATCCATCATAGTTAACTGTAGACCTTTGCTGGAGTTTTAAAGACTCAAACTGAAATCACTCTGCATATGAGGATTCTTGTTGTTGTGTGCCTTCAGGTCATTTCTGACTTCTGGCAACTCTAAGGTGAACCTATCACAGGGTTTTCTGGGGCTGGGAGTGTGTGATGTGCCCAAGGTCACCCAGTGGTTTCCATGGCTGAATGGGGAATAAAACCCTGGTCTCTAGGGTTGTAGTCCAAAGCTCAAACCACCACACCATGCTGGGATCATTATCTAGCCAAAATGGCATCAATCATGATCCCTGGAATAGGGGAGGTGGAGGCGAAAGTTTGAGATTTTTCCAAAACTAGGCAAAATTGGACCCCTGCAAACTCCTATCTAGTTAAACCCTCACAGAAATTATGAATTATAAGTGTACTAAATGATCAAGCATTAAGAAATATTGAGCCAGCTATTCTTGTTAAGACTTCTCAGGAGTAATAATGGCTGCCTGCAAGGGGTCCTTGACACCAGCTATAAGAGCAGCCTTGGAAGAACAGGACTCCTAGATTTGCAGAAGTACAAAAAATTAATCCCACCCCCAACCCCCTGCCCCAAAGGGATTAGTCCTATGAGGATTTATGGAATGCCCACTGACTTTGCAAGGGAATGAAATTAAGTATCCCGAAAAAGCGCCCACCTGGCTGGCCATAACCTGAGAGAGAGACACTCCTTAGTGCGATATTTGGTGGTAAGCCCCATTTGTATTCTTTGGTATCCACTTGTAATATTTGAAACAGGACCCTGTATGTTATGTGGAACAATAATTAAGCTGAGCAGTTGTATGTAGCAGCACAGATACACAAATACACACAGGCTGGTGCGTATGTGTAAGTTGAGCTATGGATAAGTTGAGTGCAGTGGGCAAATTCTGCTAACAGCAGTGAAAGCTGAATTACACTGTGTGTTGCAGTTGTACGTTGTGCATTGCACTTGCTCATTACACACCATTCATTGTGCATTGTACAATGCTACCCATTGTGTTGCAGTGCTGTGTTGCTATTCTGCATGGGTTTGCATAGTGCATAATGCATCTTTGCAAATGGATATTTACACTATGTCAAGGGCACGGTGGATTGCAGCCACAGAGTGATCTGTAACAACAGTCTATGCTTTCAGGTACAAAACGGAACAACTCTGGGTAAACCATTTGCCAGTGCCACCTCAAGTTAATCCTTCCATAAGAATTTGGTTAATGTTGTTGTTGTTCTGTCTTCAAGTCATTTCCAACTTATGGTGACCCTAAGGTGAACCTATCATGAGGTTTTCTTTGCAAAATTTGTTCAGAGGGGGTTTGCGTTCGCCTTCCTCTGAGGCTGAGAGACTGTGATTTGCCCAAGATCACCTAGTTGAGTCCCATAGCTGATTGGGAATTTGAACCCTGGCCTCCAGAGTCATAGTTCAATGCTCAAACTACTGTACCATACTGGCTCTTTTGGCCGTCTTTAGCCTATCCCAAAGTCAAGACTCCTCTAAATTCAAAATGCTTGTTAATGGAGCAAGGAAAGAAATGGTGAAGAAAGAAAGTGCTCAAGTCATATGCCAAGCCTGCACTGTCGTGTTATTTCTTCATTCAGGCAGACAGATGAACAGAAGGCTAACCCTTTCATCGTGAGGTGAGGTGCCTGCCCCAAGCATCAGATTTTGGTGTCAGAAAGGATAAGCGCTAAGGAATGGGGTTTTGGGGATCTTCTCTCTAAGATAATAAAATAAACTAGTTAGCTTAGGATATAGTACGCTTTGATGGCAGAGGGGATTGCTATTTTGCCTCAGGCAACAATGTTCTTGGGACAGCCTTGTCTGAATAGGGGCTTCTGAAAATGGATGCTATTTCAATAACCTCAGAACAGCCCCACTATAGTTTCAAGAATATTTGATGACAACTGCCATCCAAGAAATTGTCTTCTCGAGTTACTAGATAAATACTTATATTTTAAATTCAGAGCCCTCTTTCAAGCTGTCATATATATTATTCTATGCCCAACCCTTTTTTGCATTTTTCCATTGATCTCATCTCTACTTTTGCCTCCTGCAGTTTTGATATTCATAATCTTTACTTCCTATCCTTTGATAAAAGTCTTCATTCACTAAGAAGTGTTTTGCATTTCCTACCAGTTCAGGACATTGCTGTTGTGATTTCCCTTTCAGAGGCCTTTTCCACTGCGGGCATGCTAACAGCGGCATTCAGAAGAACTCAGCATACATCACAAGAGTTTCTCGGAGCGCTGCAACAGAATGGTCAAGAGGAAATTCACAAAAACAATTGCTTTTAGGTAGGAGTGGGACATGCTCCTTGAGTCAGAAGGCCCTTCGCATGTTCTCTGATCCTTGGTTGGCTGGCCATGCCTAGAATTGACTGAAGTTATTTCCAGTCACCAAAACAGCAATTCCTCAATAAGCTTTTGCTGTTTTGGGAAGCCCTGCAAAAGCATGGAAGGGGCACCTTAAATACATTATTAGATTACATTTTTCCTTCATTTTGGGGGCTTTCCAGAGGGTAATCATTTTGGTATAATGGTTTGAGTGTTGCAATAGGACCCTGGGAGGCCTGGGTTCAAATCTCTGCTCAGCCATGAAATCCACTGGGTGACCCTGGGCAAATCACAGTCTCAGTCTTAAAAGAAAGCATTGGGAACCTCCTCTGAACTAATCTTGCCAAGAAAACCCCACGATAGGATCATCATTAGGTTGGAGTCACCTTGAAAGCAAATAACAACAGCTGTGGGGACCAATGTCTTCATTCAAGGAAGCTGCCAGAGGGCTACGGCCATTTCCGCACTAGAATATATAGCGCTATCATTCCACTTTCAACATCCTATGGAATCCTGGGGTTTGCAGTTCAGGGAGGGGCCAGCCGGCCCTTTCCTGAACTGCAAACCCCAGGATTCCATAGGATGTTGAAAGTGGAATGATAGCGCTATAACAATCTAGTGTGGAAATGGCCTGAGTATGAGTCCAGGTTTCCCAACAGCTTTGACATAAATGTCCTTTTTGAAGTAAAAAGCATCCCTGTTCTCTTCCTTCTTCTCTACTACCATTGCGAGCCAGTTTCATTTTCTGTGTTGAAATACTCATGAAATACTTGTATCCTGTTGCTTATTTGTAACAATGTTCCATTTTTTGTTTGCACTGGCCATGCCGCATACAGAATTGTGGAAAGTATAGTATAAAAATGTAACTATTCCAAGCTGCAAATTTAGCTGCGCACTTACCACCAATGCACCTCACCATTGTGTGGAAGGTGGTGACCCCATGACCTGTGGGCCAACTGAGTTTGCATTGCAAGTGCTAATCCTGGATGGGCCACTTCTCTCTGTACTTATAGTCCTTTACATTAACAAGAATTAAATTGGGACAGACTTTTATGCCAAGGATGCCTTCAACCAGGGGACTATTCCAACAGGCTTTCAGCAAAGGAACTAGCACCTGTAAAGTCCTGGTGGCGCAGTGGTTCAATGCCGGTACTGCAGCCACAACGTTGTGAGTTCAATCCCGCAGGGCTCCAGGTTGACTCAGCCTTCTATCCTTCTGTAGATCAATAAAATGAGTACCCAGCTTGTTGGGGGCAATTAACTAAACACATTGTAAACTGCTTAGGGAGTGCTTAGCACTGATAAGCGGTATAGAAATGTAGCTGCTACTGTTATTGCTAAAGTCAAACATTGGCTATGCTGGCTTAGACATTCTGGGGGTTGCAGTCCAAAATTGTAACTTTGCTGAGCCCTGTTCCTGATGCAGGTCCTTGTTCACATTCAACAACAGCCATTATCTCTCAGGGCATCAGAAAATGCCACCCTCTTCTTCTGACAGAGGCATCTGTTTCAGAGCACTCCAGGGGCCCAAAGAGAACTGATGAAACAGGGTGCCTGTTCACTCTTTAAATGCCATGGAATCCTTTAAATGTTAGGGAATCCTGGAATGCTATGGAATCCTGGGATTTGCAGTTAAGAGAGGGGTATTTAGAATTCTCAGCCAGAGCTCCCCAATGCCTCATCAGACACCAATCCCAGGATTCCATAGGATGGAACCATGGCAGTTAACATGGAATACTAGTGATATAATTTCAAAATGTGAATGGGTCCAGGATTGCAATAAGGTTGGGCACAGACATGTACTGCTGCATGAGGCAAATGACACGATACCAGACCCCTTCATTTCGGTTATGGAACCTGACTGGACTGGGTTCAGAACTTAAGCCCTGAAAAAGAGATAATGTCTTCCATCACGCAGGAAGGCAGCAGAAGCTCATTGAGGTGGAGCAGGATAAATTATGTGGCTCAAGCAATATTGTCCTCCAATAGAAAGAAATGATCAACAGGCTCAAGAAAAACAGCTGAAGGATTTTTACCTTACTCACCTGCAAATAGTTGCCTCAGTCAACCTAACAATAATGCTGCTACAACATGCACTGTCTTCTGTTGGTAGACAGACAGACAAGCAGGTAGGCACTGTTAGATAGAAACAGATCGATAGCGAAGTGAGTAGATTACTAGTATTTGTGTATTGTTTGATATAATAAAATCTTGAAGGTATATATATGTAGCACAATTAACTGTAGAGCAAAATTCCAAAAATTAGAAAAAATAAAGAAAAATGTGTTTTTGTACTGTGTTGCTGCTTAAATGTTTTCCATTTTTGACAAGAAAAAGGAAAAAACCATTAAATATGTCTATTAGTCAGCAAGAGGTATAAGATTTTTCAAAAACATCTCTAATCAAGACCTCTGTGTAGTGGCTTTGATTAGTGAATCGCTAAGTATATAAAATTATTTATTGCTACACCTCTAAAGTGAGACTTAAGCAATCAAAAATTAAAGAATATGTACTTAATGGACCATGTTCAGGATTATAAAAAGATTATATAAATGGCATATAAATAATCTAGACAGCCTATAAAGAGAGCAGAACTATGTGTGGTGCTATACTGTATTCAGTAATTGAAAGAAATTCAGCCTTGATAAAACCAGTAGTGTTATAATAACAAATCCAACTGAATACCATAGGAATAAAAATAATTTTTTAAAAACGCAGTAAAGTAGAAGATGAATACAGGGCTAATAAAAATATGGTTGTGCAAGAGTCTTCATTATTAAAAATTTATTTCAGCATCACCTTTTATTTTCTAAAATAACATTATCTAATTTTTATTCTGCTTTCTATTTTCCTTTCTAGAAAGGTTGTGGCAGCCAGATTGATCTCACCTGCCACCTCTTGGCAGCTGCCATTTTATTTTCCTAGAATTCCCAAGATATTATATTTTTCTACGGACACTTGGAGGGGGTAGTGGCGATCTTTAGGGCTGCAAAAGCTGATAGCTCTGATGTCACTGGGATGGAAAATCAACTTTGGGTTTTACTCCAAACTTTCAATTAACGGTATAACCAAGAGCCAAAGTGATGTAGTGGTTTGGGCATTGGGTTATAACACTGGAGACCAGGGTTAGATTCCCCACTTGGCCATGGAAACCTACTGAGTGACCTTGGGCATATCACACACCTTTAGCTTCAGAAAATCTCACGGTAAATTCACCTGACTTATGCAGAAATGACTTGAAGGAACACAACAACACAACAAAGTATAGCCAGTGGGTTTAATGCAGTCTACAGGAAGATTTTTATGGCACCTAGGGTAACTAGGATTGAAAAATATTAAATTCCACCCTCCATCCCAGACTGATTGATTCCTTCCTTCCTTCCTTCCTTTTCTTTCTTTCTTTCTTTCTTTCTTTCTTTCTTTCTTTCTTTCTTTCTTTCTTTCTTTCTTTCTTTCTTTCCTTCCTTCCTTCCTTCCTTCCTTCCTTCCTTCCTTCCTTCCTTCCTTCCTTCCTTCCTTCTCTCTCTCTCTCTCTCTCTCTCTCTCTCTTTCAATATTTATAGCCCACACTACATTCAAAAGTTCTCTGGTTAGTGTACAGTAATGTCAGTTTAGGACAATACATAATAATATTGTCTTAAAGACTAAAAAATTATTAAAAGACTAAAAAATTATTAAATCATTTCCCACTTACACCCAAATGTTTTAACTCTAGTTTAAACAATTTAGAAACAATTTAGAATTGTTTAAATCACTCTTCAGTTAACTTGGGGGGTCAATTTCACCATGTTTTGGGCCCCCTGGGGCTATTTTAGGTCCTGGAGAGGCCTTTAAAAAAAAACACAGGCAAGTGGAAGTGATTTTTTTTTTTTTTTGGCTCACTTCCTAATGTAGGAAAAAAGGCCTGTAGGTCTGTTGGGCCTGAAGTGGCTCAGGTGATGCAAAAACTCTGGTGAAAATGCCCCCAGCCCCCTAGAGGGCTTCCAGGGACATATTTGCTCTATTTTGCAGGGAGATACTGTCACTGGGTGTAGCTTTCCAAGACCTCCTTGAGCTCAGGAGGCCGCCTAACCTTTAAATCCATCCAAGGTGAAATTATTGAAATATGATTCAGCACCTTGGATAGCTCCTTTGGTCGTTGGACTAAAATCAAAGTGGACCACCAACCCATTGGCACTAGGGCCACCAGTCGTGCTGATTCAGGGCATGCAAACGGGATAATGGCTTTAAAACTAACTAGTTTTTATTTTTACATGATCTTTAGCAGACATTAACTGAAGAAGTGAGTTGATATCCACAAAAGCTCATGCTAAAATAAGAACCAGTTAGTCTTAAAGCTACCACTACATTCTTTCTTTTACCCCTTCTCACTCCTTTTTAGTCTTCATTTTGTTATATTCTGCTGTATCGCTGTTCTTCTATTCGCCCCATAATGTTATTATTTTTATCGGTGGCTTTTTCTTCAAAACATCGCATACATTAAACACACAGACACATTCTAAATCCCTGTTTCAATTCATGACATCCACTCCACTCAAAGCATTTTCTTTGCCTTTCTCTGACAGATCTCAGGAAGTCAAAATTCTCAGTACTTCTCTGTAGCAGCAAATACCATGCAATGGCTGGTTGAGATCCTGAATCGGGAAACATTTTACACATATGGATCAAGGGTCACCAGAATGAAAAGCTGAGAGTTCTCCTATTATCTTTAACAGTTGTGTGGAAGAGACAATTTCAGGAGGTACTGTTTTTCATGCAACCGCCTATCAAACGGCAGCTGCTGTAATTCTCTTTCTAAATAATTATTAAAGGTTTAGCAGCCATCTCCAGTTTTTACTTTGGCAATCCTAAGTAAGTATAATAAGTCTTCTGTCCAAAGTTTCCTTCCCCAAAACCACCCTTTCTCTACTGCCAGCCCACGTCCAACATAAAGAGTGGGGGAGTGGCTATTTTCCTATAGCTGATACATAATAATGACATCTTTGTCAGGGACCTCTGGAGGACCCTTGAGACCTGAGTGGGTGCCTGTTTTTTGTGTGTCCAGCTATAGGAAAACAGCCGGATCCCTCTCCCCCCACCCAATCAGGAAATTGATATGGTGGAGGGGGAGCTGTAGCAGAGAAAGGAGGGTTTAGGAGTCTTGGGATTTTGGTCATTGCAAAGTCAGTACAAAATTCCAAGTCCTGCAATGACTTATGCCATCATCGTTCATTAACAGGACACTAGCTTCTATATCTGATGCCTGAGAAAGTTAACCTGTGGATATTTATTCACATGGCAGTATCTTGCTTGCTAGCAATCAAAGAACACCATGTGCTTGCTTTCCTTCCTTCCTTCCTTTTTGCTTTCCATTTTATTTTGTTTTCTAACTAGGAGGCAAACAGTAAATATTAAGTAAAGAAATGGGTGAAGACAAATGCTTCTTACAAAGTGCTGAAATTAAACAGGCAACCTGATATGTATGAATAAACTCTGATATAAATCATGCTGCACTTTTATTAAAAGCTGTGTCACTTGTTCAAGTCACTCAATGGCTGGGAAGTGAGAATTTGGATGCCTTTGAAATGGAGATGGGAATGCCAGAGCCATTAAGCAGAGCTTATGATGCGAAGTAACAGGATGGAGAGGCAAATTCCTCTATAGTGTCATCTATGTTTCCTTTTCTACCTCCTCAAAACCTGCTGGATTCCCATGGTATAGTTCCTCCCAACCTGCAGTGTTGTGGCATGATATACGGTGGTCCTTTATATTCATCAGGGGTATGATAGATGTGCAATAAGAATGGATAGCTGGGAGTGGAGAACTCAAAATTAAAATCCTAAGAGTGGTGAATTGCCAGGAGATTTATTATTTTTTTTCTTGTCAGCCTCACAATATATTATTCTCTTTGTTCCTTGCTTATTAATTCTTGAGTTGCTAATGGCGTAATTTACTTTGCAAATTGCAATCATTTTAATTATTCATTTGTAAAAATAAAAAATGATAATAAAAGTGGGGAGTCTTTCAAGCCAGAGAATCCTGTTACCAGATGGAAGAAATGGGTAGCTTATTCAAGCAGCCGCCACGCAAATTGCTTCTATAAGCTGGTGAGGCATCTGATTCCAGTATGTGTCAAGGACAGTTTGAAAATTTGCAAAGTGCTCTGGAGAACACACTAAAAGTGGTTGCATTTTTTCCAAGGTTTCACAGCACTGGCCAGTGAGGGCAGACAAAATCTTTGCTCCAAACATATCCAAGCAGACACAATTGGCTGGCTCCAATACTTTACTTCCTTTGTGGCTCAAGTCTGTGGCACTTTTCCTACAAGGTCCATGACCTATGCTACCTAGTTATGCCAGTGAAGTACAGATGATCCTCCACATTTGCGGGTTTAACATGTATGAATTTATTTGCAAGTTTCTTCAACCCCTGCCCTTTCCCACCTCAGGCACTTCTTTTCTGGGAGAAACTTCCATTTCAGCAGCTCCAATCAGGCCATGCATGCAGCCCTTTAAAAACCATGCCAACCCATCCCTTTTCCCTCTCCTTTTCCTGACCTAGTTTGGACCCTGAGTGCCCACTGTCTCCACCACCCCTTGGCCCCTTTCACACACACACACACACACACACACACACACACACACACACACACAGATATTTGCTGAAGCAGAACCCAGGGCAAATCTCTCCAGCTGCTGTCTCAAAATGCCCTGCAACTAGAGAGGGTTTCAGTTGTTATTTCCCAACATCCTGATCTGCAGTGCCTCAGAAACCCATTGGTTGGAACACTGCCTGGCTTAAGAGGCAGGTTCAGGGTGGTATTGGCAGAAGTAGCCATGATGACAGAGCTCCCTTGTTGTAGATACATCTGATAATGAAGGATCTTGGCCATTTTTTTTTTTACATTGTTACCTCCATTTTATGTCATCACGGATCAAAGCCAGTGGTGGGAACGGGGTGGTTCCCTAGAAGTTTTTGAACCATAGCTCCCAACAGCCCTAGCCAGTGTAGCCCATGATGAGGAATGGTGGGAGCTGCAGTTTCATAACATCTAGAGGGCCGCATGATTCCCACTGCTGACCGAAAATCTCAAAGTAAGTACTGTTTAGCTATGTATAAATGAGACACTTCAGTATTTTCCGGTGCGTATATGTGTGTGTTACTAAACATTTCTTCACTACAGCCAATAAAGATTTCCAGTGTAACTAAGATCTTCATTAAGTTTATTGTTTACTGTGCTCTTAGAAAACTAAGGAGGGGCAAAAGGCACCCCTGGGGCTGGATGTGGCCCCCAAGGATATTTTTTTACCTCCAGATCCCCAGACTGACCTTTCCCTGATCAGAAAAAGAGACAGTAAATTGCTGCTCCTGAAAGCCTCCAATTTAAATAAGTTGCCAGTTATCCCTGTACTGTTTAATGTTAAAATAATTTCAAAAAACCCCTCTGCCATAATGCTATATGACCTATTATGTTACGTAACTCTGCATATACCTAGCTATATCACAGAGGCATTAAGAAACCTGGTTATAGAATTGTGAAGATTTGTAACAGGACACACAGATGTGCACCCACATGTGCATTGGTGCCTGATGTGCATCTGTCCCATTGTACACTGGCGCTATTGTGCATCAAGCACCAATGCTATGTAACAATGTTACTGCAGTCTTCTACTGGATACAGACCTTACACAAATGCACATTTCTAATTCTTGCAAATGTTAAGCAAGTCCACTCACAAATACCCAATGCCTCAACAGGATTTCAGTCCACAAACCACTATGGGTTTTTGTTTTATTTTTCATGGGTTGGGGCCAAGTTACCTGAAGGATCACCTCCTCCCATACAATCCACCCCAATACTCAGGTCTTCTGGAGGCCATTTTGCTTAAACTAGCCAGAAGTAGACTGGCAATGGTCTCCCAGAGGGTACCCTCTCATCAGCTGCTCCCAGACTGTGGAATGACCTACTGGAAGAGATTTGACAGCAAAATTCACTGTTTGAATGTTAAAAAGTACTAAAGACCTAGCTCTTCCAGCAGGCCTACACAGTCAGTTTTTAACTATGAATTTGAAACTGATGTATTCTAAATGGTTTAATGTCTTTTTAGTGGTATTTTATGTTGTATCCCTCTTCAAGCCTTGGGAGAGGCAGGTTTGATGATGATGATGATGATGATGATGATGATGATGATGATGATGATGATGATGATTCAGTAGTCCATGAGATTGCTCTGGGATATAAATTGGCCCCTGGATCTGCCACAGCTGGCCACCCTTGTACGAAGTCATAGAGGAGCAATATCATATTGTTCTAGTTCAGGTTTCTGCTACTACTTCATGTTTTGTGGCAGATGTTGAAGTGATGACAAGATGGACAGAAAGAAATGTAAGTTTTGTGAACTGGACAACTGTGGAGGGTGTGGAAGGAAAATATTGACCCCTGCAGCAGGCTGTGCCTTCTAAGAACTGTCTGGAAATGAAATCTGGCTGTTTGGGGCCAAATTTCTTTGTTTTTGGGGTATAAGGGGTGGGGAGATTTGGGAAGAAGAATGCTGCAAGGGGTATCCACATACCTAGACACCTGTAGGCCAAGTTGGGACTGGGGGTTTGGAGGTGTCTGGGGACCACAAAAAGCCCCCAACGGCCACATGTGCCCCAAGAGCTGCAGTTTCCCCTGTGCTACCTGCCTAGAATGATCCTGAAAAGTTATTATAAAGTTAACCATGTTAATAAGTATAATGTTGTTAAATCTACCTTACAATATCATGCTAATTTTTCAATCATTGCATAGGTCAGAATTGTTTTCTGACCACACAATGACCCAAAGTCTCCTTCAATTCACTTTGTAAGCCGTACAGCTCCTGACCAACGTAAGCTTTTCTGGGCTGTCCCCTCTCAGGGAGTCCTCGAGATCTTTGCTGATGCCTGTGGCAGCATGTCCAGCTAAAGGAAAATAGCTGGATGTGTCACCACTGATGTCCTTGCTCTCTAACAACCCAGAGATGGTTGTGTTGGGGAGGCTGGTGCAACTTACAAGGTGAGGTTTGGGGGATAGGTATGAAGACATATCTGTTTGAGATATGTACATCCCACAATGCCTTCATCAAATGCAGATCCAACCAGAACCCTTGGAAGATGTCTCTGTTGGGTTATCGCTTTAAATGGGTTTTGACATGCATATCTCTGTTCAACAAGAGGGGTGCTGCTGTCTCCTATGTACATTTAGCAAAGGTTCCCATGGACTAGGCTTTGGTGCTCTCATTAGCCATGCTCAGTGCTGGTTGCATGCTCAGTACCCAATGATATAGACTCGAGTTGACTGACTCGAACTCAAATCGGACTTAAGTCACTTCAGTGACTCGACTCAGATTCAACTCGGTTATAAATGATGCACTGACTCGACTTGAGATTCGTATATTTTTAGTGACTGACTTGCTGCCCTGGGTTCAGTAACTTAACATATTCATTCAGAAACCTGATGACTTTGAACAACGTTGCCTACTGGTCACATGACAATCTGTTTCAAGTCCAAAGTCTGGGCCCATTTCTCAGAGGAGAACAGCTAATGGGTTAGGCAATGAGCTTGAGGCAGGCTTGAGGTCTGTTCAGCAGCCTGACCCAGCTGCATATCAGGGGACATTTCCTAGGAGCAGAAGACAAGAATCACCAGCAATGTGCAGGGTGCATTTGTCAGAAGGGAAGAGCAAATGTGTTAGGCAACGGGCTTGAGGAGGAAAGATCCTTACTTGTAAAGCTTTTGAAGCTTCGTTAATGGGGAGTAAGAAAAATCCTGTTCCCCACTTCTGAAAAATCCTCCAGCTTTGGAAATGGGAAGCAAGAAGTATCCTCTTCCCCACTTCTGAAGCTGCAAAGTCTTTTATGCCCATTGGCACAAAAGCCTCCAGCTTTACAAATGGGAAGTAAGAAAGAGCCTATTCCCCACTTCCAAAGCTGCAGATGGTAAAATCGCAAATGTGGAGGGCTGACTCTTGTTAAATTGTTAAAACTGACTTTATTCGACTATGTCCAAAAATTCTGGAGTACAGGTTGGGGTATAAAGTTGGCTCCCAGACTTGAGACTTGACTTGAGAATGTCTTCAAGGACTTGAGACTTGACTCGAGACTTGACGGTAGAGATTTGAGACTTGACTTGAGACTTGGAGTTAAAGACCTAAATACTGTAGAGTCTCGATTATCTGACCTTCGTTCATCCAACATTCCGGATTATCCGACGTTGCAGCTGCCTGGGGGTGTGGCTGTAGGTATTTCCACACACCCAGACACGCCCCCAGACACACCCCCAAAATGGTGGCCGCCACGGGCCTCTGGATTATCCAACATTTTCTGGTATCCGACGATCAGCCCACCCGTTTATGTTGGATAACCGAGACTCTACTGTACATCAGTGTCAGTACCACTAAGAAATTGGCCTTAGTGCTGTGGCCCAGGTGAGCTGCATAGTCATGGTTGGTTTTGGTAGCTTTGTTCCATGGCAGGAGAAGTTTCCTTTGAACAGAGCCTGAAATTATTTTTTTTGGGGGGGGGTTATAACTCGTCAAATTTTCCAGGAAATAGCCATGCTCGGTGGAGAATTTTGGGACTTCTTAAGCCTGAAAGAAAAATGTCTAGGCTTAGCTAAAATGAATCAGGTAAATAACAGTACTACAACAGATGACTATACAGCTGAATATATTCACTCCTTCCACCTGGTTCCCAGGAGGTGAGGGCTGTTACAAGAAACAAGAAACTGCTTGGAGTTTATGTTCACTTTATCCTCACTGTCAGTACCCCATCTGCAGCAATGCATACTGGATATATATACAGGGACCACTAGATCGGGGCTGGGCAAAGTTCAGCCTCCAGAGATGGTTGGATTACAAGTCCTATCAGCTCCGAATCAGCATAGTCAGTGGTGAGATATGCTGGGCGTTGCAATCTGGCAACATTTTGGTTGGCTACACTTTGCTCATCCTCTCTCTGCGTTAGACTCCGTGCTGTCCCCTTAGAAGAAATGAGCCACGGGCCACAAAAGCTCATGCTGTTGTAAACCTGTTAGTCCTAAAGGTGCCACAGGACTCATTGCTGCTTTGAATTTAGCAGTGATAAAGAGCAGCATGATGCAGGTAGTAACAGTAGTAAAAAAACTTGGGTTTGCTGCAAAGACTTCATTCAGTGAACATCCTTCAGTTACATCTAGCTGACAAGCATGGCTGCATGAATCACACATTGCCAAACACTCATCCGTTGTTCCATTCACACTTTTTGCATTTAGGTGCGTGCTTTAAAAACCCTAGATGTACGAATCAAGGATTCAAATGTGTGAACAGCCCCTGAGGAGATAGTTTGACCTCTACCTAGAAGAGAAAGTGGACTTCTCTGAAGAAGTAGCAATGCCGCCGTCCCCTCAATCCACCGCTGCCAGATCCAGTAAAAGTTAAGAGTGGGCCTGAGCCCAGTCTTCTGGAGTTTTCTTTGCAAATGAGTACGTTTGTAGACCTACATGTGGGAATCGTAGGAGGCAGAACAGAGAGCAAAAGCTCTGGCGTTCGATCGTTCTGAATGGGACAGATGGCAACTCTAGCCAAAAATAGCTTCTCGAGAAGTAGAACACATGGTAAGTTGCATTAATTTTAATAATTGCTTTGTACGCCTTGATAAAAACTGGCAAGGACCTCTGCCCAAGATAATTAGCATACCTCTCTGTTACTGCTTTGGTTTTCCTTCCCTCCCCCCGACCTTTCCCAACTGCAAATTCTTCACGTCTGCTGAAAGCTGCCCAGTTCTGTCAGGGATGCGATGCAACTCCAGGAATATGCATCAGCATAAGGCTGGAGCATCACGGGGATCACTGATAAATTGCTCTGCTTGCTCTGTTGGGAAAATGCCAGCTCTGTCTTAGCAATAGCCTCCTAACAAGGGGCCTTTGGTTGGCTCTGTTGTTGAAGTCATAAGTGGAGGATCTTTGTATATGACCAGATGAAAGAGATTGGGGAAGGCAGACAAGGAAAGGTTCAAATTTTGTGGCATAGATTTTTCTACAGTCTTAAGGCTTTCCACACTACACTGTTACAGTACTATTTTTCCACTTTCCACATCCTGTAGAATTCTGGGGTTTGGAGTTTACTGAGGCCAAAGAGCTCTCTGTCTGCAAATTCTAAAGGCCCCTCCCTAAACTCCAAGCACCAGGATTCCATAGGATGTTGAAAGTAGAATAATAGCACTATAACAGTGTAGTGCAGAAAGGCCCATACTGTCAGTGCTAAGAATGGCTTGGCCTGCAAAAGTTTTTTGATACCCATTTGAGGAGAAGAAAGTATTTTTAAGCATCGGTAGACAAGGGGGTTTACACAATAATAAACATAAGAAAGATCAATTTTTAATCACTTCTTCTTGCATGTGTGAAGATTTTGACAGTTTCTACAGATTTTCTGATCTTCTCTTGTATCATGATTGTCCAGAATCACAACCAATAACCAATGAGGTCCTTTGCTGGTGATCACAGGGTAGCAGAGCCTGAGAAAATTATTTTTTTGGACTAAACGTCCCAGAACTATAAGTGCATATTATTGTTAGGGGTGGGCAATGCTGTTAGTTCTGCTGTCTCCCATATTCACACTTTTAAAAGCATGGACCAGAATCCTGTTATTGGAGTTACATCTCTGTAAGTGGACTCACGCATGTGGGAACTGGAATTGGGCTGCTGTGTAACATTCATATCCAGTAGAGGGCTGCTGTTACATTGCTCTATGTAGCAGAGCCAGCAAAGTACTTAATGCGCAATGTGTTCTAATAATGCTCATCACAGACTGATGCACACCATGCAGTGATGTACTGGTCCCACTTGCCAGTGTCCCTGTACACATGTGGGATTTCTTAGTGCCTCTGCTCCTTAGATAAGTGTATATAAAGGCATGTTATGTAAAAAGGTGATACAGGTTTCCACTGCTGAACCCCAAAATACAATTTATTGCCTGCCAAATTTAATAGGTACAAGAGGGAAAGGTAGTCGTACTAAATTCAGTACAAACATAGTCAATTCAAACTTGTATTTTAGAGAACCAAGTACTCAAAACCCTGAGCCTGGCTGGATGACTCTTTGGTTTCATTTTTTCCCCATATTTACTTTTTGAAATCTCTTAATCCTGAATATTCATCCTGAATATGAAGAAATTCAAAGACTTTGAAAAATTCTTAGACAGAACAAATAGAAAATTATCCTTAATTACTACTGTATATTGCTAAGTACAGCAGGCCTGAACTTTCCCTTTAAGCCAAGATTAATAAACTGAGATTGTTGTACCTTGAACATATCATGAGAAACCATGACTCATTAAAAAAGACAGTAACACTTGATAAGGTGGAAGGCAGCAGGAAAAGTGGAAGACCACATCACAGTGGATAAACTCAGTCAAGGAGCCCATCGTCCTGAGTCTGCAGAGTGACTTAGAGATCTCCTGTTCATAGGGTTGCTGTAGGTAGAAATCAGCTTGATGGCAATTAACAACAACCAGGAAGGCCTCTTTAGATTTTGCAGGTGGCATCCTTTTAGTGACTTATGAAGACATAAGGCCAATGTATATCTGCATAAGTCATTCCCTTTGGTCACTGCAGAAGCTGGAATTCTCTATTGACCTTGCACAATGACCAAATTCCCTCTCCAAATCCACCTTTTATTTACTTCCTGCAGGCCCCCTCCTCAAAATGCCAGTTTAGTGGCCAGAAGACAGCAAGGGCTGGGAGCATGGATGAGTGGCATGGAAGCACCCAACTATGTTCCTATAGCTGGGCACACAGCAATAATCTCTGGAATCTCTGGAGGGCCATTGGACATTCATGGAGAATACAGATTGCTGTGCACCCAGCTGTAGGAACATGGTGGTATGCTTCTTTGCCATCCACCCTATCCACCCTGTTCTATACTAGCCAATAAATAAATTCTTTTTCTGGAGCCGGCAGGGAAGGTCTCCAGCCAGTATAAGGTGGGTTTGGGGAGCTAAAGGAAGGAGACACAGCACAGATCTGTCTGACAGAACTTCACATTATGTAAAGATCCCTGATCTAGGATCTCAGCTAGTCATTTTTAAGCTGACTAGAGAAAGAAAGAAGGAGAAAAAACATTGTTAAACTCCAAGAAAGGGATGCAATATTCTTCTAAGTTAGTGGACTGAACATCCTGCTAATGAGATGGTGAAGGAGGGAGAATCTTTGCCTCTTGTCGAAACTTGTGGGTGTGATTTTTACCCAAGATGGATGCTTCACTGAGTTGAGCCATGAGAACTCTTAGAAACACCAACAGAATACAAAAATGTGCTGCAGGGTGAAAGGAAAAAAAAGTTGATTCAGTTCGGTTCCTTCCTTTTGCTGTAAGTCAAAGATGTTGCTTTTGACAGGCTGGCCGGCTAGCCATGATTTATGACATTTTCATACCGTTTGTCCTGCTTTATTAGGTTTATTAGAAATACTGTGTTCATGCTGATGCTGGGAATTCGATGCGATGCGATGCCTCAGAGGCAGAAAGAAGATGGGGCAGGGACACCAATTGCTTTTACAGGAAGGTATGGGAAGAAAAATGTTACTCTGACATGTATCATCCAGACATTGTTTGACTACAAGTCCCAGCAGCCCTAGCATAGCACAGCTGTTAGTGAAAACCTCTGGGTGTTTTAGCCCTACAGTTTCAGGAAGGATGCATGATTTGCACTCCCACTGTAACAGATAACATTTGGAAGAACATATCCTTCAACTGTCCCATTTTGACAGGGACAGTCTTGATTAATCCTCTGCTGGCTTTATTTTTCAGCTGCTTTTAAATGCCGCAGTTTCTCTTCCTCTTCCTCCCACTTTTCCCCTTTGTCCTCAGCTAACTTAAGCTGTTGTAAACTGAGTTCAAAGTGCAAAAGTAATTTGCACTCAGTTAATTCAGCAGTTGAGAATGGAGTAGAAGGCAGTAGAATTTTGCATTTCCTAGTAGACGCAGGCAAAAACAAACTGCTGCAGCCTCTCCAAGACTGTGTGTTCTTCCTTAATAATTTTTGCCATCTCAACCACACTCTGATGTTGCTTGGCCACATGTGTCCTAGTTTGCCTCTGTTCGTTGTTGGAGGGTATGGAAGAATGACTGCAGAAGTGTCAGGACATGCTGTTGTGCATTGCGTTCTGGGCCAATGGACTGATGCTGATGTCATTCCATACAATGGCGGGATGCGCTTCTGGTAGCATGACCAGCAGGTAGTCTATTTAACAACATATGCTCATGGGAACCTCTTTCATTCTTGGACTAAACTAAAAACAAAGAAAACCCATACATGAGGAAAAGATGTATGTTGCATGTGTGCCGACAGCCATCTTTTCGTACAGTGTGCCCTCCATATGTAAGGGGGTTCTGTTCTAGGAACTGCTGCATAAAACAAAAAAAAGTGAATGCTTGCATATTGTTATTTTCAGTGGACTCTTGGCAACTGAACCCTGTTGTAAGTTCCAACTCGATTCAACCCACTGAAGTGACTGAACCTATTGACTGCCCTGTGCGTTGATTCCCTATACAACAATTGATTCACTGGGTCTATTCTACCTGCCACTAAACAATATGACTTGGGACAATGTTTTATGAGTTTTACCAGATGTCACTTTGGGGGACCCAGCATGAGGAAACCAATTAATAAATACTTTTAATAATGACATAATATTTTGTCTGGTCTGAAGCATCAAGATGTCTTCACATCTGTCACGAGCACAAGTAGAGATCCGAGCCAGGTGTGTATGAGGAACACATTGTGTGTGTGTGTGTGTGTGTGTGTGTGTGAGGAATGGATGTGACTATATGACATGAACATCTTCAAGAATACCTCAAGAACATCTTCAATCCCTACCCTTTATCTTTAATTAATGCATGTTTTGTGGTCAATCTCTGGTCTCCAAGTACTTGGTGATGATTGAATGAGGTCTTCATGGGGATAATATACAGTCCCACAAAATAAATAAAGAGAAAAGTTACACAGTTCTTTTATAATCAGTTTGGGTATAATGGCTCTGTTAAGCACTTCTTAGAAACAAAGGGTGCTATGTGGACAATCGAGACCATTTCCGCATTAGACTGTTATTGTGCTATTATTCCACTTTCAACATTCTATGGAATCCTGGGGTTTGCAGTTTACGGAGGGGCCTTTGAGGAAATGGCCCAGTTTTTCCATAATTCTACAAATCTGTGTGAGTTCAGAGAACCATGATGAAATGACTTCCATCAAAAAACATCTTGGGAAAGATCCCTTGGAGACCAGTGTCGGATCAATTCATCCAATTTGGATGAAGTCTCCTGTGGAAAATGGACTCTCTCTCAATGGGTAATTAAAAGGAACTGATGTTACAATAGAAAGAACCTGCTGTAATTAACCTCTGCCATTTGATACTTTACAGAATGAAAGTTAACAGCAATTCTTTTACAGCATCATCCTCAAAATTTCTTTTGTTTGGATTCTGGAGTTTAGGTGAGACAAATGTTATCAAACTGCAATTTTTACACAGGTTTCACACGTGCAAACAGCAACCCCTAGAGAAACATCCACATGATAATCAACAGTAGGAAGAAGCAAGTAAGACCATTGTCGGATTAAAACTTATTTTCAAGGGCAGAGCTTCCTCCTGTCTCTGCAGAAAGTAGAAAGCACATAATTTTAAGGCTTAAAAATAATAATAACCCCCCAAGTGTGTTCTATTACTATTGGAATTCAACATGATGACTTATTGCATATGATAAAAATATAAAATGCTGCTGTTGTTATCATCATCACCACCCCCCCCACCATCTTTCTGCCCACCAGGTCTCTAAAACTGATATATAATAAAACAGATTAAAAACATTGGCTGGTATCCTGTTCAATATTTAACAATGTTGTAAGCCAGATGTACAGCACTGTAAATACTGCAATTCATATTTACAATTGTGGCACCATTGCAACAACCACAAATACCCTCTCCCTGAGCCCACCTTCAATGCCAGGCAGCTGCACCAGCTGAAGCAGTTTCAAAGTACAGAGTGTCTCACTGGCAGGAGGGATCTGAATGCATCATCTTTCAGTGCCCTATCCCCCATTACCATTATGTTATGAGCTTTCTCCGTTATAATCAAAAATATTTGGAAGTGGCTTGGTGTGGAGTACACAAGACCCATTAGCTGTACAAATGTCCTGTTTCTGGTAGAGGGGGAAACTAGCTAGAAGTGTTCTTTTTAAAAAATGTAGATCAACACAGGCACCTGCATTTTTGCACAGGGGTATCCCTATAGGGACTGCCACGATGAGAGCCTAAAATTCAATATTTAACAGTACACTACTGCATGTATGCCCACCAACCTACCCTGCTGGGATGGTGGTAGAAGCATGCAACAAATTCTTAAATACTGAGTGAACTCATATAGCAGAAACCAGTCTTACAGGCATTCTGGCTTCAAGTCAGTTATGACTTTGTAAGCCAACTCTTTGTAAACCAGTCTTGCAGGCATTCTGGTCCCAAGTCAGTTATGGCTTTGTAAGTCAACTCTTTGTAAGCCAGCTTCGAACTGAGCTTAGAAACAATTTGAAAGTCAATGTAGGTGGTTCAGGACAAGTCTTTAAAGCACAGACCAGACAATAGTCTGATACATTTTGCCCTAACTGTAGTTCCCAAACATTTTCTTCAAGTGCAGCCTCACATAGAGAGCATTGCAGTAGTCTAATCAATTGATAATTACAGATTGAATCACTCAGGGTCTTTCTGCACTACACTGTTATAGTGCTATTATTCCACTTTAAACATCCAATGGAATCCTGGGGTTTGTAGTTTAGGGAGGGGCATTTAGAATTCCCAGCCAGAAAGCTTTTTGGCTTCAGTAAACTACAAACCCCAGAATTCCACAGGAAGTTCAAAGTGGAATAATAGCACTATAACAATGTAGTGTGGAAAGACCCTCTTCGGGGTGCTTGAATCTACTTTCCTTGAGGAAGGGGGCACATGGTGGGACTAAGGAATTCATTACCACAGCAACCACCTAGTCTTCCAGGAGCAATGAACCTGAAAGAACAGCTGCCCCTCGCCAACTGCAAACATAGGCCAGAATCTTCTTGGGCCCTTATCTTCGGATATCCCCCAGTTATGCCTGTGCAACTACTTTTTGGGGCATTGGGCAAAGAAGTATCCAGTATCAGGAGGTAGAATCCCGAACCTCCTTCTGCAACATCCTTTCCCCGGCTGTACATTGGCACACCCCAACAAGGACCCGTCTTTGCCATCCAGCAAATGTTCTGGTGGCCCCAGAAGGTGAAGGTTGTTCTTTTCCCAAGTGACACAGCAGCAGCTTGGGGAAGCTTGGGAATAGGTCTGCCTCCTGGCACTAATTGGCCATGGTGAGTGGGGGACACTGCCAAGGCACCTTTGATTATATCTGTGCAGTCAGGGACCTCCTAATATTATCACAGTTGAGTAGGATCTAAGCCTATCTTCAAAGTGAGTTTTACTCCATCCAGAACAGAGAGTAAACAATAACTGCTGTGCACTTCAGCAGGAAAGGAGACACCTGAGCATGCCTGTGAGGACCAAGGTGTTTCTTGTTCAATGTGTTTCTCTCTGCTGTTGTTTCTATCCAGTGTTCGCAAAACTAAGTTAGCTGGGGTGGGGAAGTGGTAGGATTTGGGGGAATGGCGTGAATAGCGGAGAGGTAGTTCCCCTTCAATTGATTTTATGGGGGATGGAAATGGAATTTTCTCAAGAAGACTTAGGAAAACCAATCCCCTATGAGATGAGCTGTCAGGATTTTGTCCATCACTGATCTAAAGGCTATTCTCAGATGAGAGTAAGAGGACAGAATGAAAGTTTATTGGTCAGGATGACCCTGTGGATGTACTGCTGGGTACTGTGTTAAATTTCAGACAGCCACCATTATATCCAGCTTTTAGGTTCTTGGAAAAATCAATAATTAGCACAAATCAGCATTCATCCTAAATAACTTCCCACAAACTATTTGTGTATAGTTTTTTTTTTTACGGTTTATCTAGCAATATATGTTATTGATTATAACTTTGTGAGTGTTTTGGTGTTGGTGTTTAGTTCTGGAGTCATCCTGTTTTGTTGTCTTTGATTTTAGGACCTCCCATGGATAGACCAGAGGCCTCCCTGATCATGAGAGATCTCTGCTCTTTTGTTATATCACACACATCATTCAGTAGCTTTCAACAACCTTCAACATAGTGTTTTCAAGGTGATGCAGTGCCTCTTTTGGGGTGGGGAGAAGGGATGAGGAGATCCATGTTCACCAAGCCAGTTGCATGCACCTTAATTTGGATCCAACCCTAAGTGTCTATTGCAAGTACTACACTTGGGCAGAAAAAATGAAATGCACAGATACAGGATGGGTATCACCTGGCTTGACCACAGTATATGTGAAAAGGATCTAGGCATCTTAGTAGACCACAAGTTGAACATGAATCAGCAGTATGATATGGCAGCTAAAAAGGCCAATGTCATTCTCGGCTGCATCAATAGGAGTATAGCGTCTAGGCCAAGGGAAGTGGTCTGAATCCACCCATAATAGAGTACATACGGCCTACGGAAGCTGTCATGTTCAAGAAAAAGCAGCTTTTTCTTTAATTGTGCCTCAACAACTATTCTTAGAGGAACAGATTCAGAAACAATACATCTCAATATTTATTCTTGCACAGAAATAAATGAATCAGATGTAATCTTCTCTGCATGTTTTTTTCCAGCAGGTTAGGTGCTTCCATTCATGCTATCTTGTTTAGAGAGCTCTTTAAAGATTATATTTTTCATGCTACCAGATTTTTGAGCAAAAAATAATGTGTGAAATAATATGCATTTTGCTACAAAGTATGCCAATACAAAACCACTTACACATATTTGTGTATGCAAATGTATACTATTTCTTTCTTTCATTTTCATTTGTGTCATCATTTTCCAAAGTTAACGTGGTATTCCTTGCAGGCATATATGTAAATTGTCCTGCAAATTTTGAGGGTGCAACATGCTTTCCATCTGCCCACAGAGACAAAGCAGTCCAAGGCCATGAGATTGTCACCTCTTTGGAACAGGATAAACCCAATATCAGCAGATTCTGTGGAAGATTTTGCTGGTGTCCCTGGATTAGCTAAGTATCACAGCTTCCCTGAACCAACTCGTGTTTCTTCTGAGGCTCCTTTATCTTCAACTGCAGAAGTTTCAGCCTCAGTTCATGTAGAGTTGTCCAAAAAAAGTGGCCTCATCTTCAGAACTGCTGAGGCAATAGTCTCACCCTAATAATGCTGCGGTTGCAAGGGGATGTGTCCTAATGAAGATGCATGACATCTATTACCCTCTTGGTGTTAATGGAAGGGAGAGACACCGATTAGGAGAAGAATGAATACCAGCCTAATATGTACAGTTACCATTAAACTCTTTATGGGACTCAGAGTCATTTAGCTACCAATTTTAAAGCCCCTTTCCAACTCTGTAGCTGTCATTCTCTTTTCCCTGGGCCAATAACTTTGGAAGTATTATACCTATTTTACTTCCTTTGAAAATAGGTTGTTCTTCATTTTATTGTTTTTTTTAATCCTTTGTGTTTATGGTTTGCATACATTTGAATGTGTTCAACATATCTTTTGGTCTGAATACACTCAAGTATTCAGGGCAGTGGCAAGATGAAGACCAAAGTGGTACCCCTTAATTGATCCTCTTGCCCTAAGATATGCAGGGAACCTGCACCATTCTCAGTGATGTGATCATCTGAAAGCAGTGGATTAGTTAAGGGCATGCAGAACAGGATGGGTGGCCCAAATAGTTCTGTCCTCCAAAGGATGGATACAGTCAAGGAGCATTGGAGGAACAGGGCTATCATTCCTGCAACCCACCAAGGTGGTAGATGCCTCCTCCTGTCTAACTGTAGAGCCAGCTGTGGCTCTCTATTATACATAGCTGCAGGAGAGCCAGTGTGGTGTAGCGGCTTGAGCTTTAGACTACACTTCTGAAGACCAGGGCTCAAATCCTTGCTCAGCCATGGAAACCCACTCAGTGACCTTCGGCAAGTTACACGTTCTCAGCTCCAGACGAAGGCAAAGGCAAACCCCCTCTGAACAAACCTTGCCAAGAAAACCCCATGATAGGATCACCTTAGAGTCACCATAAGCTGGAAATGACTTGAAGGCACATAACAACAGCAGTAACAACAATCTGCTGACATAATTTCATCAGAGCCATGCTCTGGTTATAGGCACCGCTTCCTGTTCAGCAAAGGTTGAGCCAACCTGCTCTTGCTAATATGTCTGTTCCAGTTGACAATTAACCTTTACAGAATCTTCACTCTGCAGCACGCCCACTGATTTAATGCTGTTCCCTTGTCAGGCAGAGATTCTATACCTCAAATATTCAATCTCACTGGAGTTGCAATGAAACTTTGCCCTGGTGAGCAAAGATGCAAGGAAAGTTTGGCATATAGAAATCTAGACTAACTGTGAGCAGAACCCAGATCATATGAAAATTTGTGCTCAGCTCATAATTATGTCAATCCCAGCATGAGAAGTTTATTCAGTTCTGACTAGCCTTCCCTAAAACTGTGTACCTTGTGGCAAACATGATAGTGGTCTCTCATTACAATATTCTGAGCATGCCCATACCCCAGTGTAGTTTTCTAGTGGGATCTGGCTGAATGATAAGGCAGTTTAACCTAGGCAACAGCAGTCTCCCTTGCCACTGACATTGCCCACAAAATTCAAAGGGAAGGGGGAATGCCAAAGTAGAGGGCAGCTAGCAAAGTTGTTATCAGGTCTGTTGGGCCTATGATTTAGCAAGAATTAGAAAACTCTTCATACCTATACTCGCTAATTGCTAGCTTGCATGTTTGCAGACTTCCTCTTTGTTTGCTTTTCCATATTCATACTCTTCAGTCTAATCTGCAGACATTATTCTCTTCCCTCCCTCCTCTCTGTTAGAACATATATTTGGTCATGCACAGGTATTTTAAGTAAAGCAAATTTTATATGTTTTACAAAGAAAACTAAGCTTGATTTCCTTCTCTGCTAGACCCTGTGTGCATGTAGGTAGACATGGGACTGGTTGCTGTCCAGCTTCTGCCTTGTTAAATGACTATTCTGCTTGAGAGAGCCAATGCTTTCTCTCACACAACACAACAATTTCCATCAGCCTTAAAAAGCACAGCAAATGTTGAGGAATTATGAGGGCTGCAACCCAGTTGATCATTCCATTCTAAGTCTTTCTGATGATATCATCAAGAATACAAGGACACCTGGATCCTTGAAGGAGCCAAGGCTTTAAAAAAGGAGACCTGGGTTTAATCTGCATCAGATTCAATTTAGTTCAATTTAGGGAAGCCATTTATTTCAACACTGCGCTGGGACAATCAGGAGAAACTTGCTGGTAAGTTCTTCAGAAAGACCATTCCTACCCTTTGCGTAAATTCATTCAGCTTTGTAAAGGTCCTTATGCTGAATTCTTAATGTAAAGAATGTATTACCTACTATTCCAGTGAGAAACACAGTTAGCAGCATGTATCTGTGTGCTCTCAGTCAGTCTTTTATGATGTGCTAAGGCAGATTCAGCCAACATTGGTTCCTGTTTGTTCTTGTCACACATGCTTTGATGAAACACTGCAAATCCTTTGAAATTTCTGTCAGAGGCATTGCAGAGAGTTGTTTTACGTACATTGAAACTATGATTTTTGTTTTGTTATTTCTGTAGAAACCCAGGCTTCTAACATTTTAATAGGTATGCTCACGGGAATCGTATATGACCAGTTACCTTATGTAACTTTACGTATACCTAGCTACGCAGCAGAGGTGCTAACAAAACCTTTTACTGAAGTGTGAAGATGCATAACAGGACAACAGCAAGAGTGTCTGATGCAAATTAGCACCCAGTGCACATTGATGCAATAGGTGTCAGGACTGGTATGATACATATCCCATTTGAGCATCAGTCCATTTGGGCACTGGTCCCATTGCACATCATTCTCATGCATTGGGACTAACACAATTTGCACAGGGAACAAGGTGATGCACACACCCCTTTGCATCAGTCCTGTTGGGCATCAGTCCCATTACATATTGGTCATTCTCCCTGGATCTGCTATGTAGTAATATAACAGCAGCCCTCTGCTGGATAAGGGCATTGTGGAATTGCCTGATTCTAATTCTCACAGATGTAAGCATACTTACGAAGGGTTCCAATTCTATTTCCCACAGATGTCAGTCCATTTAGAAAAATCTAAATCCCTTACTGAATTCCAGCTAGATTCAACAGCTGGTCAGCGTCCTCTCCCTGGTACATAGAAAGCTAGCTCTTCAAAGCCACAGTCTTCTCATCAAAAAAAAACTGTAAAAGAAACATTTCGAACATGTCTAAAGCTGACACAGAGGTGTCTCTTTCTGTTATCTGTATGAAAGAGAGGATATTTTAAAAATAAGTGATGCAGGAGGCTGATCCTAACTTTTTCTCATGTTAGCACAGCTGGTGATGTGAGCCCATAGACTAGCGATTATGCAGAGAGGAAATTATAACTTGATGGCAATTATTTTTGATCCGTGACTTATATCTGAATATTAAATTCTGACTTGTATAAAAAGTGGCTCAAAGTTAACTGCATCATCACTGGAGTCCTGCGTTCACTTTCCTAATCTCTTAATAATACTTGGGCTTCTGTAATAAGAGCAAGCTAGCAATGGTGCTTAAATATCCAGGAAATCATGTATGATTAATATATATTGAAAATTATTACCAAGAAAGGTTTTCTTTCTTTCCGTTTTTTAAAAATCCCAGTCTAGTGGTGATAGATTCAAAATATGAAGCACAGCCTTAAATCAAGAGGCCTCATTAATTGACGGTGGCTTTGCAAATTGCCCATGCTTCTTGTTTCTTCCAAAACTTTGAAGAGGATGTATGGGGATTGCATCTAGAATCAGGGATACATTACCTTACTCACTGTTCCAGCTTATAACACAATTCTAAGAACAGTGAATGAAGATAAAAAGGTATTCACATTGCATTCCTATTCTGTTTTGTGAAGGAAGGAAATGGGTCCATGTTGGAATAGCCAGGATAGAAAACAGGGAGAGGCCAGATTTTTTTTTTACATGACTTTAAAGTAGATGATGAAGGCATTGAAATATGCCCTGAAGGAGGAAAAGAATGCTTACCATTTGTACCACGCTAACAAGTGTCCAATACTACTTTCCAGGCATTACCTTTCTGTAATTCTTAATACAACTGTGGGAACTTTTATTATCCCCATATTACAGATGTGGATGACTGAGGCAGTGACTTTCAGCATCCTGTGGAATCCTGGGGCTTGCAGTTCAGGGAGGGGCATTTAGAATTCTCATCCAGAGAGCTCTTTGGCCTCAGTAAACTACACACCCCAGAATTCCACAGAATGTTGAAAGTGGAATAATAGCAGTATAGCAGTGTAGTACGGAAAAGTCCTAAGATTAACTATATGAGCTCATGTCAGAAAAAGGTTTGAACTAAGGTCTTCCAGATTTAGCCCTTTACTTGTGACATGGAGTTCTTCAGGATTAGCCCAAGACATTGTTGCTGCCTGAAGCCAAAAGCAAGATGGTTCCCCCTTCCCTGTTCCATGTGCAGAAGCAACTTGGGTTACACTTGACCCTTACAATCATAACTGACAATGCACGTGTCATCAATCATCCCTGAGGGCAGCAGGAAAGTTTAGGGGATACAGGATGAGTGATATGGCCCACACAGATCTGCCCTCCAACACCAAGGGAAGGCCAAGCAACCCCAAGAGAAATGGCTGGGTGGCTGTTTCTGACGCTCATTCCCAGCATCTGCTGTCTGTGGTGACTGCCTCACTCTTCCTCATGGCAGAGCTGGCCCTGTAGTTCTTGAAGCTTATATTAAAATGTTTTCATGGAATGTTGTCCAGTAGATTGCCATCTCAAGTTCTTATTGGCAGAGCTCAAGAAAGTTACTTTTTTTGGATTATAGCTCCCAGAATCCCCCCAGCCAGCATCTGGCTGGGGGATTCTGGGAGCTGTAGTCCGGGGGAAAAAAGGGAAATTCTCAAGCTCTGCTTACTGGAACTATGTGGGCAAAACTGATGACATGGAACGTTCCCTTCTAGCCATCTCTCCAACTGGTAGGGTACCAGGTAACTTAGGCCACTTCCACACTAGACTGTTATAGTGCTATTATTCCACTTTCAACATCCTATGGAATCCCAGGTTTGCAGTTTAGGGAGGGGCCTGGCCCCTCCCTAGACAGCAAACCCCAGGTAATTGATTGGCCTTGTCCCTATTATTACCAATACCCCAAGGACCCCCTGCTCTCCATGGCAATGTACCTGAAGCAGCTTTCCTTTATCTCTTTTGTCCTTGAGTTTCTGATCCTGACCATTCCACAACTTGAAAATAATGAATGCTAAAACCCACTCAATATGTAGCTTCAGATCAAGCTGAGTTTGTGGTCCTTGAAGAATTTTTTAATTAAAAGAATCATTTTAGCAGTGTCTGACAATGTCTAAGCGCTCTGTTTGAGACGATTGGACTTCTAAAAAGACCAACCACACACACACACACACACACACACACACACACACACACACACATATACAATATTTAACGCTAGGCTTGTTGTTCAAGATTTTCTTTTACGATTAGCCAATAAAAAAAAATACTCAGTATAATTATGCAGGCAAATGATGTCTCTGGTTGTTCTTCAGCATTAGGCCTTCACTGTTTGACAGCATATCAAAATGACTCTTGAATGGTGTGCCTGCCAGCCCCTTGAAAGGCTTGGTTGATTAATTGTCACAGAAGGAGCGGTAGTGATGCATGACACTGTCAGCCACAGAGCTTAATTTGAACAAGGGCTCAGCCCCATGGAAACTTTTTAAAGCCAATGTTCAGCCCTGGAAGAGGTGCAGCACTATTAAAGAGTGCTCTGCATTCTTGATCATGTGCAAAGTGCCCTTCTTTTTTTAACACCAGTCAGCCTGCACTCTTCTGATGAAGGGAGATGACATGATATTTGAGGCACAGCCTGGAACTTTTTTAAAAAAATTGTCTGAGATCCTAGATCAGCTACTCCATTGAGTATACTTAGCTACATATTGTCTCATGGCCTAACTGCACACCCCCATCTTGCCTTATTGGGCAGCTGCTGCTGTGAGCGATGGAGGTCTGTTCTCCTTTTGAAAAGCATACTGATGTTTCCAACCTCTTCCCTCCAGCACTCTCCAGTATGACAATCAGAAGTAGGAACTGGTTGTAATCCCTCTTTTCATTGGCAGGAGCGGGTAGAAACCTCGGTATTCTGCCCCCCACCCTGATCAATAGTGCCACAATTATGAATATGCAGGGACCGTGAATATAAATCAGTTTTAGATGTGTCACTCTAGCTTGTGCACCCATAATGTGATAGTGAATTCCAGCTATTTGATATTTGTTCCTAGTTACTACTGAGCAAAATAATGTTATTTTTTATTTAAAAATAATGTGGTTTTTTTATGCTTTCACTATTTTTGAAAATACATTTAAAAATGCAATATTAGTCAAATATCTCTTACACAGAGGTCTTAAAACCAATGTTTGAAAAGCAACAAGTATTGTTACATCATGGGGGGGCAAATGTGGTCCTCCTAGTGTTTTTTGACTGGAACACCCATTAGCAGAAATCTTGTATGGCTCGGCATAACAGAGTAAGTCTGCATGCAGACCTATAAGTGTTCTGTGAGTTGAGGGAGTCATAGACCACTCCCTCAACTTATAGAACAGCCTCTGAAGCCCCCTCTCCTAGCACAGCCATTCCCATTAGGGAGCAGGCAGGGTTGCAGAAGCAGCTGACTATATCCTCATAACCAGACAGGAAATGATGACAGCAGCACTGAGATTACAGCAGCTCTGGAGGACCTGATTGTGTCTCAGGACAGATGCCATCATTTTGTGCCTGACTGTGGGAAGACACTTCTACAATTCCCCATGAAGCAGAGAATGTGCAGAGGGCTTCAGAGGCTCTTCAGTAAGCAGTGGCAGAGCTTGGAGGGGGTGTGGCCACAATGTGCAGGGGCGTGGCTGCGATGTGTGGGGGTGTGGCTGTGACACACAGAGGTGGTGCTACAGTGCATGCGGGCAGAACTATGACAGATGGAGCAGGGCTACATCGCATGGTGGGGGCAAGCAAGGAGCTGCGGCACCCCCCAGAAATTGCCGCTGGGGGTACACCGCTCCCATCACTTTCCATCCCTGACTGTCAATAAGGAGAGGGACTTTGTGTGCTGAGGAGGGATGCAGGGAATATCAAACTCCTGTTCCACCTCCCTCCACACCAGAGCATGTGGAAATATATGTGCGTATATGTCCCTAATAGGATGCCAACTATAATCCCTCACTAATGAATTGTTGATAGGAGCATATAGGACTTGTAGGTCCAGAATACCTGCAAGATTGTCCAATGGCAATGGCCTAACGCTGAAGAACACCCAGAAACAGAGGCTGGCATTCTGGATCACAGTTATGGATCCATAACTGTCCTGTATTCAGTAAGCCTATGCAGTCTATGTAAATGCCTCCCCAGCCCACCTGAATAGCCAGCAGCCTAATGTGATGAAGGGGGCCTGCTCAACTGCTGATTAGGGTGCAAGGAAAATGACATTTCCAGCCCCCTCCCACCAATGAGCAAGGCTGCACCAATCAGAAGCAGGACCTCATCACAACCTTGCTTGCTGGTAGGAGGGGACTGGAAATGTTACTCTTCCTGCATTCTGACTGGCGGCTAAAAAGATGTCCTTTGCCCAGTGTGACTGTTGGCTGCTAAAGTGAGCTTGGAATGTCGGGCTAGGGGATGTTACTTAGTTAATCCATATGTAACAAAGTAACTGATGTAGAATATCGGCAATCATTTCCTCCCCCCTCCTCCTATCATCATTATCATCATCATCATCATCACCACCACCACCACCACCACAACCACCACCACCAAAAATGTTATTTGCTCTTATCATCTAAAACATAATGCATGCAGATAATGTTGTAGGTTAGTGGAATGATTGTCAATCTGGTTCCAGATTTTAAGGAGGGAGCCATTACTTGATGGCAGAACACAAGACTGGCACACTGAAGAACCAGTGTTCAGTCCCCAACTTCTCTAACTAAGGACAGCTTTAGATCTCATTCACCCAGAAAGGAACCCTGCTAGCCAGGGTGAGCTGGAGGAAGTGGACTGGATTAACTATGGGTCTAATTCAATACCAAGCAACCTCAGCTAATGTCTGGAGAGGCTGTTACTACGATTGTCTAGCCTGAGCCCAAAGTCTACAATTTCATATTGGTTATGGTTAATATTTCCACGTGGCACTCCATAAGATGAACTCCACGTGTCTGAAAGGGTCACGGAGAGCCTGTGCAGGCAGGCATGGCCGCATGGCCTTAATTATGCAAGCTAGGTCTAGGCCAGTAAACAACTTTTGTCGCACAGTCAGTAGTGCCCTCCAGACACAGCCGACCATTAAGCAAATGCAAGGGCTCTCAGCTGCGAACTGCTTGCTCTATACAAACGCTAAGCGCTCCTCATCTACATACTGTTGTAACAATTGGCAGTGCTGGCTAAATCTCATCAATTCTGATTCTGACCTTTTGAAGGCTTTGTCTCCACTCCAACTCCTATTGTTCTCCTCGGGAGAAGGCTAGCCTCCAGGTACAATCTTCCCTATAAAAACCCCAAGCTTGAACTTCTTGTTGGAACCCTTGTGCCTTGCATCCCGAACTGCTGCCGCTCTGTTTGGCGAGCCTCCCCTCAGCCTCCATGTGCTGGGAAACCACGAACCCAAGCTTCGAACTCTATTTCTCTCCCCCGGACTGCAGGATCAGGTGGAGTATCACCCCAGAAATCCTCTTGAAACTATCAATTTTCCTCACTTTCTGCTTCTATAGTTCTTGGATGAGTGTGTGAGTGCGTGTGTCGTTGTTTGCTTAATTAAGGAAAGTTTAATAAAATCTTTAAATTGAACAACTTACCTAGTTCTTGGTGCGGCCCAACCCCGTATACATAGGGTTCCAAGATCCTGCTAAGTTACCCTGCCTTTCGCATTGCCAACCAGTGCTCTGAGCTAATTCCTAACTCCCCACATTTTGAGCACACTGAGGTGTCCCTCCTGGGACCCCCAGAAATCAGAGTAACAAGGCCTAAGTCACTCCCCTCTTCATTTTCAAGTTAAAATCCTGTGTCAGTGTCTAAAGAGTTCTCCAGAAAATGAATCTAGCTTGTGGACTAGTAAAGGCCTTTCCGCACTACACTGTTATAGTGCTATTATTCCAGTTTCAACATCCTGGAATTCTGAGGTTTGTAGTTTACTGAGGCCAATGAGCTCTCTGGCTGAGACTTCTCAATGCCCCTTCCTAAACTGCAAACTCCAGGATTCCACAGGATGTTGAAAGTGGAATAATAGCACTATAACAGTATAGTATAGAAAGGTCCTAAGATTTCTATGTTCTTTTCACATGTACTGCTTTCAATCCAGGTGTCACTCATCCAATTTCTGTGCAATTTCTTTTTCCTGCCTTGTTGGATGTTGCACCTTACATTTATCCTAGCTTAAATCCTTTTTGTTATTCCCCCCGCCCAGTTCTTCAATCTGTCAAGGTCATTTTGAATCTTGTCCTGGTGCTCTGGCATATTATTCCTGCTAATGCAGTGCAATCTGCAAATTTGATAAGCATGCCATCTATTCCATCATCGAAGTCATTTATAAAGATGGTAAACACCACACCTAGGACAGAACTTCCAGGCACCCCATTAGTCACTTCTTTTCAGGATGAAGAGCAACCATTGGTGAATGCTCTCTAGGTTCCACTTGTCAACCAATGACAGAGCCACCTAACATAATACTGTCTAGTCCACAGTTCACCAGCTTGCCAGCAAGAATATCATAGGCGACTTTGTCAAAAGCCTTACTGAAGCTACCAGCCACTACTCCTGTCATGCATTCAGAGTAATATGCGGCTAGGTAGAGCGACGCCTTGGAACTGATGGTAAGCAGGCATATACCCAAGGATTGCCGTATGGAGCAGTTTTCATTTAGTCCGTATTTCAAGTAGCCACCACGCAGTTACCTGTGCATGACAATCAGGGCTGAGGAACCTTGGATCCTGCAGATGCTTCTGGACTTCAGTTTACCAGCCACCAACCAGCCGGGCCAGTGGTGAAGGATGGCAGGAGCAGCAGCTCTTTCATCTGGAACACCAAAAGTGCTCAGGCTTGATTTAGCTAGCTCTTCATAGGTGTCTTACAAACTAACTTCAAATTTTCAGTTTCTTTGGTGTTTGGGCAATCAATCACTGTCTTCCAAAGAATTTTAGAAGCATTTGTCATGTTGAGGAGGGAGCAGGCTTGTTCTCTACCGCTCCAGAGAAAAGACAAGGAGCAATGGATTCAAGCTGCAGGAAAGGAGATTCCACCTGAACCTCAGGACAGTCCACTTGATTCCACCTGAATTTCCTGACAGTCAGAGCTGTCCGGCAGAGGAATATGCTGTCTCGGAGTGTGGTTGAGTCTCCTTCTTCGGAGGTTTTTAAGCAGAGGCTAGATGGCCGTCTGTTGGGAATGCTTTGATGGGTGTTCCTCCATAGCAGGGGGTTGGACTCGATGGCCCCTGGGGTCTTTTCCAACTCCATGATTCTATGATTCAATTTTTTTAAACATGTTTTAACCCTTTCTTCAGCAAGAGTTATTGCATAGCTGCCTTGAAATTATTTGGAGTAATTGGTGGAGCAGATGCAAGAGCAAGGGGGGGGGGAGGAGATTCCTGCTGAATTTCCAAAGCATGTTTTTCAAGCCATTGGGATATATTTGTTTCCAAGAGAAGTCTGTGAATGTTTTTGTGTGTTGTGAGAAATGGAATGAAGAAGAACTAAAAGCTTCACTCTAGCTATTTTGCTTTTTCCTACTAGTTAGCAATATCATACTGAAAGTAAGTCAAAGATGAACTGTGCATTTTTGAGGTCTCTCTGGCTTGTTGCTCTACTGATACATAATATATAGACCTTCTGACAATTAAGTTTCTACTCTGGCTCAACAGTTGCAAAGCCCCAACTGCAAGTCAAAATATTTGATTTTTGTGTCCAGCCTCAAAATAGATTACCATTGAGTTCCAGATCTGCAGACTACATAATAAGCAGCTGCAGTGCCATCAGTGGACAACAACAACAACAACAATAAAATAAAAACTGCAAAGTTTACTAGGGTCAAGAAAGAAAGCTATAGATGCACTAGGGGAAATGCAGTATAAAAAGGAGAAAGGGAGGGGGATAAAGTAAAAAACAAAACAAAAACAGAAATGTGACAGCCCCTTTAAGACTACCTGGTTTTTATTTTAGCACAAGCTTTCATGGACATAAACCCACTTCTTCAGATATAGTATTGGGACAATGCAGGAAAAGAGACACCGTCTCCATTCTACCTCCCACACTTTGTGCTCTTCATGAAGATGTAATGCCATCTTATTCATGACTGAATCTGATCACAGCAGGAGTTTGCAACCCTGTAAATGTTGAGAGGATGTGTGTCAGAGGGCTGAAAATATTCTAATATTAAACTAAAAATTAAAACTGAAAGATCTTCAAGATTTTATAATCTACTGTATCATATTTTTAAATGTTATTAGTGATTATGATTTAAATGTTTTAAACTGTTTTAATCATGGTTTTAAATATATTGTTGTTTATTATTTTTTAAACTTTTGTAAAATCAGATTTTAATTTAATCTTGTTTTAAATTTCTGGAAACCACCTTGGATCCCATCCTGGGAGAAAGGCAAGGCATCTATCATTCAATCAATTGACAAACAAAACTCTGCCTATGTTTTCTCCCTGCCGAGTTCAAAATTGAAGCAACCAGTTGCAGACTTTTTTATGCCATTCAACAAGTGGGCAAAATCTGAAGCCCCAATGCCAATATGGGCACAAGGGAAGGCCCATTAACTCAGTGTTGCTGAATATGTTTTGCACACATAAGGACACTGGCATTTCTAGTTGGCAAGATCTGAACACAATCAGAATGCCTTTTTTGCCTAATGCTTTGGAGGGCTGTTTCCCAGTAACACAAGATTAGAGGGTTAGAATCTGCTCCCCCAAGATTATTTGGGTAGGCAGACACCTTCTCCTGCCATCTTTCAGAATGATTAGGCATTTTGCAGTCCAGTCTACAATGCAATGGCACCACATGCAAAACTTGGCTTTTGCATCTTTCAGCTGAATATTGATCAAATGAAAAAAATGCAATTGTGTGTGCCTCCACGAATTTATACATCATAAGATAGCAACAGGATGCTAAGCATAATGTTTCTAGGGCACAGGTAGATAAAATAGATGCACGTAAACATTAAACACATTCACATGCACATTAAGGCACCATGGGAGAACAGCCCAGCATGTTAACTGTACCTGTGACTTAATGTGGCATCATACTGGACCCACTTGTAAAATGGCATGAAAAAGTCTGCACCTCGTTGCTATGATCTTGAAGTCAGCAAGAAGAAAACATGAGTGAATGATCTAGACATTAGGGTTCAAATTGTGAATGCATTCCCTCTCTATTCATCTTTTCTTTAGCTATATATATTGCCATTGGCTAGAAACTATGTCCAATTTTGTTAATAGTGTTGCCACAATTTTTACACCATGACTGAAAGAACTGGGGAAGGAATTGAGAAGATATTATCTCCAATTTGATTTAGGTTGTTTAATTGCCTCCCAACTATGATTTCTAGGTTTGGATGTGGTACAGGCTTTATGTAGATAAAAATACCTCCTTTGGCAAAATTCACATACACTAAGTTAGCACAATCCTTCAAACCAAGATTTTTACACACAGAAGAGATTAAATGCTCTTTAGGTTCCTCTCTTGTTTCCTACATTAAAAGACAATTAAACATTGGCAGGAACTTTTCCTTCAAATGAGGAAGTTTCTTCCAAAAATTGCATTTGGCAGCTGGCAGCTCTTCTCAGAGATAACACTGTTTTTCACCTAAATTTAGGGGGAAGAGGAGAGTGGGGGAAGGAAAGAATTATGACACACCAATAAGAAAGAAGGGAAGCTGATTAAGAATTATCACATCTCACACAGAAAGCTCCATGTTTTAACTGAATCACACTAAAAATACAAAATACTATAGTGTTACTTTTTTAAAAAAAATGAAAATAAACTCTTTTTTTTGTTTGTTTGTTTTGTTCAGTTGGCTTTCCTTTTGGCATTTTGGAACATTTAGAGATTGGCCCTTCTAAATCCCACAGTCCCACCATGCAGGTGACTGAGGCTGTGTTGATTCTTCTGTGCCCATGCATAATAGAAGAGGATTTCTATGAAACTATCCAAAACTTGTGAAATTCTGATGGGCAACTTCTCTCACTGCAAGGGTGCCTGAAAGCACTTCTTACAAAAAGACAACTTGAATCCACTAACCAGTTGTACCCAGGGGGCAAAAAAGTTACTTTCTGGACTACAGTTCCCAGAATCCCTGGCTATCAGGGCCTGATTTATTTATTATTTATTTATTAAAATGTTTCTATCCTATCCTACATCTGCAGACTGCAGTAATTATAGTGAACAGAAATAAGAGTTGTTGAGCTGAATAGTAAAATGGATGACTTTATATGGTACTACACCATACACCCCCATTCTGCGGGGTGTGCTATTTTCATAATTGGCCATATTTAAGGTTGGAACACATGTTGGAAAGTGTGCTGGCTGTAGGCATAGGCCAGGCCAGGATTATCTCAGACATGATGAGGTCATAAGTTCAGAGAGGATTAGATGGGAAAGCCCAGTGCTGATGGGCTTGGGATAATTCTTTCAAAAACTGTAAGTTGCAAGCATTCCTGAAAACAGGAGCAGCTGAAACTGCCCAGGTGGAGCAATCAGGGACTCTACTGTGAGCACATCCTATGGAGACCTTCTTATTGACACTACCTAGCCAAAACATTAAGTGATTGTCATGACTCCTATCAATGTTTTGTCACCTAGAATTAAGACAATCAGCCCATTCTAGACTCCTTTGTAAACCAAGTGAGAAAGCCATTACTGCTTTGCCCACACACCCTCCTTACGGGTAGGAAATAGGATATAAAACCCCCAGCTCCAGCCCCAGTAAACTGTAGTACTTTGATGTAATATGTGGTGCTCACACCTCTGTTCATTCTTGCTACCCTCAGATGCACTGCCTGAGTCACTCCACTTTGACCCTCTGCTTAAAGATTGATAACTATCACTCTTTCCATCCAATTTCTCTCTATCCAACCTTTCTTGCCTCATTTTCCTATAGCCTTGTATGATTGTTAAGAGTGTCTGATTTCTTGTGTGTTTGCTAATTCCCAATAAAATATCCTGTTTAGCTTTTAATTGGAGTCCTCTCTACAGTTAGTACTGGTATACACAGGTGAAAAGATTCTGCCATAACCCTCTTCTTGCAGGCCTCCTTTGAGCTATAATTTCCCAAATTCTAAGAAGACATTGGCATTGTGGGTGGACCTCAAAGTCCCCCACCTTTTAGGGTAACATACACTCCACAATTGCAGCACTATGGTTCCAGTTTAAATGCCATGGCAACATCCTGTGGCAGGGGTGAGCAACTAGATGGGAAGGTCCAATTTTTACTCCCGCATCATTTGGTGGTAATACACCTGACATGACTGGAAGTGACATCATGTCACTTCTGGTTTTCAGTCATGTGGGGCACATGAAGAGAGTTTTGAAGTGATACTTAGCCATTATGTGGGGTTTGGGGTGAAAAATCACCTCAAAAATTAAAAATTAGAGCTCTGGAGGCTTTAGGAGGCTTCTAGGACACACTTTGGGGACCCAAAGGCTTTATGTGGCCTATAGGCCACACTTTGCCCACCCCTCTCCTATGGAATCCTGGGATTCATAGTTTGGTGAGGCACTAGAGCTGAGGCACTCACTGAGAATTCTGCATACTCTTTCCAAAATGAGAAACCCCAGCATTCCACAGGATGTTGCCATGGCATAGTACTACCACTGAACAGTGTGAAAGAGCTGATGGAGAAATCCCAGGTTCAATACCAAGCTTCTCCATTTTAAAGATTGACTGCCTATGATTGATAGCCTATGATTCTTCAGGTATCACTGGGCTACACCTTCCTATTGGCCATGCTGGCTGGAACTGATAGGTGTTAGAGTCTAATTACAGAGCCCCTCTCCCTATTTAGAACAAAATGAGGCAGTGTTGTTGGGAAAGTCTTCAGTAATGGAAACACCTGGGATTTCAGACTGCTGTTACAAGATTATACTGAATATAGTGACTCAGTGTTAGTCAGCGGCTCAGCGTTAGCTTCACAAGACTCCACAAGAACACATCTTTTAAAAGTCTCTTCGCCTACTCAAGCAAGCAATTTTATTTTTAATAATGGACTTTTAAAGCTGGACCAGACATAATTGAAAATACTTCCTCAATGGGAGTCAGATAATACAAAACATGCAGGGGAGAAGGAATGGAGAGAAGAAAACAACACATGGTACAAAATGGTTTTATTAATAAATTTAGAGTATTACATAAAATATGAGTGATACATAGTCAGGTGAAAGAATCAATTTTAGCTGGTGGCATTAATTAGTTAAGTCAGTGGTTCTTAACTTTTTCTTTACTGGAGAGCCCCTATAATTTGTTGCCAAGGACCCCTAAGACTTAACTCAAGATTTAAATATTTAACTCTAGATTTAAATATTCAATTATTTTTCTAAATATTCATTCATTCATTCATTCATTCATTCATTCATTCATTCATTCATTCATTCATTCATTCATGGTCTCTGGAGTCTAGGATTCAAATCCCTGTTCAGATACTGGGTGACTTCAGGCAAGTCATGTTATTTCAGGCTCAGAGGAAGGTAAGGGCAAACCCGTTCTGAACAAATCTTACAGAACAAAAAAACCTTGTGATAGTTTTACAAGGGTTGCCATAAGTCAGAAGTGTCTTGAAGGTACACAACATCAAAGTGCCGCTGACAGAGGGAGGTTCTTTCTCCCTGCTTTGAAAATTGAATTATGGCGACCCCAAAGTGAACCTATCAGGGGGGTTTTCTTGGCAAGATTTGTTAGCCTTTGACGTTCTCTGAGACCGAGAGAATGTGACCAGCCTGAGGTCACCCAGTGTGTTTCCATGGCTGTGTGGGAATTCAAACCCTGGTCTCCAGAGTCATAATTTGGGCAGGCACACATGCCTGCTGCCATGTCCCTTTTGTCAGGGACATGGCAGCAGTGTGTGTGTGTGTGTTATGTGTGTGCAGGTGCCAAAACTGCTCCCTCATATGCAAACAAGGAAGCAGTTTGGATGCGTGCACATGCCTGCTGCATGTCTTTCAGTGCCCACACCCCCTGATGAAAAAGATACAGCAATGGGCATGTGTATGTGTCCAGTCCAAACTGCTCCCTTGTTTGCTAACGAGGAAACAGTTTTGACAACCAAACTCCCTTCCATTGCTTCATCCTTGTTGTTGCTGCTGCTGCTGCTGCCCTCCAGCAGGGCTTCATGGACCCCTGCGAGGTCCCAGGCGTCCATGGACCCCTGTGAGGTCCCAGGCGTCCATGGACCCCAGGTTAAGAACCACTGAATTAAGTCATCCCCCCTCCACGTTTCCTACATGTTTTAGGAGTAGCAAAGTGATTTATGGCAGATTAAATGCTTGCATGATCTAAGCTGTTAACTGGTAATACTTACAATAATGGATTAATTAACCAAGGCAGTGTACATTTTGTGAACAGCTGTGATAGATAGATAGATATATAAAAAAAGATATTCTTGCTTTTATCTTATAAAATGACAACTTCTTTTGGTAAATAATACACTTAGAAAACAGACACATGCAAAACAATGTGTTTTAGAAGAATGGTATATTGTTGGTGGCTTATTTGTTCTTGGCAGCTAGTGGCTTACGACTTATCTTCTTGGACTTGTCATTGTTCTTCTTCGGTGGTTCCGGGTTCGCCTGCATGTGTCTGCCATAAAGACTACAAAGGAAGAACACAAAGAGTGTTTGGGGTCCCGTCAATGAATAAATGGAGACATTAAAACAAAAAAAAAAAAAGGTGTCGTTTTTAAAAAAGTAAGCTCCATGTGCTCTTAAATTCCTGCAACATCCAAAAGACGGGCTAAGATTTTTGTTTTTTTTGTACAGAAGTTGCTTGGGGTGAAATAAGTTCCTTAAATCGGTAACCTTTGGAGACATTGACAAAAATTGGGTTGAACTGGCAAGATGGAGTGCCGATGAGAAGGGAAGTGAGCCTGCTGCCTAACCAGAATACTCCAGGGCTTGATAAAGTGACACAGAGCAATGGTGTCAGACTTGTCTTTGGCTGTGAACACATGATGGATTGTAGCAAGAGAGCCACCAACACATCAATGCCACATTAATACAGAGCCCTGATTAAATGTTGACGAAGTATCCCACAATTAAGATTGCTGGCACTCACAGGAAAGCTAAATAGACTATAAGGCTGAGAGGATTTACACTAAACACCAGAGAGCAATTAATGGATAATTTATGAGTGATTCCTACTTAAACTAAAATTAAAAGCCTTCAAGACAAACATGATGCAAATGTAAACTTGCTTGGTTGACAAAGTGCTTTTTGGAGGTTGCTCAGCTCTGTCAATTAAAAAAAAAAGAGGTCTCTAAACTTTCTTGTAGGGAGAATGGCTGTGCAAACATCAACTATGGCAATAGCTCAAGAGAAAGTTAGTACCTGTTCGGTGCCCACATGCATTCATAACTAATCCTGATCATGTTTTAAAGATGTGGAAGTCATGACAGGTCTGAATGGTAGAGTGTTTCTTTAGTGTAAGGAAAAAAGGTCCCAGGTTCAAATCCTGACCTTTCCTAAGAAACAGCTGTTCCATAGACCCTGGAGAACTGCTCCCAATGAACGTAGACAATGTTGTACAAACTGGACCAATGGGCTTACACAATTTGAGGCAGCTTCCTATGGACCATATGAACAATTAACCTAACCAACCAACTAACCAACCAATCAGAATCAGGTTTGAGTGGGACCTGATCGAGGCACTATGGGATACAATCTCCTAAACAGCCCTAACCTGAAGGAGGCACCCTTGTTACAATCCATTACCACCACTTTCACAGGATAGGTAAAGAGAGTACATGCCAGGGAGATAAGTGACACTAGACTTGCACAGAAAAAATAGGCAGTGGCAGGAAGTCTTCAGGTGCAGGAGCTAGTTCATGTATTGCACTAAAGTTGCAAGATCTGGGAAAGATTAAAGATTAAAAGGAAGGATGTGTAATGACATGGTTATCTGAGGAGGGTTAATAAAGATACAAATGAAAATCTGTATACTCCCAAATGGATTTCAGGCACAGTCCATAACCTCTTTTTATGGGGACTGGACTTGATGGGATTTGTGGTCTCTTCCAGCTCTAGGATTCTATGATTCTGGTCATGATGAAGAAAACTTTTTGAAGTACAACCAATACCTGTATATCCATGCAATTTTCTGTACTGTGTTTCTGCGCTCACACACAACTCCCCAAATAATCCAATTAATGGGGATGCAACAGTAAAACAGAAGGAGTTCAAATATCCAGTCTGCTCAGTCATGGCTACTGTACAAAATCTATCTTCTTTATGGTGAATTTGCTAATAAAAAGGGGAATTTCACAATGGTGCTGTGGAAGCAATGCTGAAAATAACTCATTAATGATTTGTAATGACAGGAGTCGAAGACAGATAAGGATTACAAAACAAATTACGAGCAGGCAATCACTTACAGTGCATGGTCACAATTTGATGGGTCGTGCTGTCTAACTAGCAAAGCAAGGCCAAAAGAATGACCACTGAGCTAGACGCAGGCTGCTTATAATTCTGTCTCCCTGTTTACCCTGACATATATATGGATCATGATCAGAATCTATAGCACACAATGAGACTGTCTGAACACTTTTATAAATAAAGCCAAATCTGGCTAATTCCAACATTAACTTCATCTTCCCTGTCACTTCTTTGCACGTTTCACTCATTAGCAGGGGATTATTAAAACGCTCACATCAAAATACAACTTTGCCAATTACTTTCTCCAGAAGCCCCCACTGGTGTGGAGATGTTAATATTTAAACGGGACACACCACGCAAATCCCTCTGGAGCAATGAGGACAGTAGAGCAAAATACCAAGATTTCATGTCTTTCAGGCATCTGTAATTATCCTGGGTGGCAACTAAAAAGTCTGTTAGTGTTATAGTCGTAACTGATAAATGGCAGTGTCTCTCTAAACAACAGTACAGCCAGACCTCCAGTACAGTATGCAGCTTCCTCATTAAGGAAAAGGGCAAATAGTTTTCTAGGGGATTTTAATGTCAAGTCTGAAAACACATTAAGACACTTAATAATAAGATTTTGTGCCTTTGCTTTCCTTTGCCACAACATATGCCCAAGCATATATAATACGTAAATCCACAAACACACTATCCTCAAAAGGTGCTCGGCTAAGCCACAGAACCTGCTCCGTTCTCTGCCTGCCCTGCCCCGCTGAGGGTAACAAATGTGAGCACTCTGGCTGCAACAGCAAAACTAACAATAAGGGAGAAGGATGCTCATTAAACTTCATCATTCTGTCCACTTTAATGATGCCTTTACTTAATAAAAATTCCCCAAGCAGTTGCAGGGATACTAGGCAAGGTCTTTGGTTATGTATCAGGGGTCTAAGCTGTCACTGGCAAGCATGCAGTTGAGGAGGGGCCCTCCCAAGAGGGAAGAGCAAATACAGCCTCCTTTGTAATAAATGCAGAGAGAATCAATAACTGCAGCTTGGTACGTTACTTAAGCATTTAAGAAAATAGGTGATCTGTCTAAATTAAAGTACAAAGTGCTAAATGCTGCAATTTAAAGCATAAATCACAAGGCTTGAAAACCTCAGATGCTGAAGCTATAAATCCTGTTATTAAGGCTTATAACTTTAACAAGGGCTATTAAAGGGGCTAGAAAATGTGAAAATACCAGCGAAAGTAAATTTTGCCTCTCGTTAAGTCCTTTTGCTAAGCACTGCAAAATTTCAATAGCCCACAGCTATGTTTTCTTAAACGGGTAGGATAAAGCAAAACAGGGAACACCATAACATTTGTACAAGTAGATTTAATGCAGGGGGCGGAGGAACCGTCTATATGTGCGTGTATGAATATGAAATAGCCTCCTTTTCAGGTTTTTAATTTTTAAAAATTTTTTTGCACAGTGAACATAAAACTGGGGCTTTTTTTTGTAGGTACAGTGCGTGATCCTATACAAGAGTCCTCGAGCCTTTAGTATTATTTACAGCCATATTCCATTCTATGGGAAAATGTACTGCTTTCTCACTGCCTAGTTTAGCCACATACTCAATCACGGAAAAGTGCTGTTCTTAGGTGCTATTACCACACACCAAGTGGAATCACACACAGAGTAAAATGAAAATATCCCTGTAGATTACAGGATAAACAACGCTGCTTGCCCCAAATGCATTTCACAACAATGGCGTCACGTCATTAGATTGTTGGCTATTGTAGGACAGTACGCCTCTATTTTCAGCCTACAAAAGCTAAGCAAAATTCTCCAAAATTAAGGAGAACGTTACTCTGACACTAATGTCATACTGAGAATCCAAACAAATTACAAGATTTGAGAAGCCCTTAGATTCTGTTTTTTAACTGCAATCACCAACATATTTACCAGGAAATAAATTCCTCTGGATGTATACAGTGGATATTTGCTTCCAAGTAAATACGCAAAGGACTGTGATACAGACAATGTCCAGAGACTGCAAATTTCTAGAGTTATGACCATCCAGTTATTTGCTTGACAAAAGTACTACTCACAAAACAAACTTTTTGGTTATTTTAGTATCTCCATGAGATAATTCCTGTATAGCAGAAAACTCCAGCCTTTGTATTCTTGGGGATCAGTTCAGACACTTTAAGTTTGGTGACAAAATTATCTGACTCACCTCGCAGATGGTTGGTATTATAATTAACGTTGGAACCAGCTAAAACAAAGAGCAGAATGAAGAGCTAAAAGAATATATGCATGGACAGAGTGCAATTACTGGTTGGGTGGTTTGAAGAGTAAGCAAGGCAAAGCAATAAATTTGGTTCCTGAAAGTCTGCCTCAAGAGAGACTGCATGAGTCAGTAACACAAGCATATGATGTAAAATATGCATGGATATCTATTACTTACTTACTTTAGAAGTAAAACTGAGAGCAAATCTTTTAACTCCTCTTTTTAAAAAATAGCATTTTGATTAACATTTGCTAGAGCTGCTTGGTGCACCGTAGATAAATATTTGTTTGGGTCCTCCATGGGCTACACACAGAATTTCACTACTGTTGCCAGCAATCATGGAAAGCAGAACAAATGCATTATGGAAGGCTCTTCCAGACTGGCCAAAAGCCACTGGATTTGGCAGGAATTTTAGTTATACTGTTTGTTTGTTTGTTTTCTGAGATCTATACAGTTTTCCTCCAGTCCCACTGTTTTTCTCATGAATTTCTGGTACTAACTGCAATTTTCTATTTCCACTGGAAGGTGGTTTGTTTTTTCTGTTCTGGGAGTTCCCCATACAAGTTGGGGTAAATGTCACATATTTGTATCCCTGTCTCGATTCCTCCTACTGTATTTTGTGGCAGTTCTGTTGATGATGTTTCAAATGGGTGTGAGACCTCTGCCGCAGAGATTTTCAGCTGACCTTCCTTTCCTCACAATATTTCCAGTTACCCACTTGATTATTTCTCTCCTCTTCTTTTAGACTTATAGTGCTGAAGTGGTATAACTGTATATATATATCTTAAATCAAATCTAACTGAGAATAGAACTAATGTGTGAGAATAGAATATGGACAGAGGTGTTGAGTTCGTGACCAGGATGTTGAGAAACCACAGCCAAACCACACCTCAAAGGAGAAAAAAACTGCTTGAAAAGAAATGTGCAGATTGGGGATAGTGCTACAACCAGCAACAAACCAGGGCCAAAACACTGACATATTTAGGGGATGACTGGATGCAAACAATGGCTCTGCTAGTTAGTCCCAACTAAAGTTGGGACATTTAATCAATTGTTGAATGGTGAGTTAACCTAAATGACTCTGCTTTAGTAAGGGCTAATAATAGGATTTAGGGCATTGTGTGTTTCTGTGCGTGTGTGTATATCACCTATCACCTTATGGCAATCTGATGAATTTCATAGGGTTTTCTAAGGTAAGGAATACTTGAAGTGGTTTGCAATTGCTTTCCTCTGAAATGCAGCCTATAGCCCCTGGTACTTCTTGGTGGTTCCCCCATTCAAGTACTGACCAGGTCTGACCCTGCTTAGCTTCCTAGATCAGAGGCAAGCTGGTGCCTTCAGGGTATTTATAAGTTGTGAGATCCTGAAAGAGAGATTGTCTTGACATTTCTCAGAAGTAGGGGGCAGTCTGGAGGAGGCCTATGTGACACTCCTCATCTGTGTATCTACTTCTTGCTTTGTAGAAGGGATGCAACTGACCAGTAGAGTACTTACTTTGCACACAAATTTCCAGGTTTAATCCCTTCAGTCTCCAAATACAGCTCTAAAAGAACCCTGTCTGAAACCTTGGAGAGCCACTGCCAGTTAGTGTAGATTCTCCTGAGCCAGATGGACCAATAGTCTAACTCAGTTAAAACAGCTTCATACTCTGGAAGATGAGTCAAAGACAGTGGTAAAGCATATGCCTTGCTGTAAGAAGTCTTATGCTGCTTAACATCTTCAGGTAAGTGCCAATGACCTGGAATTTTTGCTGCCTATTACAAAAGATCAGAGTAAGCAAATTTCAGAGAACCATTTTTCTACTCCTGAAACACATTGAGTGCTACACTTATCTCAAATAACACCAAAAAAACCAACAAAACAAAACAAAACAAAAACCTCTAAACCTCAACTAGAAGAGGTTAAAAAAGCTTTGCTAGAAAAGGCAAAACAGCATTTTGTTTGCTTTTAAACAGTGTCTCAATAATGTAAGGGAGCCAGTAATCTGATTTTTTTTTCCAGTTGGAGAGGCACTCCAGGCTGCAAAATGGTCTTGGGGTACCATATGTGGCCCATACGATGCTTGATTCCAACCCCTGCAATAGACAATGTTGAGTTAGACTATTGGGAAGGCTCTCCCAAGATGTTTTGCTTCATTATACTTATTTTACATCTCATTTCATGTCTTTTTTTCCTGTCAACTAGTCATGCAATAAAACAATAAAAAAAATTCCAAGTTCTAGAAATGGGCCAATCAGTCAAGAGTAGAAATATAGCTCAACTGAAGTTGGAGGAAATGATGACTGGCATCAGTAAATATGTGTGTGTTTGGGAGAATAGTTCTGTTGTGTCTTTTCTGTGCACTGAACTTTTGTTGTCTGTTGTGGGAAAATTAACAGTGTCATCGCTAATCTTTACAACAGAAACAATGTGTGGGTATGGGGCAGTATGATCATAACTCCGTGCCAATCATTCAGACCTTCCAAAATCTCAGAGAAAGATGATGCATAATTGCTTATAACCGAAGATGACTTCATGTCTGTCTATAAAGCACATGTGGGCACAGTGCAGTTTTTGGACCATACGCAGCACCTGGACCCCATTTTTGTAGCCCTTGAAACTTCCCATCATCACTCCCAAAGCCCCCTACCCTAATTTTTTTTTAAAAAAAATCAGTGTAATTTTCTGGCAATTTTTACCCCAAAATCACACAGAAAGTACCCCTCAAATGTGAAAATACACAAAAATACCCCACTCTCACAAGCACCCCAGAACCCTGTACTACCTCTGTTTTCCTCTACGGTGCCCTCAAAATCATGACAGCAGTGACATGATATCATTTCCTGTTATCATTTTGAGAGGGACTGCAGAGGAAAACAGAGATAATTGTGTTTGCTGGGGGGCGGGGGCGGCGGGATACTATGCTTGGAAACTGAGCATTGGCCACCACACAGCTGCTACCACTGTTATCCAGGGACAGAGTAGGTAATTTAAAAGAAGTCGTTTACTTTATTCAGCTTTTTATCTTGCTAATTAAAGTCACTGCAACAGATGGCCAAACTGCCTGACGAATGTAAGACTAAACTTGTTGTGTCAGACCAAAGTCCCATTTGGTCTACCACCATGTCTCCCACAGTGGTCAGCACCTGGGTAGTCCACAGTGAGGACATAAGAACGACCTCCCCCTCCTGTTGTTCTTCCTAGTAACTGGCATTCAGAAATATGCCAGCTCTAATTCTGGAGCTATTATGTCAATGTTACAATTAGTAGCCTTATTCTCCATGAATTTGTAAAAGCTTCTGAGATGACATTCATCAACCCCATGCACTGTGGTAGCACAAACTGTGTTGCTGAAGAAATACTTTCTTTTATCTGACCCCAGTTTCTCACCATTCAGCTTCGTTGGATGAAGCCCAAGCCTACTGTTATAACAGAGGAAGAAAAACTTCTGTCTCCTTTCTCCACACCACCCAACTTCTTGTGAAGTGTAATTGTATGCACCTGTTAAGAAGCATAGCATAAACCCAAAAATATAAAAGCAACCCTTTGTGAGCTGTTCTCAACTTTAGTTCAGTAATGTTCTTGGGAGGAAAACTAGACATTGCAAACAGATGCATGTAATATTACCCCAATGGTCTTTTCATGAAGGGAAAAAGCTAATTTTGGAAAGGTAAATGGGAACAGAGAAGTGCCAAAAGGTGAGAACATTTAACATTGTCCCCATTCACTCTCCCCACACTTCAGACTGCTCTGCCGGAGCCCACACAATACCTCCTGCAATATTTCCACTTCTTGTAAAGTGGTGGAATCATGTAGCAAAAGATCACCTCATCCTAACGTTGCTTGATTTTATCAGCCATTCTGTTGTGGAGCTGGGTGTATTAATGACAAATGATGCAGCAGATGGTATATAGCAGAGAAACATTCAAGTTCTTTCACTGATGAGGTCCTGATTCCTCCATAGCCAGTGGCAGAGTGGGGTGGCTCCTAAACAACTCATTCCCTGAGCTGGCTGCGTCCAAATCAGGACAATTTGCTGCCCAAGGGGAAAGACAAGATGGTGTCCCTCATTTTGCTCACAGGAACCATCCAGAAAGGAAGTTCCATCTTTCCTCAGTACTGGTCATGGTGCATAATTCTCCATGTCACATGAGGACAGTAGGCACAGAGTAAGTTGCTTAGACCACACTGTTCCAATGTCTAATTGGCTAACAGTGCATTACTGGGCTGCTTCATGCTGCTTATGACCCATAAAGTCCAATATACCTTGAGTGAGCCTACCCAAGCTCTAAAATCTCTGAGGGAGGCCTTTCTGTCAATCCCATCAACTTCCCAGGCACATCTGATGAGAACACAATAGAGGGCTTTCTCAGTGGCTACTCCCAGGCTTGGAATCCCCTATCTAGGAGGCTCCTTTCCTGCTGTTCTTGACAGCAATTCTGTGGAATGCTTAAGGGCAATTTAACTTTTATCCATATTTGTTTAATTCATGTTTAATTCTGTATTTGTGCTTTTATCTGTTGTTGTTGTGTGCCTTCAAGTCATTTCTGACTTATGGTGACCCTAAGGCAAACCTATCACAGGTTTTCTGGGGCGGACAGTGTGTAATACACCCAAGATCACCCCATAGGTTTTCATGGCAGAGCAGAGAACTGAACTGTGGTCTCCGGGACTGTAGTCCAACACTCAAACCACAACATTACACTGTTTTTTCTCTATATTTGTTTAATTCATGTAATTCACCTTGAATCCCAGTTTTGGGGAAAATGTGGGAGATGAATGAATTATGGTGATGGTGATTGACCAGAAATCTTCCAAGGACTTCCTTCATTCATTTGGGGCCTGAAGTATATATTTACAGCAGGGGAGACACATTCTGCTGAGCACCAGTGTGGTGTAGGGGTTTGAATGTTGGATGACAACTCTGGAGACCTGAGTTCAATTTCCCGCTCGGCCATGGAAACTCCCGGTGATCTTGGGCACATCACACACTCTCAGCCCCAGAAAAACCCATGACAGGTTTGCTTTAGGGTTGCCGTGAGTCAGAAATGACTTGAAGGCAGCAGGGCTATGGGACAATACACCTATTCTCAACAGTCATCTCATCTCAGACTGCATTGCCTGTGCACTGGTGCCAAAAAATCAAAACCAACAGTGACATGTTGCTTCTTGTTTCAAATCCTATGTTTTACATTTCAAGATCCTTTATGGCTGAAATAAAGCATGGAGAGGCCATGGGCCTTGTTTGATAGCAGGACTTTGGTTCTCCAGATGTTTTGAACTTCAGCTCCCAAAATTCCTTACTGTTGGCCAAGACGGCTGAACTTCTGGGAGCTGAAGTCTCCTGAGGACCCAAGTTTGGGAACCACTGCTTAAGAGAGAACTTCTTGTTTTATTTTAATTTTTGGTTGTGAGTTGGGGAGTTAAACAAATACAAACTCAATAACAAAATGGGCCGTCAGTTGCCCAGCTTATTGTCCATGCTTAAAGGAACAATTCTCCTTTTAAATAATTAGTAGGGGGCTCAAGGATGCCTGGTACTGCAGCCACAAGATTGTGAGTTCAATCCTGCCAGGCTCCAGGTCGACTCAGCCTTCCATCCTTCCGCAGGTCGGTAAAATGAGTACCCAGCTTGTCGGGGCAACTAGCAAACACACTGTAAACTGCTTAGAGAGCACTCAGCTGATAAGTGGTACAGAAATACACATGCCATCGCTGTTGCTAAGGATTGTAGTTAGGGCTACTGGACATCTCATGCAAGCTTGCTGGGTTTTAGTGTAAAGCCTTTTTCACCGTTGCTCAGAGATAGCTCCTGAGACACTTTGGTGTTGTTCAGGGACCTGAATGGCAGAAGTAATGTTTCCCAGCATTCAGATGTTCAGAAAAATAAAAAGGACAGAGTCTACCTCTTGAAGCTGCATTTGCTTTAGCTAAAAGTATAGGCATACATAGTAATTGCCTATATTATTTAACAAACGTTCTGTCTTCATATTTCACAGATATGTTTCCATGAACACTTCTTTAGACCCTCCCATGAGGTCAGATTGTTCTTTGTGGGCATCTCTGATGCACTCTTCTATTGTGTGTTTGAGCCAGAAGGCAGAATAACCAGCTCAGTGACTCATCCTCAAGATTGCTGAACTACAAGAGGTTGTTCATTCCAAGGCTTTAGCATTTGTGACAACTCACCTCCAAAAGGAGCTAGCTGCTTCCCACTTCTAGGAAATCTGCATTCTATCTTTTGATCTCCTTTCATCTCCTACTAAGAAAAATGTTAGGTACAAATTTCTTGTTGCTGCTGTTTTTGTTTTTTGTTTTGCCTCAGTTGCAAATAAGGTTTCAGGACCTTCCTGTACATGAGCTTCAAAGGCCACTTCACACCACATAATTCTAATAGTGTGATTCCATTTTTACTGTCATGGCAACATCCTATATGGAATCTTGGGAACTGCAGCTCAGAGAAGGCATTTAGATTCTCAGCCAGAGAACTGTAGTGCTCTACCATACTACAAATCCCAGGATTCCATGGGATGCAGCCACAGCAGTGCAATGATTGTGAAGTGTGAAAGGGCCTTTTTTCACCCTCAAACCTGCTCTTACCTTACCTATATTGCACCATTTCTCCCAACAATTGCACTCAAGGGATCTCAAATTCAGAGAAAAGCAAATACAATTAAAATATAAAAGCAGGTAAAAACCCAATAAAAGCACACACCGGTGAAAAGAAACCTCAGTCTTCTTCAATTATAATTAGTGTGTATGCTTTTTGTATAAAGTTGCCACTACCTCAGAGCTTTCTTTATTCCTAATCTGCTTTTCTTCTACTAAACAAATTGGTAGTAGACGAACAGTCTTGAGGAAAGGCAAAGTTGTAATAACAGAGCTTCTTATAAAAGCATTCCATGATCAGTCATCCTCCTGGTGAACTATAAAACCTATGCAAAGTTTGGGCTTTCATGGAGTGACAAGGAAATCACAGTGGGACTAGCAGTAACATCTCTTGAATAAGCTAAATGAGTAACAAGAGGGACATCCAAAACTTCAGAGTGGTCACCCAAACATAATCAGCAATAATGTTTTTGATGAGTTCCCATTTGTTAGGCTTTCTTTAGATTTTAGACATAATCTGTAGAGAGCTAAAACAATCTGACAAGCTAAATATCAGAGTGCAAATGTCAGTATCACTTCGGGCACTGCCTGTTTGCTTATTGCTCAGTTATACTTTAGTACTCTAACCTTAAGTAACAAGGAGCTGATTAGCTTGATAGCTGTTCCCCAGCTACCTCTGAAAATATCGCATATGAAGAAAAAAAATTCTAATGAAAAATAATGGAGAAGTATGTTTGAGGCTTAACTTATGATCTGTGTTCATTACCGTAAGTGACATTTTCACTGGAGTTTTACTATAAAGATTATTGGCTGGCACGGATCTAGGGTCACACCTGAATAAACTCTCAATCAGTCTTGCCTCCATGGTGATGGTTATGAAAAATCACTAAGGCCCTCTATAATGTCTGTATTATTCCATAATTAATGGTGTGTTTCTTTGTTTTGAAAGTGCTGATGAACAAATGGGGGAAAGGATACTGCTTCCAGCCCGTGCTGTTTCAACACAAGTTTGTAAAATATACAGGTGGGCACTTATGATGCTCCAGATCACCAGAGAATGGGAATGCTGGCTAATTAGCAAATGCTTTTCAATAAACATAGTTATGATCCCCAAGCTCTTACAAAATTTCAGTCTATGTAATATTTTTTTTTAAAAAAAGGGAAGGGAGGAAGGAAAATAATATGAATTTAACATTGCACATGAGAATTACCAAGGGATTTGAACCTGAATCTAATTACACTTGGCTTTCTGCTTTTCAGTACTGTAAAGATTACTTGTATCTCATACTCTAGGCTTTCTACCATCATCTAATGCAGAGTGAGATAATGAGAATGGTACTAAATCCCTCCTAATGTAGAATGCTCAACTGACAAATATATTTTGTCAAAACTGAAATCCTTGCCTTTCATCTCATTTCCCAAAAAGAAATGTGCACTGTTGCCACAACTACCCTATGTATGGGTGTCTGTCCACACTGGTGAAAATCTTTGCCAGCTGTTTAAAGTTTTATCTCTGAAGAGAGAAGTTGCAAGCGACATCTAAACTAGGCATTATATAAGAGTTGGTGTGGTGTGAGAGCTAGTGTCTTGTGGTAGACTTAAGTTTACATCTAAAGCTGATGTGGGAGATGCTGGGCTGATGGTGACAACTTCCAAGTCCCCTTCATTGTTGTTTCTTTTACCTTATTCACTTACAGGCTGAATAAGGCCTCCAGAATGGAAGGATAGCGAGGGAGTTGAGTTCCTGCATGGCAGGGGGTTGGACTGGATGGCACCTGTGGTTTCTTCCAGCTCTATGATTCTATGGGCTCCACAGCTTGGGAGTACTTACTGAGAAGGCCTCCTACTGTGTTCTCCCTAGACATGAAGACAGTAGGAACAAGAAAAGGGCCTCTTATGTATTTGTGGATGCTATATACCCTTTAGGTATCAGAGTGCTCACCCATGGCTCCTCATCAATCTGGAGAGAAGTAACAGGTGAAGTGTTGCAGGGTTCTTTCCTGGGACTTGTTTATAAATGTCTAATGTTACTAGAGAGTAGGCAATCCTTCAGGAAGACAGATTCAAGATGATCTTAACAGACTGGAGACTTGGGCCAAAATATTTTAAAAATGAATTCCAGCAGAAAAAAATATAAAGTACTGCATTTAACCGTGAAAAATGAGATCTAGAAATATAGATATGGGTGATACCTACCTTGGGAGCACTACATGCAAAAAGGATCTAGAGGTCCTAGTGGATCACAATGTAAACATGAGTCAAAAGCGTGATATGATGGCAGAACAACCAGTGCAATTCTACGTTTTATCAACAGAACAACACTGTCCAGGTAAAGGCAGTAACAGCACCATTCTATCCTGCTTTAATCAAATATCATGCTATGTTAAACTGGAACAGATAAAATAATGCTAACACACAAGAAGATAAACTCAAAGGCCAAATATCTAACGCAAGACTTTTAAAACTGTATTCATTCACAACACACTGGCATATTCCTACTTGTCTATTTTATTTGTTTATTTACATGGTCACTTACAAGTATTACTATCCAATTCTCTTGGTTGAATTATAGACAATTATTCACTATGGTTTACTATTGGTAGCCCTATAATGTTTGGTACATAAAATAGTTTTATATCTGTTTTTCTAATACAGTGCTATTGATCAGTAATATCTGCTGGAATGGCAACACATATTCAAGTAAAAGAAATATGTGTTTATGGATAAAAAAATACACAGAGAAATACACAGCAATATCAAAGGTTTCTCATATTTCTGCCAACATATTTAACTAATCCTGGGGAAAAAAAAGATTCTTGATGCGTCCATCTGCTGATTGATGATCGTTGGGAGAGGAGATCCAAGCATGAAATCTTAATGCTTTAGACATTTTCATCTGCAGCCAAATCGCTGGGGAAAGGCTCAGTCAAACAACTTCATTCTGCAAGTTTGTGACAATGTTGTCGACTTGCTGCTGATTTTTCCTAGTTTATCTATCTGTCGATGCTCAAATATTTACTACTGTACTGCAGTTCACAGTGATATCCAGCAACATCAGTCCATGCTTTATCTCAGCTTGAATTAAACCATGGATGCTTGCAGGCTGTATTTTTTTTAAAAAATGAGGGTATGCACAATATATATGTATCTCTCCTCAAGGAATTTTAGCACCAAACACATCTGCTACTATGATATCAAATCATGTTATACTGAATGTCTCTAAGGCTACAAAACCATCACCTAACAGTTACAAAATCTTTATTTTTAAAAATATTGCTTGCATACTGGGAGAAAAAGAAGGGCAAAGTGGACCCGTTATTTGGAAGAAAATTCAAATGAAATCCTTAGCTTGATTTCCATGTAACTTTGTTTATGAACAAAGAACAAGAAACAACCTACACTAAACACCACATAATAAGAATGTTGACACTTTGAATTATTTGGCTTCATCCCAAATGATCATCCCAAGAATTGTCTATGTCAAATGCGGTGCTAAAACTGGTACACAGGGTTAGTGCTTTATTAAAATCTAAGAATAGCTGATGCAAAGTGGGCCAGATTATACCATTCATTGGAACAGCCCCCAGTTCCTCTCATAATCAGGCAGAGAACTGGAAACTGTAGCTAATTGTTTCAGAAAGTGAAATTAGTTAAATGAATAACGATCACAGAATACATTTGTTTTCCCTCACATTATACTTATTCTACCTGAGAACTGACAGCATACTAGGCTAACTTGTAAAAAATTCGGAACATCTCTATCTTGTAAGAAGCAGTAGTTCTGATGTTGTAAAACAATCAACTTGCCCACAAGGACTCTTTTTGTCATTTCATGTAATTGTTAGGAATTCCACGTTAGCATTGGAACTTATACGGAGTTCTAGACCATGAAAGTTAACTGCTGAACTTTATTAACAGCACTGTACAAGTACTTAAGCACTTGCAAAGTAGCTCTTGTGGATATTTCCTGTTACTTCACAGCTTTTTGGACCCAACCTTCTGAGCTTCCCAATGTGCTTATCATGTAAACCAACTTTTTGAACTTGTACAACATTGTTGAAAGAAACGGCTTAGTTGTACAGACACACAGGTACACTGGTCAGTTTACGCCATACTGACAAGGTTTGAATTCTATGTTGAACTTTACATTCTGGCTGAATAAGCATGAAAAATAAAGGCAGCAGGCAGATGCATACAGCACCTTACCTACTGCTTGTTGCTCTGTTTGCAAGAGCAGGAATCTTAAGTCAGGATGAACCAGGATTCAGTTCTTAAACACAGCTTGCTATTGTCTACAAACTCTGAACAGCAGCTTGATCTAACTTAAGCCTGGAGATTGGAGATGACTTGGAAATTTTAGTTAGTTTGGAAAAGCTAAATCAGCATGCCTGGTTTCTTTACAATAAGGTCAATATTGTCTAAGGGCTTACTTTTGGTTGTTTCCTATTCATGCCTGTGCTTATCCTGGTTTATTAAGCTAGGATGTTTTTGTGTGTGTGAGTGAACACAGCTATTACAGAAGTAAGAATATTTTGACATTTGTTTATATGATGAGTTCAAAAGTCAAACCAATATCCAGATTTCAAAGTATGCCAGATATTTCAACTACTTTTACAAATTATGAACTTAGGATAAAATACTATTGATCAATAGTTAACTTTAGCTGTGATCGGTTAGTGGATAAGTGACAATGTTACACTGCCTTGGAAGGTAGTGATAATTAAAATAATAGGTTTGGCAGCTACTACTCTTTGCTTGAGTGACAGAGAAACTGGAAGAGTTCAGTATAGAACTGAGGGGGGAAAAAACCCTTCATTTCTTCCTTTTGTAATTCATTCAGTAATCCTAAGGAAGATGACCCCTCTGTGTCAGAGAACGTTTTGCATCTATAAGGTCCCAGTTCAGTCTTCAGTTAAATGGGGAAGGTAGCAAGTAGTAGGAGAGGCCAGTTCTGACACAACTGCTACCAGTGACAGCAGACACAGCAGAGCTATGTGAACAAATAGTCTGAGTGAGTGTAAGGCATCTTCCTATTTTCCTGTCCCAAGGCATTTTTTTTTCACTTCTGAGTATAGCATGACAGTAATTCCACTATTACATATTATGAGCCTATATCCCTATATTTATCTACATTTATTTTGGAACTCACATACTTGTAGTATTGCAATGTATCTCACTACACATGCTTGCCCAAGGTTCTCCTCTGTGTCCTCTTAGTTGGGGAGGACATCTGGGAGGGCCTTCTCCACTGCAGCATGCTAGTTAAGGAACACCCTCGTCCTAGAGGCTTGACTGGCACTAACACTGCTGTCAATCTCATGTCAAGTAAAAACATGGCTCTTTACTAAAGCCTTGGGGGCAGAACTGATTTTGTCCAAATGTGCAGATGTGAATGCTTTTCATTTTAGTTGCCTTTATACTGTCTGTTTTAAGAGACAATAGATGTAATATGCTTTTAGCCTCTAAATTTCAAACTGTTCCAATTGATTTTACTGCATGTTGACCTCAGATCCTTCAATATAAGGTGGGATAGAAATATCTGAATAAATGGACAAATAAATATTGCAAATCTAGCATTTCGTTAAAACGCATGGGCAATTTCTGCTTTGGTGGCTTTAACCCACCGTGGAGATACAAGGTTACAAAGGGAATAACCAGCCAGTCTATTAGCATTTCTGTAAGGAAAAAGAGAATAGAAAAGTAATGGTCAAGATGAAGAGTAGGCAGAAGTCAATGCCATGATTAATTACCATTGCTTCTACAACTGCTCTTCCTCCCCCTGCCTGTTACTTGTTGTGTATGTGTGCACGTGTGCCGTCAAGTTGCTTATCAACTTATGATGACCCCATGAAGCTCACTGGATTTTCACAGGCCAGTTCCTTCCTCTGAATTATAGCCTACAGCACCTGGCGTTCACTGGCAGTCTCCTGTCCAAATACGAAGCAGGGCTGACCATGTTTAGCATCCAAGATCAGATGGGATGCTAAACGCTTTTAGGGAACTGAGGCGGCTGCTGTCTGCTCAAATTGTAGCAGATATGACACAACAGTCTTTACACAGATCATGGCCGTACACTACTATTAGTGTACAAGCCTGGATCTTACAGCTGTGACATGCTGGTTAGAATTACGGCCGGAACATTGTGTTCTTATTCAGATTACTGTAATTTGGCTTAATAAAGCAAAATATGAACATTCCTGCTTTCCCCATTGAAATTAATGGGACACGTCAATCACCAGTTACATATAGCTAATTGATTTTAATGAGTGTACTCTGAATGTAAAACTGAATTTAGCCTATAATTCAAGGCTGGGAATTTGCAGCTTCCAGCATTCCTCACCATTGGCTATGTGAGTTAGGGCTTTTAGGATTTGTAGTCTCTCATCTGGATCTCTACAAGAGTTCCCACCTATTCCTAGTTTGAAGTAGACTTAATATTCTGGCCTTCTGTGAAACAGTTACTTGTTTTCCAGCTTGGATGAAACTGGCAATGTTGGGCTCTTCCAGACTCATCTAAAGAAAGTAAGTTCCCACAATATAGCCCCTTGCTCATGCTGGGTTTTGTCAGTCTCCAAATCTACTCATTCTGGGTTTTTTTCAGGGCTGAGGGCTGCTTATGGAGATTTCTTTAAACTGCACTTGAGCTCTTACAGAAGTTTTCTTAAACTGGGGCTGTAGTTTGAAGATGGGAATAAAATGTTGCAGCTGGTGCCAGGAATTACCAGAAAAGAGTCCAGGACAACAGAAACATAATTTGGATATTTAACTCTCCCCCTTCTGAAAAAAGACTGGTATCTCCCCACACATTTGCCCTGTCTGGAGAAGCCTTACAGCTAACAGAAAGATGTTCCAGTTCTCTCACTCCTTTAGTGTAATTGAGGTGAGGTAGGCATGGCAGTACAGGCACCACACCTCATTTTTACCTTGGTTTATTAATCTGAGATAAGATAGGGTCTCTCGAACAAGGCCAAGGTAAACCCACAGCAACAATTTGATTAAAAATTTGTAAACTGTAGGTTGAAATCTTTGCTCTTTGCTTTGGCTCTCATGGTATTGTTGGGGCACATGACTAGAGCCATGTTAGACAGGGACAGAACAGACATATCATTTTCCTGCTACTAAAGTTTAAATGGTCGATATTCTCTCTGCCTCCTCTGTAGAACAGTTTGATAACTATGCCAGTATTATTATGCAGGATGCTTCGTTTAAATGAGGCTGAAACACACACACACTTTTTATTGCTAAAAAAAAAGTACTTGACTGGAATTATCAATAGCATTTGCACCTAAGGATGCCCATGTGGACCACAGTGTACCACTGTGTTGCAATCTTACCCCGTAATCTTAGGTTTGGGGAATTATATGTCCCATAATGCTCCACTATCTAAACTGAAGGAAATACATCTGGACAGTGTCAGCGGAACACATAAAATATGGTGGCTCACTGAAAGGATAATAAGATATCATCTCATTGAATAGAAAAAGGAGGATATTAGATACCCTTAAGAATGATGGATACGTTTCAACGAGAGTGAAAATTCCAGCTAGATGCATGGGGATCTGAAAGAGATCTGAAAAATGTTTACAGCCTTCAGATGAAAATCTAATACTGTATTATGGCAAACACATTCATCTGATCACTTAGGCCAAGGGAAAGGCAAGAGGCATTTTAACTAGCCGCTTTTACAAAACCAAATAAAGATGTGAACAGGAAACAAGCAGCATCTCAAAGCTAGGCTTTAAATGAAACAAAATGTTAATGGCATACAATGAATATGATATAGCATGAATTAACTATTCTTTTTACTAGCTTTGAACACAAATCCTTAGAATCAAACTAGCTGCAGAGCAGCAAAAGGTTGATTTCCCCAGTCTTCCAGTATATACTGATAAATGAACAGAGGGATAGTAATGGTGAGGAAGAAATCTGATTTCTGCTTATGGTGGAGCCTGCTGCGAAGAACCAAAGGGGAGGAGAGGGTTGGAATATGATGCCTGATGAATTAAATCCCAGTTGAAGCGTGCAAAGTCACTCGTGTTGTATGGAGGACACTAGGTTGGCCTTTGCTGATCTAGTATTCTCTACATGTGTTGGATTACAATTCATTGTACTTAGCAGCATGGCGGCCGTGGTAGCTGGGACTGCTGGGACAAGCTGTATCGCTCACACCATAAGAACACTAAATTAGCAAAGGCTGCTGTATGTAGATGCGGAAAGCTTCTCCCAGATACATCTGGACAGCATCAGCTGAACACATGGCTTCAGTCTGGAGGTCCCAATGGGGTCCAACAATAGCATAAAAAATTTAGTTAGGTTAAGAATCAGTGACATTAGAGTCCAATGTGATATTGCTGCTCTGTCCACCTCCAGGGCTTTAAAATGGCTAGCTAGAGCCAAGTCACAAGTTAAAGGAGAAAAATATCTTGTTTCTTGAGATCGGAAGCAATCAACATATTTCTTTTCCTCATCTTCAATTTGATAGGATGGACACAACAATCCTCCAGAGAAGACTCCAGGGCATTCCATTTACAGATAGGCTGTGTACTTGCAGTGCCCAAACAACAGACGATTTGGCACATTATCTACTTGAGTGCCAGTTATATTCAAGCTGTAGGGAGCATTATCTGCTCCCCTTTTTGAGGCGCATGAGAAACTGGTCTGTGTTGAAGAAACCTACTTTCTTTTTGAATGGTTCTAATCATTGTGTGTCGCAGAGGGTTGCCCCCTTTGCAACCGAAATTGCCAACTTAAGGGAAAAAGAGATGGAAGGAGGGAAAAGGGTATAGTTTACTGGAGGGTGCGTTTTTAGTTTGGCTTAATGTAACTTTAAACTAAATGTGCCATGGCAACATTTTTGTTCTGCAGTAAATGTACTGTAGTATTTTTAATTGTTTTATCATTTGTAACTGTTTGAAATGGTCAGCAGACTAATTCAATAAACTGATCTATCTACCTTATTTGTAAGTGCTTGAGAGCAACATATTATATATGCACATAGTAATGTGAAATGCGAAGTAGAGGAAAGTCAGAGTAACACACATACACACACACTTTCCCACTCACATTCCCTGATATGTTAGTGATGGAACAACAGACTGCAGCTGCAATCCAATGCACTCTGAGTTGGATTTTGTCATGTTTACAGTAAATCTATTAAAATGTGTGGCACATACACTGATTTTAGTGGATCTTCTCTAAAAATGACTAAGGGACTTTTCACACTACACAATTATAGCACTAAGATTCCACTTTAATGTGCTATGTCCTATGGAATTCTGGGATTTGCAGTTTAGGGAGAGGTATTTAGAATTCTCTGCCAGAGGAAATTACAAACCCCAGGATTCCACAGAAGGTGGCCATGGAAACTTATTGACTGACTGATTGACTGATTGTTCTCTAGGATGCAATTCAAGGTAGATTAAAGCACAATCATAGCTATAATTCTGTAGTATGAAAGGGCTTTAAGTCTTTATCTAACTCACTGAGGTGACAAAGGTCTTACTGAATACAGTGAGATTTATTTTCAAGGAAGCAAGTAAAATTTCAGGAAAAATTAATCCGTGCCTGTATACAGAACAGTGCAATTCCACCGTACCACTGGGTCCAAGGTTCAGATAGCATTTGTTATAGAATCTACTGCACTTCTACTCAGGAAGCAGCCATTAATTCAATGGAAACAGGTATTATGTAATGGTCAGAATTTCAGTGAGTAGCAGCCAGTAGCTTTCATGACAGGGTGGGTAGGTGAGTATGAATCTGCTCCAGTTTTCAGTCTGAACTTTAAAGGCACTATTCAAGGCTCTGCAAGCTAAATGAGGCGCAGGACTGCTTTAAAGAACATTTGCCATCCCATCAGCAGCCACTGATGTCAACCTAAAGTTAAGCCAGACTGTCAGAGAACACAGAGAGCAAGAGTGATGTGGTTCCTAGAGGTAAGGATTCAGCTCCCACTTGGCCATGGAGACCCACTGGGTGATCTTGGCCACAGCAAGGACTCTCAATCTGAGAAAGCCCTGTGATAGGTTCGCCTTACGGCTGTCATAAGCTGGAAATGACTTGAAGGCACACAACAACAACAGAGAACACATGCTAATCCATATGATCAACTTAGAGTCCAGCCCTCAGAACTAAGTCCTGCTCTGTTCATCTACATTTATTCACAAGTATGCTTGCAACCGCACTACCCTCATCACTTGGGAAGGCAGCCAGTCTCTTCATCTTGGTAGACTTTTAGTCTACCTGTGAATAAGGCTCTGTGGCATAAGGAAAACATGAACCATCAGACAGTCACGCATATAATGCAAAATAAGCTATGTACAGGTTATTGTTATCACTATTGGTAGCAACTAAAATTTTATGTTACCCTGCTGTGGGAGGGGGTGGAAGAGGACTGTAGATGCTCATTCTTCAAGTCAGTATCTGATACTTACTACGAGCAGATAAATTTTCAGTGTCACCATAGCTGAATTTTGCTGCTATTTTTATTTTCAACTGACAGAATATTCAAAGCTGACAAATGTGGTAGAACAGACAAAATTATTAAAAGCTTCAATTTACAGCAAATACTGACAGTTTGCTTTTGCTGCTCATAAACCAAAACCTTGTAGATGTAAATACACAGACAAGGTAGTGGCAGCATACCTATGATAGCTCTTGAAACATTTTTTTTTTAAAACAAAAGTATTTCCAGATCAAAACCAAATACAAAACACCAATACACCCTTTCTAGAATACAAAGCAGTCAAGACCAAACTCAAATTACCTCTAAAATTTTCCAGGGTGAAGAAATGGAGCTGCCATTTGGATATTTTGGGGATTGGTGGTTAGGGTTTGAACCATATTTTTGGTTTTGCAAATATAATGACAACAGTGGCTTGGACGGGAGGGCGGAAATCTCACACAATCAGTTTCAGAAGCAAAGTCTGACACTTGGCAACAAGAGACCAACCCTACTAGGAATACAAACAATACTGGACCTTAATTCAGAACCTATCTAGAATACAAGAATTCTAGTCACAACAATTTAACTTGACAAGATGAAATGCATATTAGAGGAGGGTGATCAAGATGGTCATGGTTTTGGAAACCATATCCTTGGCGGAATGGTTGAAGCAACTAGTTGAAGAAATTGGGTACAGTCTGGAGAAGGGAAGACTGAGAGGTTACATGATAGCCTGTATCATGAAAGATGGAGAGAACTTGTTTTCTGCTGCTCCCCACAGGACAGTACCAGAACCAGTAGATTCGAGTTACTGGAAAGGAGATTCTGACCAAATGTAAGGAAAAACCTTCTGACAGTAAGAATTATTTGGCAGTAGGGCAGACTGCCTCAGACATTGGTGGACTTTCCTTCACTGGGATATTTTGAAACAAAGTTTGGATGGCCAGGGTGTGATTTAATGGTGGATTTCTACACTTACAGGGGATCAGTTCAGATGGTTCTTGGATTCCTTTCCCACTCTGCAATTCTATGATTAAATCAAGGGTTCACATTTTTAAGAATAAGAGACTTTATTTTAGTAGTGAAAAGAAGGAAAAGGAAGATAAAGTATACACACATGTAGAACTAAAATACTGGGATGAGCACCTATCTTTTCCTTAACAAAATTGGCAGATGGCAAGTTTATGGGATCTACCATGTTTTTCACTAGAATTCTGAGGCCTATGAAGTAGAACCAGGAACAAGACAGTAGCTCAAAGAGATGGACACAGAATCCCCAGAAATAGGTGCTGCTCAGCTGAAAAACCCCAAGCATCTGCTTTCAGTACCTGGACTGGGACTTACAGACTTCTTTCATACATATTACTTCTACCCTCTCAAGTTTCTTGATTTCAGCAACTTAATTAAGGAGGTGGGGCAGTAGGAGCATGTTTGTTGTCACCATTGCTAAACAACAGAATTGGGAAATCCTTGTGCTTGCTTGGAGCTCTACCACTAAATCCCAGTCTACCTTCTATCCAGCCCTTGCTATAAGGAGCTCTGCCAAAGCTTACCACTGAGCATCCTTTCTTGCATGGATGCTATAGTTATATCTACATATCTATGATGTACACTTCAGCAGGATCTAAGAACCTGTGATTCTCTCTGCCTCTCCCAAATCAGAAAATTTCTCTTATAGACTTGATGAGACTCTGTTGGAACAGTATTGGTCCCAAGAGAGATTTTAATATGTAGTGGTACAGGCACACATTACAACCACTACTGCAACCAGATCTAATCTCAAGAGATTGCATCTTATTGTAGCACTTTGGAAATGGGTGGGGTATGCCATGGCTTTAAATCCCTGCAGTACTTTAGCACAGCTGTGATCAAATCTTGGTTCTTTCCAACAGAAGATGAGTGGTATAAAACCAGCAGAAAGTATGCATTCCATAGGACTGGCACCCTACAAGACCCATTATACATGGAGCCTGTAGGACACAAGATGTTCCCAAGAGAATGTCTTCCAAGGAAATGCTAGTTGGCTAGTTTCACAAGTTCTGTGTGCTATTCACAGAACTGTAACTGTACTCCAATGTAATATTTTTTTTTAAATGTTATGAAATTCAATAAATTCTAGAACTATTCCATAAGTCAATGGTAACACTTCCATTTAAGCTTGGGAAAACAAACAAACAAACAAAAATATTCAGGAGCTCTCTTTCTTTTACAAATATTTATGAACCACAAAAATATGAAGGTTTCAAAGTAGTGTCTAACAACTAGCACTGCTAACAACTATACATACAACAATTACAATGCTAAAACACAGTGCGGAAATAGATGGCATGTTGGGTTCTTCAGGAACTGCTTGAAAAAATAGATATATTTTTTAACATGCACCTAAAATTTGTTGTTAAAATTTCAGTGGGATGTCTTGCTATTTTCTGTCAGCAAAAACATCAAAGAATCTTATGGCATGTTAAAGACTATGACATTTTATCTGACATAAACTTTCATGGACTCTAGCCACACGCTTATGATGAAGCAGGATGGAGTCTATGAAAGCTTATGCCAAATGCCACAAGATTCTTTGTTTTGAAAATTGTTGGAGCACACTGAATTTCAGACATATGCTCACATTCAACTAAGCCATCTGTTTTAGTAAGTATCCAGGTTCCATGGCATACTATCTAGATAGTAATTAGGAATAAGTTAAACCTAACATACTATTCTTGATCTCAGCCAAAAGACAAAGAAATACACACACACAGAGCAAGAGAGAGCGAGAGAGAGAAAGAGAGCAAATTATAAGTCCTTTGTGCAAACACACACTCTATCCCCAATTATTGGTGTTCTGCAGCAACAGATATGCAAGTTAAATGAGAAGACTGGAATTGGATGTGGAATCATTCTTTAATAACCAGTAAACAAATGTCTGGATGAAAAAATAGGAGCAGAAAGACAAAGGAACAAATAGAAACTGACAAAGGAAGTTCTCACAATAGAAAGTGTAGCTATTGTAGCAAGCAGACTGCGAACATCTTCATACTAAGAGCTATTTTGCTCACCTATAAAGTCTAAACTACAATTCTTAACAAACAAAGTAATAAATTGGTTGGTATTTTAAACTTGTCAAGAAAATAATTCAGCAAGACCTTTTGCGGATTGACCATAACTCAACTTTATTTGCAGCTCCAAAACAAAAGGACAAGGCATTGGGATAATAAAGTAGTCGCTGCAATGGTAGCGAACAATAAACCAAATTAAACAGGAGTAATTAGTACATATGTGAGATATATTAGATAATTCTCACTCTTCACTTCAGATTATAAAGCAGATTGTGCCCGATTCAGGGGTTGGCTTATTACAGTGTATTAGGTTTCATACCCATTTTGTCAGGTTTTGGCTCAACTTTGCCTTGGGCCCAAGTAAATTCCACTCCAGTTGCATTCTTAACTTGACAGTCAGCTGTCCACATTTGCAGATTTCCCTTTTGCAGATTTGATTATTCACAGATTATTTGCTGTCACCTCTTCTGCCTCCCATGTCACTTTTAATAGGGACTGCAGGACTTGTGAGACTGAGAAACTGTGAATGAGGCTAGTAAGTCCCTATTAAAAATGGTGTGGGGCAGCAGTGGAGGTGGCAGTAAGCCCCACTAGCCACCCATTTCTGCCTTGTGAAGAAGCCCTGATGCCTCAGAGCAGTGGTTCTCAACCTGTGGGTCCCCAGATGTTCGTGGACTTCAGCTCCCAGAAGCCCCAGCCACTATGGTCAATGCTCAGGGCTTCTGGGAGCTGAAGTCCACGAACATCTGGGGACCCACAGGTTGAGAACCACTGCCTCAGAGGAATCCATGGTGGATTGAATATGGTGATCATACTTTGTGTGTTAAATATAGTTTGGGAAGGCCTAGAGTTATTTGCAGTTTTTCCACTTTCATGGGGGTCTTGTGCCCCTAACCCTAACGAATGTAGAAGGATGACTGTATTTTTTTAAAACAGAAAATGGTCTGTTGTATATTTAATTACTGTTGAACCCCAGAGATGTACAAGTGCAGAATTTTGCACAATAAGCTTTCCAGACCTTCTCCAACAACTGGAATACTCTTATACTCCAACAAAAAGCTTCAGCTAAGACGCAGAGCCAGTCTAAGACACACTGTTACCTCATACTAATCCACCCACACTTTCCTAAATGGAAGCTGACTGAATGGGCAGTTCATTCTCCCTTGAACACTACATTCTCCAGGTTGTCCCCTCAGAGCCTAGGGTCAAATATAACTTCAGGGGATGCAGCACAAGCTGGGTGGCTCCTGCATCAGAGGGAAACGGCCAGAGAACACAGGAGCAATGGTTGGATGGTTCCTACTGCTGCCCCTCCATGTTGGTCATCTGAAGTATGATTCTTTGTGCCTAATGGTGGGGTTGAACATGGAAGAGGGAAAAAATCATTGGAACTTACAAGCCAGAGATCTTGTACAAACAGAAGTATATTTCTATGCAGGCAAAGTACTTTGGGATCCAACTTAATATTTTTACTACTGCAGTTCGGCCTTTTAGCCTCAGGCAGCAGAATTATCTTGGGTGTTCTCCAGCAGTCAGAACTATTCCAAATCTGAACATGAGGCTTTTATGAAGGCTCACTGCTCAATGAGAAACAAGTATTTGTTGAATTTTTAAAAACAAGTTTCTTAGACAGTAGCCAGAAAGTATGGAACGGTTAGATTTTAACACATCCTCCATAAATGTATCCTTTCCATGACAAATAGCACGAGTGAGTGAATAAATATAATTTTCAGATAATAAAATCGAGGCTCACATGCAGTGAAACAATATGTAAATTCTACATAGCTTCAACTCTGAACTGGCTTGCCTTTTGGTTCTCAGGAGACCCTTCTGTCAGTATAACAAGCTGAAAAACAAAATATGACTGACAAGTGCACATACTTAGCTGATTGAAAACACAGAGTGAAAAGTAACCATATTAATCTCCTTCTGCCCAGAGACTGTGTGACTTCCAGGCAGAAATATCGATCCAAACATATTCTATAGTAGCATGGATTCATAATCAGTGTTCTAAATATAAGTTGGAGGATTTTGCTCCAAAAAGGACAGTGTTTCTCTCTTTCCTTCTTCATTTACCTTAACTTAGGGTTCCCTTCTTCTTTTCTTTTTGAGGTAATCATTCTTAAATAATTCTGAGAGGATGAAGCAAAATCAACACAGCTGAAAGCAACACTAGAAGCATCACTTTTTAACAAGTGATGCAAGACTATATAACATGAAGAATTAAGGACAAAAAAAAGCCTTCCTTGACAACAAGCTAGATTTGATTCTTTATAGAAAGAAATACAGTTGAAATCAATCATTTCTAAATGAACCCTTAACAAGGACTTTTTTTCTCCTGAAAAACAAATCAGAACTCCACTTTGTGCATTTACCTAGTAACTTACTCTGGAAAGACCCAAATGGGAATAGCTACTTAGAAACTGAAGAATCAGTAAAGAAAAACAGGACATGGAGAAGGGGGCAGTTGCGTAACCAAGTAGGGCAAAAACCTTTTTACATGTATGCATATTCTTATGAAGTATGCATGGAAAGTAAAAACAGAGATGAGGGAGAAATATGTTTGGATTCTATTTTAACATAAACTAGCCTACTCATACTCCCCAAACTATTGTGTGAAGAGGAGCACAATAATAGGTGCATCTACATTATACCAGTATATCAGTTTGGTACCACTATAACTGCCATGGCTCCATCCTACGGAATCCTGGGATTTGCAGTTTGGTGAGGAACTTAGACTTCTCTGCCAGAAAGCTCTACTGCTAAGGGTTAGGAAATGCAGTAGAGAAGTTTCTGCCCTTCATTAAATTCCAGATCCCAGAATTCCATAGGATGGAGCTAGGGCAGTTTAAGTGATACCAAACTGTTACAACTGTGCTGTGTAGATACACCAACTATTTTTTCCACTTCTTTGAATTCTATGATAAAAAAGGGCATATAAAACGGTGTATACTAGGGAAAACTGAAGCTAAAATCAATATATTCAGAGAAATTTGTACAAAATAAGTGTGGATTTTTGTGAGCAAAAACTCTTTAATGAAAACCTTGCAAACTGAGATGGAAATGGGACAGTGCAAACCTGTGCTTCAGGAAATCTGAAAGCTACAGAACCAGAACAGATAGAACCATTCACCCCTAAGTAGCAAGAGGAAAAACTGATAATCTGTTGCCTAGACACCACAGGATTTGAAAGCCATGCTCAAGAATTCCATGGTAATGCACTCACTCAACTCAGTGTTCATTGGGCTCAGTTTAAAGCATTTAAAATCAATACATCATAAATAAGAAAAAAAGTCAGACAGTGGGCACTTTTGCAGGCGTAATTCTATGTGCATTCCATTTTGATAATTTCCCACGCACTCCTTAAGCACTAGAATAATTTATGCATTTTTTTTTTTTGCATGGCAGGTAATATTTACTCATGACATCTTCGAATTCTGTTATGCTTTGCATGCTAAAGTTAAGGTAGTTACTTCCCATTTAACTCTGAAACTGTAATATTCTCTCTTATTTGAATTCTCTCACATTTGCATTTTAAATAAAAGATGCTTGCACTTTTTTGCACCGAAGTCTTCAGAATTTCTATTAGTATTACTGTAAGAAACACACATAGAACTCGCCAGTGTTTTTGAGATCCTGAAAATGGCAGTGGGATTTTTTTCCCCTCACGCATTGGCCAAAAATTTACACAATTTCCTTTACAATGATAAACTGGTCAAGATAATATATTGGATGAAGAGACATGAACTGAGCAGTTCATCTAGGCAGCAGCCAGTTATGAATATTTTTAATAAATATGCAAAGATGATATCCTGTCACATAAAATAGCCAGTCAGTGGTAAACCTGCAATGCATTCCCGCTTGTAACATTCCAGCTCTCAGAATTAAATAATCATGTCTATGAATATATATACACATACACATACACACACACACTCTTTGCTCTTCAAGATTGCATTTTGCACCATTCTTTGTATGATTCATTTAGATTACCACAATATTTTTTCCATGAATATGTACTTATTTATATATTAAGGATTTATTTGTAATACCCATTTTTTGTTTAGATGTGTACTATAATGTGAAAAGGCATTGCCTATTGACATTTCATTTTTCCCTTATTCCCAAGATAGTGTAAAATGGAACCAAATTATAGGGTTGCTCAGTAGGTGCACCAAACAACACAGCAACCTGCACAATGGGGAAATCTGAATAAATGGCTGCATGAATGCTGACAGAAGAAGCAACCCACTGGCTGTTAACATTCCATCCTAGTGACTGCAATACACAGAGAAGAGCTAATACTGTTCCACTATACACTGTTTTTAAATGAACACACCACCACACAGGCATACCAATTGTACCAAGGGCAAGTAGCATATTAGCTTCCTACCATTTTTGAATGCTATAATATGAAGAAGAAGAGGATCCCTACCTAGTTCTTAAGCATTTTGATAGTCCTGTTCTCAGTAGGGATGTAGGAATAAGCAAAGCTTGAACTCCAAGTATTCACACTTTCCACAATGAAACTCATTTTGATTCAGGTGCTCAGCTGATAGCGAGGCATAATTTTTATTTTCTCACCAGATCCTGTATGTCTTCGATAATTGCCTGCCTTTTGGAAATGGATACATTGCTCTCTCCACCAGCTAAGAATATTTGCACTTTTTTCACATACAGTTTTTAGGCACATTTATCAAATATATCCATTTGCAAATACTTTTTTCTTGGTGCAGTTTTGGATAGCAAGTTTGTAAATGTGTGCATTTCTGACTGCAAGTTCTTTTCAGGTCGGTATTCCATTCTGGGAAGTGTGAAGTAGATAAATTGTAGTAAAAAAACAACAAAACAGAAATGGATGTCTTCCTCATCACTCGTTCTTGTAACTCCATGGTCTTTAGCATAGTCTATGCCTAGTTCTCTACTCAGCTGTCAACAAGAGAAATCCTCCCAGCATGTCAGAGTTCCTTCCGTTACTAGGACTCACTTGGGGCATGGAACTCCATTTAAGCAGGGGTGTCCACTGCACACAAAGGATCATCCTGGATGAGATACTAAGAATGATGACATCGCATACACTGCATGCTCAACAATGAGTTAAACTTCTGGAGTTTCATGCATTTTAGAGCCCTTGCCAGTACACTGGGCTTTCACGTGCATTTTAGAGCCCTTGTTGGTAAACTGGACTGGATGTGTGGACTAATTTTGCAGCACTTTCTTTACAAACCTGTTTTGCCACCATGATCATTTTCAAGAACATATTTAAACAAAGCTTCCAATGGCAACAGTAAATATAATATATGACCAAAACAGTCCTAAATGATCCTTTACAGATCACTTTGTTCCTCTATCGAGATCCTACTTGTTTCTTTGATTTATCTGATAATAAATTTTTGATGAGTAGGTAAGTCCCATAAAATTGCTCTGGAGCCAACTCCACTGATTAATAAGTCTGCGGAATTGAAACTGTCAGGTATTCATGTGTTAAGGGTAAAATTACTTCCAAACATGTATTACATCTTCTATATAACACAGAAATAAAAAAAGAAGAAGGTTCATTCACCAATATTATTTTGCATCCATTTGTTCAATCCAGTTTATACTCAGGCTCATCACTGTTAAGCCTTGCATACTTTTTCTCTGTTTAAAGCAAACAGTAGGCTAAATCTCATACTAGGACTATAAGAAAGGGCTCTGATGAAAATGACATTCAGAAGTTAGTTAGAAATCAACTTAAGGTCTTTTTTTCCTTGGTGCAAGGGGGAACAGGAAGGTTATTTTTAGACCACGCAGTTCTCTGGTGAAAACCGAATCATGTCAAGTTTCTTTGCTGAAGATAAATTACAGCATGTGGTTGCAATCCGACAGGTTACATGAAGAGCTCTGCTTACTCAAGATCTCCTTTGGAAAGCAGCCTCCCACGTTGCTGCCCAGCAAGCTGTTCCTGAAATCCAGGAGAATTCCTGAAGCAGGTCCCCAGAACAGAGTTCTGAGTATGTGAGTGTGTGTGTGAGAGAGAGACAGAGGCAGAGAGAGACCATATGCATGAAGGCATTTGCATTTAATGAAAGAAGTTAGTAGGGCAAATGTACAACTACTACAATAATGATGTATCCACAGCTCTATGGCAGACTACATCCAGAGCTGTGTATTCAATAGTGCAGGTAGGCAGATTACTTGTAGGATGCACCCAATTTTAATGCACAAGGAATGTAGATGCAGACATTAAAGATGGGATGGTGGCAAGGGGAATGACACAAGAAATATTTTGTTCTTACAAGTGAAGTAAAGCAACGATGCTCTAAAGGAATCCATGGTGGGATTGTTTTACTTTTATTTTTATGTTTGTTTTGCTCTCAAAGGCCAAACTCTCATATCAGAGTCTGCTTTCCAAACCTATGTTTTAGACGTGACACTATGGTGGTCTGCTGTTTTATAAATGCCAAGGTTTCCTGCAGAATTAGTCATATCATTCTTTAGATCACACCCCAGTGGAACCCTATTCACTTCAGCGAGGGCTGAGGCACTGTGGTGATACGGAGACATACAGGTATGTTTTTTCAGTGCCTGAATATTTGGGACGACTTGGTCTCAACTACAAGCCCATTACAATGACATAAGGAGGACTAGTTAAAAGTTATTTGGCATATATTTATAAATCTATTTTTAATGTGCTTACCAGAATCACGTGTTGCAGCATTTGTTGAGACGTTCTGGTATCATCAAAATTATGCATTTACTGGTTCATCAGCTGAAACAAGGAAGTTCCAGGCCATGGTTTCCCACAAATGTTAAAAAGACAGCGATAATTATAGATCTGTAGCAGACACTCTTAACGTTAAGGCTGAGATTAGTTTGCAGGAAGCGGGAGATTACTATTTTTAAAGAACCTAACAAATCCTTTATATATTTAGCATTATAGGAGGGAAGTCTAGGTCTTAAACTTTCTCAAATACTTGTCACAAAATTACCAGTAATTTCACATGAGAATCCACCTTGAAAGGGGACCATGTGAACAAAAGACTGTTTCTGTGGTGTTCACCTTCATCTCACTCGTGATGAAATTCCAGTTCAAAATCGGGCAGAAATACTCCTTAGGGAATTAGTCATAATTCAGTAACAAGGTGTGTTCTTCGCATGCAGGAGATCCCAGGTTCAATCCATGGCACCTATGCTTAAAACATCTAGTATCAAGTTAAAGGAAAAGAGCATTTTTCTTGCTGAGACACTGGAGAGCTACTGGTAACTAGACCAGACAATACTGGAACGGATGGACCTGGTATAGGACAGTGCAAAATGTTCCTGGCAACTCTGCAAGTGATGTAGGCTCTCATGTAGCAATTCAGTACTCTAAGTACCACTCACTGGTAGTCACTGCCAACCCCTCCATCTCCCTAAATTTTGAAGCATGCAGAGGTTTCCCTTTCTCTATGTGTTGAAGTACAGCTGATGGTTTTTTTCCAAGCTGGAAGTTCTGAAGAAACTGCAGGTGTTTTGCAAACCGACAGGAAAGCTTTCAATATAAAGGATGGGGTGAAAGAAAACATTCAGTAAGAGATTTTCTGCAGACCCAGTGGTGTTGTTTGTCAGTTCCCCTCCTTAGCTTCCCTAAATTGTGTGCTGCCTGGATATAAGGGGAGTTTCTATTCCAGCATATATGAAGGTCACTAGAGTCTTTGCAAGCAGAAATGGAAAGGAAAACACTCAGGATCTTTGCCAAAGCATCATTTTCATCTTTGTAATGGCACTAAGTTTCTGTGGTGGTGGGACTGAGCTCCCGTAGGGCCAGAGACTATGCCGATTGCAGCAATGCTGCTGGTAGGGTCTCCCATGTCCTTCTGCTGAGCAGCCAGACTAAAACTGCCAAATAGCTATTGGGCCACAGCAATAGTGGGAGATGTTACTGACTGAGAATCTCGCAAGAGACAACGGCAATAGCACCATAGCTAACACTTGTGCAGGAGGCATGGTAAGGCTCCTTTTGAATATCTTCTACAATGAAACTCCTCCACAATGAAATGGTGAGAATTTTGCATTGTATTCACCCAGTACGCACACATCCGTAGATTCCTCATGAAGTTATTCTGCATACAAATACATGTGAGTTTTCTGGGAAATGACTGTGGCATTTTGTGTAAACAACATATTGTGTGCAAAAAGCTGTTTCCAGATAGCCATGTAAATTTCTGTGTGTGCACAGTTGCTGTTTTCTGTGCTGTTTTGCAAAAAGCTCTTTCCAGGTAGCCATGTAGATTTCTGTGTGTGCACAGTTGCTGTTTTTGTGTGCTTAAAACAGCAGTCTTCCACACACTTAAATATCAATGTGAACCAGATTGTGGGAAGGGGCAGAGTTGAAGAATTTTTTTTGTGTACAGGTGTTTGTGCAAGACTGCCTTTTTTTTAAATACAAGAATTTTTTTATAGAAGAATACACTTTTTTCCTGCAATATTGCTGGGTTTTGTGCAAACAGAATTATTGCACAGGAAAGAAAGCCACATAGGTTTTTTTTTGTGTGTGTGAGCAAGATTGCTGGGTTTTGTGTTACAAAATCTTGCACAAAAAATACCCCAGCAGTCTGGTGTCAAAAAATTAGCCACTTTTTGAGTGTGTGCAGGTTTGCTGTTTTCTCCACATAAAACAGGCATTTTATACACACACATACACACAGACAGAACCACTTGTGGCTTTCTGGAAAGTGTGTGGGGTTCTTTTGTTTTTTGTTTTTTTGCAACTATGCATGATTCATATGCAATTCCCAGACATGTATTTATGTGCAGAATATTTTCCAAAACATTTCACCATGTAGAAATACCAGGCAAAAACTGAACAGTAATATTCATTTTTTTTGCAATGGGGAAAAAAACTGTGGAAATTATTTCTTCTCACTTGCCAGGATGAAATAGTTCCATATTTAAATTTCTAAGGTGTAGTAGCTAGAGCAAAGACCAAAGGGTAGTAATGCAGAAGGCCCCAGGTTCAGCCCCTCGAAGGTTTTGGCATCTCCCGTTGCTGCTTTTAAACTCTTTCTCACCCACTCCTCACTTTATAGGTGGGCAGGGTGAACACACGAAAGGAAACAGGCATTGTGTCTACCTGGCTACTGAGTTCTCCTATAAAGTCAAATTAAGTTATGTATTTGCTAAGTGTCATTGCCTTGCTCTAAAGCATGTTCAGTTCCATGGCTAATAACATATTGATAAGCGTTTATTCATTTTCAGGACTTTTACCTTTCCCTTCTGCATGCTCCCAGAGACAAAGTAAAAAAAAATTATACTGATGCAGACAAGATTCATGTGTCCGTGCATGAATAGGCAGATAGCTTAGCACTGAGTGGTATTCTGCAGAGGGAAAGGACTGCTGCTACCAGTACACATGTTTTCATATATATGGGGCATCACATGAGGAAATCCACCTGTCTTTCCCATTATCCAAAATAGAAGTTTGCAAAGCAGACAGTGGAAATACACTTAACTTCAGGTTAACATTTCTGGCAACAATTTCTAGCATTCTGCCTTTGACCTTACAAGAATCTTGAAAAGAGCGCACATTCTCAAAAACATAAAGAAAGAATCAATCTGGACTGCAAACTGTCCAAATCACACTGAAATCATTTCCACTCGATAAAAAGTTGATAAAATCCCTCCACATAAAGCAAGGGCAGATTCTACAGCTTCCAGCTAGCTTTCAACAGCAGAGTAAAAAACTACCAAGGATCACACAAAAGCCTCAAACAATATCAGCTTGAAATAAGAAACCAGAGCTCAATAAAAAGCCAGCATGTAATAAAACAAGATATTACTGTGTAGAGAATAGAAATTGCAGACTGTTCTGTTTTATTATAAAAATGCTGCTTTTTAATTTATGTCTCAAATAAAAAACAGCATTGTACGTCATAACTCATCTTGCCTAGTTGTAAATAAGCTATCCAGGATGAACAGTGTAGGTATTTTTGAAGTTAGAAAGGGGTTAAGGTTTCTTCCCATCTTTTATGCTGTCCATACTAAGCATCAGAAAAATCTGTTTTGGACTCTAAAGCAGCAATGTGGCCTGCAGGGCATTAGAGTGATCCTCTACAACATCCTAAACCACGGATTCTACCCTGCTACCCCACAGCTGACTGGGGCTGCTGCTTCCATGGCAAACAGGAATGGCATTCAGGAGGGACAGCAAAGACGGATCTTAAGACCTCAGCTCTCTCAAATAACTCCAGAGCACCTGGGAACTCTGCTCCTACACCGCAATCCTACATAGCCTCTCCCATGTGCATGCGCACACGCATACATATATAGGCATGAACATTTGACTTCAGGCTGTCAACTGACATCAGATGTGTTCCTCAAGGCTGAAGAGGCTGTGCATCACTGCTGCCAAGGCTTTGCAAGCTACCCTAAATAAGTGAATGGACATGCTGGTGGACCATAATAAAGCTGGATTTTCTCCACTAGGGCAGTGCTATACTCATACCAGCTATGACCCTTTTAGTTGTAAGGAGAGGAAAGGTTCCCACGGCTTGTAAGACAGAGAATCAGTTCTAGCTTTCTCCTTGACTTTCCCCCAGCTGGGAAGGGATGGTGTCCTATAGGGGAAAAAGTACCTATTGAGGTACCATGAAAAAACAAGAGGAAGAAGATCTCAGATGTAGCTAAATCCTCCCCCCCCCTTTTATCCTACGATGAGAAAAAAAATGGTTCCCTTTGGGGAAAGTAGCTGAAGATTTCTACTTCAAAGGTCACCCTAATTCATGACACATGGGAGGAATGGAACACATTTCTCAATTTCCCACCCTTCCATGACTCCAGAACAACTGTTTCAGAGCAAAAGGAGCCATGTACATGCAGTCTGTTCATATTCACTTGGGGGCTTTTAAAACCTTCCTTGGAGTTTTCCTCCCTCTGGATATTTTTTACTTCTGCATATCTCAGGGTTATCTCTGACACACCTTCCTCTCATTTGTGGGTGGTCTCTATTCATCTGAATAAATATGGGCACTTTGAGAATTCAGTCAGAGAATAGATTATTATGATTTACTATAATTAGCAATGTTAATTATAGAAGAAGTTCCTTCAAGAAAGGTAATAAACTGGGACTGTTTTTGAGAAGAAATCCAGAGACACAGGGAAATAGTACTTCTGAAACCTTCTATCAGAAGGATCACCTTGATACAACAGGCATCTTAAGTCCCTTTCCTCCCATAAAATATCTTAACAAGTGCAAAAGATATTTTAGATTTTAACAAGATGGAATCATCAACTGTAACTCTCATGCGCTGGGAGGGGATAGCTTATTTCCTCAAAGTTACCTTTTGTTGCAAAATTTAGATTTAAAATGTAAGGCATTCTCTGACATCTTTAACCAAAAGTGGTACACAACATCGAAGTCTGAGCCACTTGTAATGCAAATTTTATTTTTTATAATCCTAACAATCTATTGATTTTTGCCATTGAGCCAGTGTAGTGTGTGCATGGAACATGCGCGCACACATATACACACACAGTGTCATGTTATTGTTTCATAAACTGTGATGCAGAGAAGCAGAAGAGATACATTCTGGTTGTCAGCAAGATGGCTCAGTTTAGAGGAAGTACAAGAAGTGTATATTAAACCCTTCTGATCCTGTTGCAGGATTGTGAAACTTGGTACCACACATGAGAACATGAAACTAACATTTCTAAACAAAGCTTGGAAAAAAATTGTGTACTACAGTCCCTTTCACACTTCACAATTACAGTACTTCAATATCACTTTAACTGCCATGGCTGCATACCAAGGAATGCCAGGATTTGTCATTTGGTCAATGACTAGAGCAATCTTGCAGATAATTCTAAATATCATCATAACTACAAATCTCAAGTTTCCACAGCATGGAGCCACAGCTATCACACTGGTATAGAAGTGCTATAATTGTGTAGTGTGCAACAGATTGTAGAACTCCTAAAGTCATTGTTTCCAACCAATTTTCACAAGTAAGGCATGTGACACTCTGGACAGATCTTTTCTGTGTCTCTCCACCATCCCCCTGTAGCATTTGGTTCTCAAAGATATATTACTTCAAACAAGATAGTGGAAGTGCAGCAGAATGCTGCCCAAAATTTCACACTGTTGCCATTATGCTGTTTTCAACATAACCCTAAAGGGATGCTATCATGGGGTTTTCTTGGCAAGATTTCTTCAAAAGAATTTGCCTTTGCCTTCCGCTGAGGCTGAGAACGTGTGACTTGTCAAAGGTCACCCATAGGGTTTCCCTGACAGAGCAGGTTTTTGAATCCTGGACTTTAGAGTTGTAGTCCAATGTAATGACACCACTCTGCCTCTTTTTTTTTTTTAATCTATTACTTCATGCAGTACCAATTGGTCTTATGTATTTTATCCTACTATGACATTTTGGTATACCAATCCATTTTGTCCATTTATGAGCAATGTAAAATTTTGGGAAGCCCTAAACCTGAAAGATGACTGCATTCCAACCTTCATATTAGTCCTGAAGTGGGAAAGGGCTAATGAAAAATGAAATTCTTGCACATCCCCATCTTTCGTCAGTGAAAAAAGAACTTTTCACTTTGTTCTGAGAACATTGTCAGGTTTTTGGAAAATAACCAGGTTTTGTCAAATAAATAGCAATATATCTACCAGGGTTCAAACTACAGACAAGGAGTCAGATTTGTCTGCACATAAAATTAACCTCCTTGTTAACTTCATTTAGGGGCTGCCCATATATGTATGTAAACTTCAAGGGATATATCAACACTTTACCTTCCATAGCAAAGGATAATGACAACTTGCCCACTTCAAAGGGAATAAGTACATGCTTTTTTACTAGTGCCCCTAGTAAACTTTCAAAATGACCTTTTATGTTAGAACTCTATTCTCTGAGGATCTTGTATGTCTAGAGTGGTGACAAAGACATGATAGATAGTATGATTTATTGGCTATATGCTCAGCAAGTACACACAGACATAAATGTTTAAACCCAAAGAGCAAATTTAATTCCTATGAAGAACTGCAGTCTTGAAAAGTTATTCAGAATTGGTGCAAACAAAATTAGTGACTTGATGATACAGCAAAACCCCAACGAAGAAGGCGGGATGATGAGGATGGGGGCATAGTGGCTAGCACTCAGGAAGGAGGAATCTACGTCAGGTACCTTGTAAGCATTAACCTTGCTCTCCTGATCATTTCTCCATGTTTCTTCAAGGTGAAACATTTTACTTTTTGAGGGGACTGCAACTCCCAGAATCCCCTAACCAACATGGTCATTAGGAGTTCTGGCAGTCACGATGGTGAGAGAAGTTTGGGATTAAGGGTTATAGTTCCAAAAAGTATTTTTTCCCAAACTTCAATCCAGATGCATCTTTTGGGCTACTGTTTCAATAAGGGATGCAGACCTCAGCTTCTGTCTTTGGCTAGGGGCTCAGCGATACTAGGGGCTGTATTCTCAGTCATCCAGAACTAACATCAAGACCAACTGGAGATCAATCTGGCCCCATTCTTTGGTTAAAACAATGCTTCTCAGCCTGTGTGATGTAGAGAACTGGCAATTTTTTTTTCTCCAACGTGCCAGGGACCAGCACAATATTTATGCCCATTGGGTACATGCATTTCTTTTTTTCCTGGATACTTGCCAGAGACCAGCAGTCACTGACTCAGGGACCATCATCAATCCAGGGGCCACAATTCTGAGTGGCAATGGGTTACAGGATAAGTAAGTGCTCTACCTATTGCTCTGAATAACATATGCAAGTCCAGCAGCCAAAGGACCACAGCTCCCTGTTGCTAGTCAAGCAAGAACATCAGCAAAGGAAGATCAGCCTGTCCAAATAGGATACGAATGTCTTCCCTACATTTTCTCTTCTCTACAGTTTTCCTTAGCTCCACTTCTCTTGTATGCATTGTCTCTCAGCAGTAGGAAATGTGTAGCCCCTGGGTGGCCTCAACTCCTTTTTCGTGGCCTCCAAAGTCCCCTCTGCCCCACAACAGCTCCTTGAGCCTCCAAAAGATTTAATATTTTATGCTAATGAAAACTGAAAAAAAATGTTTTCAGGTAGGTAGTTTAAATCTTCACCCAATTCTCTGAAAAGACAAGAACACCCTAGAAAATTACAATAAGGAATTACTTCCCACTGTGGTTTTCAATGAATTTTGGGCCAAAAATGGGACACTGTGGCCCACTATGATTGTGTGGGTGGGTGAACACAGATCCATATCCCTGCCACACTTGCCTATCATCAGTACATTAGTTATAAAGTCCCTTCCTTCCTTCCTTTCCTTCCTTCCAGATTACGTGTACCTTCAACCAGAGCCAGCCAGGCAGTTCTTAGCAGGTCCTGGGAAAGTTACTTTTTCCGACTATATCTCCCATAATCTCCCAACCATTATGTCCAGTATTGATGCTAAATGAGGAATTCTGGGAGCTGTAATCAAAAGAGTACCCTTTCTGGAGCTTTGGATTTTATGTTTGGACTCTTATAATCTGCTCCGTATTAGTAGGAAAAAAATCTACCAAGTTACATATTCCTCATAAAAATTATAAAGTCATTCATTAAGGTAAATAACTTCCAAAAAAAACAATTCCTTTAGTGCAAGTGGGTGAAAGGTGAGGGGATGGGAAAATCTTATGAGAGGCAAACGGGGATATCACGCTATGGGTAAATTCAGCATTAGAATTGTTCCAAAAATATTAATTCATCTGTTTGTTTTATTATAAATATATACTCACAGTTATAAAAAAACTTTTAGTGTATGTTACTGTACCAACTATGCAAATAGGACAAATTTGTTATACTGGTTTGCATTAAAATCTGAATTAAAGTTATAATTCCCAAACTATTTTATTTTTTTATTTTTATTCTATTATTTTTGCTGTTCTCTCACTAAAGAGAAGTAAACAAAAATGTGTGCATCAAGGGAAAGTGAATGCAAAAATGCATACATTAGAACAGAGATGGGCAACTGTGGCAGGCTTGGGGTACTTTTCTGCCCTTGGCACCTTCCAGGCACTATATACAGTCAGAAAACAAATTCCTCCATAGGAAAAGGTCAGAAGCTCACTTCTAGTTTAGGAAAAAAAAAAGAGGAGGCAGTTGATTTTAAACAATACAGAGGAACTGGCCAATCTACTTGAGAGGTAAATTGATGGATCCTCTCTTTTGGTCCAAGAAAAGGATGCTTCATGGAGTCCGGAGAAGTTTGGGAGCTGCAAAGGAGGCCTACAAAGAGAGTCCCCAATGCTACACTTTGCCCAGTGTTACATCAGAAATAAATCCAAGGAAAACTGAATGTGTTTTTCTTTAACATAGGTTTGTGTATTTGTCCCAACTCTGCTTTACTAGAGCAAGCAAAGCAAATACATATTTTAATGCTATTCAGCATCACAACTCCCTGTATATGCAGATAGTGAGAAAGGTTCCAGTCTTGTCTTATTGATGTCTCCCTCCCATGACACTGGAAAGGGTTGGAAGCACAGAACTTCAAAGGATACAAATGTGTCTTGCAAGACCATCTTTCAAACCTACATCCCATCAAAGACACTTGCTCACCTAAGGATCCATCACACTCTCTACGTATAATTATACTTTTGATGGCTTGACTGAAAAACTGCTGGATTCACATCTCTTTCAATGTTGTCAGGCACTTCTTTATAGTTTCATCATAATTTTTAGCATATGGAGGTTGCAATTTGACATATTTCCTCTAATCCATGGGTGGGTAATTCATTCAGTACCGAAGACCTCATTGAAAATGCATCATAAGCCAGAAGGTAGAAGCTTATTTCAATAATTTATGCACGTGTAACTCCCTTTGCATAAAACCTTCTTGGCTGTGGCACTCTCCAACTTTCACCAATTGTACAACTGTGATGTTCCTTATCCTTTTGTAGCATGTGGGCAAACAACCCAAAATCTAGAGCAACTTGTAAATCTATTCTGCATTACCATTATCAAGTGAGTCAACCACCAAATGGTGGGAATGCATATGGAATTTTTCCAGATTAATCTACTTGGTGGAATGAGAGACCAGAAAGTTACCAGTCTCAACTTTCTGACATAGTTCCTCACTTTGTTCCTTGATCTTGTATTCCTTTATCCTTCAACTCTATGGCCAATATCCTCTGCTTCTCCAGCTCCCTCCCCCGAAGTGGTTTTGGAAGAATATGTGGCAGAAAGGTCCCAAAGCAAATGCAGGACATCATATAGAAATCATGAGGTCATGCTCATATCTACTATATAAAAGTCAAAGTTTGTGAGTGATCTTGTCTGTTTGTCCACATCACGTAGGCGAAGATCTCATACAACTGGCTGTGTGAGGCAAGAAGACCTCATCTGATTGTCTGGCTGTGAAAGTTCTATAGAATCCTGGGGTTGGCAGTTCAAGGAAGGGCCTTAAGAATTCTCAACCAGAGAGCTCAGGCTGGTTGCTATGGAGACAAGGCTAAACAGCAAGAAGGAAGGCAGGAACCCAAACTCTGTATGTTAATAACTCTCAGTACAGATTGGATTGAGGAATATGGGGAAAAGTTACAGACAGATACAGGACAGGACAGACTGGGGAATTAGAGACACAGGATCTCAAATCTGTGTATTTCAACCACATCAAATTCTTAAGGTAAGGTAAAGTAATCCCTAACAAGTGTTCCCAATGAGAAAATAAAATCCTGGGCAACGTCAGGTAAATATGCTAGTGTTAAATAACCACGGTTTAATTTAGCCACCACTACCAACGATTTTTTAAGAAAAGTAACAGCACACAGGACAATCCTAAGTGGCAAGCAGAAAGTGAAGTCACAGGCCATCTATTGCTTCTTAAGTCCTCACGTTGTTCAGGTCAGGTAATGTGTATTTGTGTGTAGTGGGCTGGTGGAAGAGAGGAGACACTTCTTTTCCTGTTGCTGATAACTTTTTAACATTCTCTCTGTACAAAAACCAAGTGAAAATTTTTGAAGCTGGTGGAGGAAATGGTCTTGATCCAGGGGCCTAATGGTGATTGAAGGGGCTTTGACTGAGCAGACCCTAAGCCAACTTAACTTTGTCTCTACCATGCCCAATTAGGGCTCATCATCAGTGAGAATATTAACAACATTTTCTGGGAAGAGAGGTGCAACCTCCCACCCTAGCACTATTCCTCTTCATTGCCGAAAGGACACATTTACTTCATCCTAATTGCCAGCCAGCAGTTCTAGTAGTTCAGATCACCCTATTAATTGTAGGTTTGGGGTTTTTTTTGCTTTGCATTTTTAATTCTCAGCAAGTACTTCCATGTCCAAACATTCTTATTTACTTATGTATGTTTTATATCATCCACCAATAAAGCCCTCTGGGAAGTTCTAAAGCACATGACTGTGTCTGTCCAAGATTCTGTAAGCCTGGGAGTGAAGCAGCTGAATAAATAATAATGTCTACAAATGTAAGCAAGAAAATAGTCCGCCAACTGTCTGCCTCAGTACCAACTGAAAGGTTCAAAAACTGACCACAAAACCATGAACAGATATAGCATTCAATGTTCCAATCCTTACTCAACACAGCGCTTGGAAATAATATGTTAAAAAAAAATCATCATATACAAACAAGGCTTTTCAAATTGTTCAATATCAACAATGTTAATTGATCAAATAACTATTATTATTTCATGTTATTTTAATTTATTACTTGTGGTATAATGGGAGTTTGCCATTTTTACTAATTTGTATTGGTTTTTAAATTTCAAAACCAGCAGGTGGCAAATGAGTTAGTAACTGATAATGCAACTAATTAATAAAATGAACTAATTTTCACAATTTTCAGTAAAATGATGCTAAAAATTCAATTCCAAATGAACGCTAGCATTCACAAATCAGTGTTACGGCTAACATTTCCAAACTGCATACTTATTCAATATTCTTCAGTCATGTCAGTTACGAAGTAAAACGTCCTGATTCACAAACCACAGCCAAGCATCACACATTACTAAGGAGGATGACAGACAGACAGGCTCTAGCCTAGCTAACTAGAACTTTATAATTCACCTCCAGAATTTCCAAGATCAAAAAAATATCCTCTTTGGCCCTCCATGCTACTGCACTGCTACTATGTACCTTAACAATTTATCTTCTGAATAGGAGATTCTCCAGTCACTTCCCCCATTATCACCCTGAGCGGGAACAATGAGATGTTCAACCAGAATTTGTTTACAAAGTACACCTCAGCTCTTTGCTCTAGCACACAAGCCAAGATGGGGAAGAAGGGGTATGAAACAGGTGAGGCACATAAAAGAAAAACTCTTAGCCACCATTAATGCTCATTTTGGGAGTAAAGGCATTAAAGAAACACCACCCTTCTTAATAATTTTGGAATGAGTTACTAGGTAAGCATTTTTTTTAAGTAGCTACATAATATTTGAAGAAGTACAATACTTACTATTTGTATGTTTCTGATCGAATATATTCAAACACATGAGAAACACCCAGCTGGAACTGATCTGCAATTGGAGTGACCCAGGGATTATTTTCTGCTTTGAAGACTTGCTTCTGACCAGTCAAATCCAAGTTCCCTGAAAAGATTAAAACAACAGCTGATTCTTTATGGACAATTTAAGAATATAGTTGCTCCTCCACATCTGCAGGCTTAACTTTCACAGATTTGATTTGTGCGTTTTTCCAACCCCTACCCCACTTCCTTATCAAGAGCTTCTTTTCCAGGGAACCTTCCCTTTCAGTAGCTCTGATCAGGCTATTCAGCCCTTTAAAAACTCACCTCTGGTTCTCCTACTCCTCTACCACCGGCTGCCTGGTCAGGTAAGGGTGGATTCCAGCCCAATTTCTCTGTACCACAAGCTCTCTCTTGATGTCCCTCAACACCATCTCCTTCCCTGACCTGGTATGGACCCTGGGTGCCTGCTTGTCCCACTGTGTCTCCTTCCCACAGATACATTTTGATATTTGTGGCTTCTCCACTTTTGCGGGGTCCTGCACCCCTAACCCTAGCAAATGTGGAGGGCTGTCTGTAGTTGTCTCTTGTTGAAAACATGTTATTTCCAGAAGTTTAAAACCTGAATACAAGCAAAGTAATGAGGAAGGGGGAGTACAATTATGATAAATCCTCTATCTGGAAGAGACCAACAGTGTACCCTGGGCCATTTATGGTTTAAGTCACCTGGAGTGCTGACTTGATCAGACAGATATCTAATCTCTTGTGCTCCAACAAATATGTGGTTAAGAGGCAGTCATACGCCAAATTCTTGTTGGTGAATTTAGATGATTCAGTAGAGAATGGGGATATAAAGAATATTTACAAATTTTCTCATTCCTGATGAGAAAAGGGAGTCTCAATATAACAAGAAGCCTCTCCGAGAAAATGATCAACTGTTGTCAGTTTAGGAGTCCTTCTCCTTCTCTCTCTCTCTCTCTCTCTCTCTCCACACACACACACACACACACACACGGAGGGAGGGAGAGTTGTGGTTTTGTATAGAAAGCTGAGTTTTGCACACCACGTAACCTTGCCTGGTAGGAAGAAAACTCCTGAAATCCTTTTTTTCCTCACATGCAATAGTGAAATAATTGAAGATTTATATCACTAGTGGAAGATTCAGGGTTCCTGCCTCAAGGCTCAGTCCAAGAGAAGGCAGATGTACAATATCCGCCCTTCCCCAGGAACCCATGCATGCAGTCACACTGCAGATGGATCATCTATGGTTCCACTACCTCCAGTCTTTAAAAACTATCCTCAGTGTGTTGCAGGAGCCCAGAGAACACAGAGACCACAGAGCAAGAAAAAGAGTAATTTATTACGCGGGGGCTTTTGGCTGGATGTTTCCAAAAGACCAAAAGCCCCAAATTCAAGTTTCACAGCTCTTTTATAGACAAAGTTCACAGCATACACAAAGATCACAGGCAATTTCTAATTTATTATTTCTAATTCATACCTATATCAAGTGAACTCCTGTTACCCATATTTCATGACATGTAAGGATAAGGAAATGTCTCCTGGGTCAATTCTCCTCCAATACCATCCCCTGCAACAGTTAAGGATGTGTCTCATAGATATGACAGAGGTGTAATAGGCTTCCTGTTAAGTCTATTTTCTTACATCCCTTTGTCCATACCCAGCCTGGAGGCGGGCTCCTTCAGGCCTTGGCCATCTTCCCATGGCCATGAAACATACAGCTGTCTGCTACTGTGAACTGACAAGAAAACAATCCCTGCTTATTCATCATTACAAAACATTCCTTCATCTAGTCCAGTCCAATCCCATTTTCTTGCCTTTTTACATACTGCTATTTCTTTTCCCTCCCCTTTCTGATGGTTTACCAGAGGGCACCAAAGCTCAAACTGCTGCTTATCATTACCTTCAAGTATGACCCTTCTTCAGTGCTAGTATGTTATTATTCCCAAAGGTGTATCACCGTGCATTACACTTTATTAGACTAACATGAAAAAGCAACAACAAAGAATTTAGTAGCACCCTGAAGAGTAACAAGTTTGCTTGGAACTAGTCTGTAGACTACATGCGTCGGCATTTGGGAGGTAAAACTGAGGGGTCTGCAGGTCATTTAAAGGGGAAAAATCATTTTTCCCAGTCCTGCTGCATATTTTTTCAAGTCCTGCTCTAAAAGAACTTTTGTGTGCGGGGAACTATAACAGTAAAGACCAGAAGGAACAGGAACATAAAAAAACAAAACAAAAGGCAAGGAATGAAAATTGCCTGAACAGTGGCCAGATTGGAACAGGTTAATAAAAAAAAAAAAAAGGTTAGAAACCAGTAGTAGGCAAAAACAACAGATACACTGATTTTTCTGATGCCCACATACACTAGAAGTTTCTTATGTACTATATGCTATAGAATATATGCTATAATACTATAGAAAAACCTGTTTCAGACTTCTGCAACACACACACACACACAATCTGCTGAAGCAAGCTTCAGACCTTTAACACAGCAGTCAGAACCACTGTTCCTAGAAAGGTCAAAAAGTTCCATCCTTTTCAACAAACAATTAATGTGAATATGAATATGACTGAGAAGAAGAGAATACTGGTTTATGACACAGAAAGACCCTAGCCTACATCAAGTTTGAGGTCTGATAACATTACTCAAAAATGTGTCCCATTCTCACAGACTTTTTTTTTTGGTATTGTTTGTGGCTTTAAATGCTTTTTTTAACCTGCAGCCCCAAAATGTTGCTTACGCAACCCAGCTGAAACCTCAAACTGATCCAGAACTGTGGCATGAGACAAACTGTGGATAGTTCAAATAAGGGGTGGGAATAACTCTCCTTACTTGAACTTACTTGCCAGGCCACTGACACCTCTCAGAGAAGCCTCTCTTCCATAATGAGATCTTATCACTGAATCAACAACTTACAGCAGCAAGCAGAGTTAAGGGCATTATAAGCATGTCTGTACAGCAATGCAGGACCAGCCTGTTTCAGAAGAGGCTTCTCTAAAAGCTGCTGCATTTCAGCAGTGACCCGAGTTCCCTATTTTCCACATTCCCTGTGACAGTCTGTTGTTTAATCCGACCTGCTATGGAAAAAGGGGTTAGCATAATTAGAGGGAAAAGATAGGTCATTAGATCTGTGTGCAATAAGGGGAAAAGAAGATGGATGCTTGTCTCATAGCAGGCCTGCGAACAAGTTGTCATTACTCCAGCCGTGTTTTTCTGTCAGCTGCCTGGAGGTCTGTACTGCTCTTAAATAATAACATGGAGGAAGCATTCCTCCCCCCTCCCTCCACCCCAGTGTCAGTCAGGCAGCAATTGTACTAACTGCCTTACGCTTGAGTGCATCTAGTTTGGAGGCTGGTACCCACCCTCCTTTATTAGAGGCCACAGCAGCGCCCCTGTTCTAACAAGGATCAGGCAGGAGGATTAAGCACTGTGACAAAAAGGACCTAATAAGCAAGAGGCCAGGGTGACTAAATCTACGCTGGCTAGTTCAACAAGAGATTCACACTGTTCAGCATGCAGTCTTCAGGTAGAAGCCACTGGGGAAGCAAGACAGTGCTGTGATTAGCAGTAACCCCATGACCAATGCTGCTATGAAGATCATATTTCACTCAGAGGCTTATTTTGCAATTGCAAATTGGATTTTCCATTTTATTACCTGCAAAAAAGAACCAGAGACACTTGTCTCTAAAGCCACTGACACAGTAAGCAGTCGCTTATACTTGTAATTCTGAAAGCGCTGCCATTGGGAGAAGGGAAACGAGCCATCTGCTGAAACTCATACAAATAGCAAAATTCAGCAAGATGTATTATGTTCATCTCTGCACAAAGTGTAGGTATTCATATCCCAAAATCTCACCTGGAGAGTGTACAGCAGAGTGCTCCAATCTCGAATTAGCTGAGCTAAATCAATCATGTTTAAATTTATCATTGTCTTCCTCACCTCTCAAGCATACTTTCAATGTAGCTACCAAAAATGATTTAAAAAATAATTTCAACAGGTCACCTTTAAAAAGCAACATCCATGTATTTGGAGGTTTGTAACTTGAGTAAGTTCCTTTGGGAGAGAAGGCAGTCAAGTGGAACAAGCTGGTGGCCTTCCCATGGGGCAAAATGAAACAGTGCAAGGAAAGGACAGCAAAATGAAAGTTATTTAACAATTCTTAATAAATCTTTGTAATGGAAACAAGGGGCATCATTTGGCTGTTTTGCTTTAAGGGCACCAAGATAGTATGTCAGTCCCCAACAAAGGAACTAGGATAGGAAGTTATATCTGTGTCTTTTCAAGATCCTCACAGATCCAATTTAAAGAAACGAGATAACCTTATCAGAATGATGGAGGCCTGACATGGGTACCAGTGGATAATACAGCTATCCTGTATAGGTTGTGGATCTCTGTTGTTGTTGTTGTTAGATGCCTTTAAGCAGATTCCTACCATAGAGTTTTCTTTACAAAACTTACTCAGATGAGGTTTGCCACTGCTTCCCTCTAAGCCTGGGACAGTGTGACTTGCCCAAAGCCACCCTGTGTGCTTTTATGGCTGAGTAGGAATTTGAACCCTGGTCTTCCAGACTGCTAGTCCACACTCAAGCCACTACACTATGCTGGTGCAAGTCTCCACTGGCACCCTGATAACACTGTAGCTGGTCACTTTTCCTCCACATACAGAACACAAGCTTGTTTGTGTCCATCTGAAATGTGTGTTGTAGGCAAAGATTCCAAGTTTGTCCACTGGTGCAAATTCTTCAAATATAAGTTGAGGTGGGCTGTTGTTTGTGCTTGTGGCAAGCATTCATGTGACCCTGGTTGGAGGGACAGAGGGAAGGAGCGAGAGCAGCTGAGCTCAAGCAGCAAGATCTCATGACCTGCCCACAATAAAGTTAAAATGAGACTTGAGAAGGAACGTTTCTGTAATAGAAAAACTGCTCTAGAAATTTATTCTCCACCCAAATGCAAATGTTTTCATTGCTGGCTATCAAATACTGAGTAACAGGGGATCTTCATAGATCAACAACAATCTGTCAAGCTTTCTTCAGACATTCAGAAGAATGAGTGAGGGTTGACAGGGGCAAGATTGCACACGACAAGGCTACCCTCAACCTTGCCATATGTGCCTGGCCCAAGTCTCTTCATTCCTCAGTCGTGCTGTGCAGTCAGCAAAACCTGAATGAGAGGTTTTACTTATGGTCAACTGGGTATGAGTATAAAGCCTCACATGATCAGAGACTGTTTATCAGAGAACCCAGCAGAGCAGAACAAATTACATTCAATTGGTGATGAGCAGGTCTTTCCTTCAGACCCTGTTGCTCCATCTATACAATGAACAAATGAAGGCCACAGGCAGGGACCCACAAGCCTATTGGGGACAGCGCCAGCATGTGTGACCCCCTCCCTGCCCCCACATTCAGCCTTCCCCTATTCTTCTAAATGGCTGAAGAGAGCTTAAGATGACTTCAGATCACTTAAGATAACCTATTATTGTAGCAAATCTCTAAATCAATCAAAAACTTAAATAAAAACTGCTCTGAAGAAATGCTTACTGTAGCATTTAGAAGAAATTTTAAAAGTCAGCTATGTGGTAAAAATTATACTTTGCAAAATTCAGATCTGACCTAACAGGTGCTGGATGACTATGCAATGACCCTCTGATTCACATGAGGGGGAAAAAAAGGACCTTTCACTTTGCTTCAAGTGAGTTTTATACTATTTGGAACATATGTTTAAGCAATTTAAAGGGCAACATGATTAAACTAGAAGTAGAATACATTTCTTTCTCTCCCTTTAGTGCTAAGGATAAAAATCAATGGAGATTTGACTGGGACTTGAACTGGGTCATATTTGGTTCTTCACCCCTTTCTTGCTCATGTGCTTTCTCTCTGTCTTTTTCCAACTGCCCAATATGCCATTTTGTTCCTTTGTCCTTAAAAAGATTTGCGCACATCATCATCATTCTCTCACACAGATGATATTATGGCTGAAGTTCAAGTGCCCTTTTCCTATTTTAGTTCAGAGGACACACTCTCTTTCTGATACTGTGAAGAAAGAAATTAATTTTATTTTCTTATTTGGATATAAATACCTCTGGATCCAATTTTATTAAAGGCTGAGCAAGGGATAAACCCACTGAACAGAATGTACAGTTAGGTTATATGTAAAAACAAGCCAGCCATGATTTTCTTCAGCTTTGCTTGACACTTTAGGGCTTACATTTTTATTACTTTGACACCACGTGCTTTGCTTCCCAAAGAGAAAAATGATATGGCCTTAGTCAGGACATAATCTGCTGGGGATGTTCGCTGACACTAGCCTTCTTTGAGATGAACGTGGGTCACACAAAGGCATGGCAACACGAGTGTACACTTTCCTTCAAAGGGGGTTGAGAAGGAGATCTCCCCAGTGAATCATGCCCTATGTGTAAGAATACAACAGAGAAACAAACCAGGATAACTTCTGTCAGAATAAAGACGCAATGACAGAAGATATCATCCTTCACTTTTAAGTTCGCTCCTAACATCCACCCTTCAGAGATATGACTATTTTATTACGTATCCATCTATTTCTTTCTTCATCAGTTACATTTATATTCACTTTTCCTCCAAAGAGCCCAGCACAGTATTTGTGGCTTTTATCCCCCCACTTTATCCTCACAACAGCCTTGTGCAGTAGGTGAGCCTGAGAGCATGTGAGATGTCCATGCTCACTCAATGAGCTTCATAGCTCACTGAGGACCTGGAAATGGATCTTGCACAAATGCCAGGTCAACACTCTAAGCACTATACCCCAGTACATCAACACACCATATTGCTCACAGTACATTCTCAGATGTATGTGGAGCGGGGGAGAGATGGTTTTTCCCAGAATTTCTCCCATGAGAGCATAGCAGGGAGTGAAGGTAGAATTACTTTTGTACTGTACTGACCCCAACAAGTCCCACATACTATATGTCCCAAAAATGAAGGGAAAAAGAAAAAGCAGGCCAAGGAAAACTCTATATAGATACAGCAGAGATAGCTCCGCACAGCTATGGAAGCCTGCCAAGCAGCAGAGAATACCTTTAGCACCAAACGCACTAAGCCAGTAACACTTACCCACTCAGCTTGTAATCTTCCAATATGGAGGCTCTTTATTCTTTGTTACAAAATATATGCAATATTTACAAAGTCCAGATGGCGATCCGGCATTTCTAGCTTGCTCTTTCCGGCAGAGCCTCCGGCAACATGCATCAGGCAACATATGCAGTTGTTGGCTGGGATTGTGCTACCTTTATACAGACACCTAGCCAATCCTGGCCAATCCTTGTATTGTCTGCACCTGGTGCTCATCAGCATGACTCAGCACATACTAGCTCGAGTCACATTCCTTTCCACAGTGCACTTAACAACTAAAGCAACATGACATTTACACTTACATCACAAAGTATTTTTCTTGAGGTTTGGTCCAACCTTTTCTGACACTATACATGTAAGGGACTCCTTACATTGAGTCCCTTGAATTTTTGACTATAAAGGCCAAATTTTGGGAGAATACAAAGGCATGACTGGGCCCGCCTTACGTCTACCATCGTGGCAGTGTGGAGTAGGAACTTTAGTTTCTAGCCTTCTGGCCTCATGCAAATATTATTTCCATCTCAAATAACAGATGCTAGGAGAGCATCCAAAATGCAAGCCCTGCTTTGCAATGGTTGCTTCAACATCCAGCTTGTGGCAGGATTCAAGTTGCCATTCTTCAATACAGCGCTGTTCCCATTTGTGCTAATAATGTTTCTGAAATCTAATCCAGAATATAAATTAGCTTAGTAAATTCAGTCTATCTTGTAAATGTGGTTATTTCCCCTTTTCTTCTTACACAATTACTCTTACAACTGTGTGGTTTGGACTGTCCTGTGAAGTGTTTTTTGTGGAAATATTTATCACAATGAACCTTTTGTGGAGACCCAAGTCAGTTCTTTCCTCCTTCCTGCTGGCTGTCAGACAGTCCGGCCATTGTGACAAAACATCTTATCTTCCTGTCCCTGGCACATATCTATCAGGGTAGAGCCTTTTTGGTAGGATTGCCCAGGCCCCAATAGTTGGCTATTGATAAATGTTGTTTGACTTACAATATTATATACCGACTACCTAGTTTCCAAGTCTAGGATGTATCCTGATTTAGCATAGCCACCTGATTTATGCAACAAGCAGAAATAAAGAAGCAATGTCTTTTCTCCCCTGGAGTCCTAATCTCTTGTCCTTTGTTTCAGTCCTTTTCTTCCCTTTCTTCTCTTAAAGGCTTGTTAATGTTCTGTGTTCATATAGAAAAACCAAAACTACAATAATAATACATTTTACTCTCCACAATAGTATTTGTTATTTTTATGTGGCTGCAGAATCTATCACTGCAATCTCTTTGCAAATGATCCCACATCATTATCAAGCAACCAATAAGCTCTTTGCTTGGCGGCCCCATAAAGATTGCTGAAATATTTTAAATACGTACAGACAAACCAAACAATGTACTTCAGAACACATACCGCTGAGCCCTTATCAATTACATCTACTGCTTTGTTTATGCACCTTTTCTCTATCTAGGTTTCGTTCTAAAATGCTATTTCAGTTGTTAAATTGTCAGAATATATACAAGGCAACAAATTTAGTGTTACTTGACACTTTATGTAACTGGTTGCAATTCTGTTGCTGCAGTGAATCATGGTTCATCTCTCACTGCAGCACATAACCTTTTAAATTTGGGGAGGGAGACACAACACCTATTCAAAATGTTATCTCCGTATGGGTGCTTACCACCATTTCATGAACTATATTTTGAGGAACGCTGTTTAAGACAGACACCCTGGGAACCCACCCATCATTCTAACGTATTGTGTTAAGAGACAAGCATCCTGATGAGGAGCTATCAGTTCTTACTACTAGTGCCTGTCTGCTTTGAGGAACAATAAATGACGGAACAGAACAAGCAAAAGTGCCTAATTTTTAAGGAATTTCTCTTTGGTTTCATAGGCTGCGAATGACTGTTCTACAAACATGAAACTACCTTTAGTTTGTTAGGAATAAAGTCATCTTTAGTTAGCCAAATCAACACTAATATGACTGGTTGAATAGACTATATAAAAAATGCAAAATATTTAAAGATGTAATGCACTTAATACAATACTACCTGCAGCTCTTGCCAAACACAAAGTCTGAGTCTAGTATTAGCTAGCATCTTTAATCCCTAACTCTAACTCAGAAATATTTACTAAAGGGGAATTTTTTTGGAAGTTTCCATTAAGAGAAAATAAAGGCAGCAACAATTTCATTATTTTGAAGACATTACTAGACAGCTTACATCTTCCCATCACCAATGAGCCTATCTTACCTAGTTCAGGAGGCAGCACAGTGAGACGGTTCCCCTGAATATGAAGTTCTTTAAGCTGAGTAAGTTCACCAGTCTCTTTAGGGAGTGATATCAGGTCATTATCCCTAAGGCTAAGCTTTAAAATGAAAAAAAAAAGGGCAGGGGGAGACAGACAGAAATGCACACAGAGTTATCAGAACCAATGCTAAATTGAAAAGAAACGGGTCAAAAATACACCATCAATGAATATTTTACTCAGCAGTCTAAGGGAGACCTTTTTCTTTCTTTCTACCACTTCATCCTATCCTAAACATTCAATTCATCCAATTTAGTTACAAGTGTGTGCTGATTAACAATAGGCAATACCATGTGTAGAAACTTATTCCTTCAATCCCCCCAACCCCTTCTTGCAAATTGACTTGATTCTACTCTTACAAGGGCTGCAAAAGTGAATTGATTCCTACCCTCCCCCCTGAAGAATTTAGATAAATTACTTACTATCTGCAACTTTGTGAGCTTCCCAATATCTGGTGGCAGGATTTCAAAATCGTTGTCACTTAGATAGAGTGCACGCAGGGTGGCTGCAAATTAAACAGCAATATATAAACAGGGTGGCATACAACCCAACCATTTGAGGCCTGATCAATAAAGTAGTGTCAGGTTTGATTAATAACCCTGACGAGGTGAAAAGCCTTTGACATACCCAAGGTTCACAATAATAACAAGCAGGTCAAACTTAGATTTACTGACTTATTGTGGTGTTGGTCTGTTCAGGAAAACATCTATATCCAAAAAGACTGACACAATTAACAATTCCTACAACATCACACTCCTCTTGGAGACTGTGGCACACAGTTTCAGTACAAACCTCCCACAACAGAAGCCAGCACATTTATTACTTCCAGTTTCTAGTCACCATCCTATTTTGTATCCATAAACCTCACTCACTCACGTAGTGTATCCCTATGCTTCCCATTCTGTTATGTAGAGAATAAGCAAGAAGCCCTTTCAATACAGAAATAGAATACAGACATATCAAAGAGCAGTGTGGGTTTTATGCAAAGATTCTCTTTGTCCTTAAATGAAAAATAGCGAATGTGAACTAATTGTATGAAATGACGCAAGTTGGGGAAGAGGAGATTTGAAACACTTAATTAATTTCCACCCCTAATGGAGTCTAATTGTATGGCTCAAAACATATTTCGACCATCGTAGGCACAGAATGAAGGAGAACAAAGGAAACACAGTGGAGAGGATAGCTATGTTACTACAGAAATGTATTTCAGAAACAGACCCAGTCTCCAAAAGTGGACCAAAATTAAGTCGCTCATACAGTGTAGTAGGATTGGGTACATATTTCTAAGCTTATGCCACAGAGGAAGAACAAAAGGAGCAGCTCTAATTCAGTGGCTCTGACCAAATTTACCCAGCAGAATGGTTTGTAGAAAGAAATTTTAATAAAAATGATATACAGTCACAAGACAGTCTGTTCTTCCGGCATATTTTATATACATTGGACCCTCGATATCAGCTAGGGATTGGCACCAGGAGCCCCTGCAGATACCAAAATTCATGGATACTTAAGTCCCATTATGTACAACAGTGTAGTAAAATGGCATCCCTTATATAAACCGGCAAAATCAAAGTTTGTTTTCCAGATATTTTTTTTTGTAATATATTCAAGCCATGGTTAGTTAGTTGAACTCATGGATAAAGAATCCACAGATACGGAAGGCCAACTGTATAACCAATCATTCTTTTGTGATGAGAGAAGTCCAGCAGGTCACCTGTCAAGGCTTTGTGATCAGAACTCCTTATTTACTTATTTACATTTATATTCTGCCTTTCCTCCAGTGAGCTCAAGATCCCTTCCCTTTCTCAGTTTACCCCCACACAAAACTGCTGTGAGATGGGTCAGGCTCAGAGACAGAATCAGGGAGACTTATCCAAAGTCACCCAATAAGCTTCACAGCACTAAGTTGACAGGAACCTGGATCTCACCAATTCACCCCAACAATCTAATCACTATACTACACTGACTTAAAGTAAGTCTGATGCCTCATGTAACATGAAGACCATACTCTCTGGAACCCAGCTGCATGTTTATAAAGAAGATTCAGTTATGGGGTCCTCAATGTTCCCCAGTGTAAAGAGACTCTTCCCAGCTTGGAGAACAGCCCTGGCAACAAAGCAAAGATAACCACGCCTAGTAAGATCACTTTGTATTCTTTACCCACCACCAACCTGATAATGCTACATCAGGGGCAGTGGAAAGTGAGAAACACAAATGTTGATTGATTGCACTTAGCACAACTCTGAACATCTCTTGTCCCAGAGGGTACTAGTCAATTGTGCTGAGCAAGTAAGTGAGATAACTGCTCATTTACCCTCCTGAACTTCCCCAACATATGGACATTCCTGTACTATTTTAATTGCTTTTATTTTTTTTTCATTGCCTCAGGCACCCTTGTGGGTTGTGAGATGATATAGAAATATCTTAAATAATAAGTAAATTATGGATACTGGGAAATTCAGAAAAGGAGCCCTTGCTATCCCCGTCACTGCCCAGTGCTCCTCAAGCCAAGGCAAACAGGGCATTTGTGCTAGTTGGATTCCGTGTAATCATTTTTTCTTTTAAAAACAGTTAGCATGGGGTGGGCGAACAGACTTCAACCCTTTGCCCTCACTGTAGACTCTGTACCTGTTATTCACAATAAGAGGGAAGCTCTCACTACCCCTAATGCGGAAGCCAGAATGGCTTTTTCTTTCATGTGAATACCAGACATTGTGATCCTCGTTTGCAATGGGGACCATAGCTTGGGAAAAATTAGGTCATTTCCACACTAGACTGTTATAGTGCTATTATTCCACTTTCAACATCCTATGGAATCCTGTGGGTTGCAGCATAGGGAAAGGCCTTTGATTCCATAGGATATTGAAAGTAGAATAATAGCACTATAACGGTCTAGTGTAAAAACGCCCTTAGTCTTTCAGTATTACAGTTCCCAGACTCCCCTAGCCAGCATGGCCACTGACTTCCCTGGGTGGTGGATTGTGGGAGCTGTAGTCCAAAGAAAGGGAGAGAGGGAAGGAAAGAAGGAGAAACTTCTCCTAACTTCTCACAGAAGGAACCATCTTTTACAGGGCTGTGTTGGCGTAAGTGGGAAGGGCATAAAGACATCTTCCTTATAAACTCAGGTCATCCTGGTACGTTTTTCATGCCAGGTGGCAAGGCTAACTTTTTTTTTTTAATGGAGCACACATAGCCTATTTGAAGAATGTTTTTGCTTTTGTCATCTGTCACAGAGACATATGTCAGGCGGCTGCACGGTCAGCATGCCCAACAATGTTTTAATCTCTAGCCCATGCTTCCAAAATCGTATCCCTTCAGAGTGATGCTACGTCAGAGACATGGGTAAGGAATTTTAAGGGGAATGTGCAATCACCTGTGTATTCTTCCCTGCTAGGGGGCTAGCCAGCCAGTACTTCAAGGCATAAGTACTGCTGAAGCCTCTATGGTGATCGGAGGATGCATGTACTAAAGCTGGACACAATTCTTACAACCAAGTAAAATGAGATCACGGGTTTGTTGCTGGCATTTTTTCCTCCCCTACACAGTAGTACCTCCTTCAAAGGCTCAGGGGACTGCAGCATTTGCTAAAGTTTTAGCTCCGTGCAAAACTGAATAAAATTCAAGAATATATGACCAAGGCAACAGCTCATACAACGCTCCTGGCCATCCACTTACTCCTACCAATATCAGGTGACTGTAGATCAAAAGATACAGACTTCCAAGCTATGTAGAAATATTCAAGGCAGTTCACAGGAGGAGGCATATATTTCAAATATACTTTTTAGAGTTCAATCTCTCCCAAATAAATTTCACCTGCAGAAAGCAAAGCAACTTTTCAGGATGATTTAAAGTTTTTCTTTTTCTTTTTTTAAAAGCAGTCTCTTACTTAGATAGAAGAAGTTTCCAGGCAGCGAGTTTTCATTTAAGTTATTATAAGTCAAGTCCAGAACCTCCAGAGCTGGTAAGGAGCCAAATCCTCGTGGCAAAGAGTTGAGTCTGTTCATCCTAATGATAACAGAAGACTGTAAGATCATGTCAATTGGGATACAGAGGTAGCAATGAGTTTATACATAGTATATACAGTCTGTTTTGATCTTCAGATTCATATAGGCTGCACAGTCTGCTGTGCTTTGCTTGGATGCCACATGGCAAGACAGTAAAATATGAAAATAGCAACAATACAAAGAGCATAAGAACAGCTATATAAAAATCAGAAAGGTAAAATAAAAATCGTATAAAAAAGTTAATAAGTCAGTTGTCATTCCAGCACATAGTTCACAAATAATGAGAAAAGTCAACATCAACACAAGGCAATCCTTACTTTGCAAGTCAAAGACAACAAATCCAAAGATATTTTCCCCTTATAGTGCTTTTGGCTTCTGTTTGTTGAAAAACCACCCACTATGACACATGGCATCTTGAACCCAAACCACATTAAATTGCTCTGAACTTTTTGGACAGGATGAGAAATACATTCAGGATGAGAATGGCTGAACAAAATACTTAGTGCAGAGCTTGGAAAAGTCACTTTGTTGGACTAAAAAATCCCAAAATCCCACAATCAGCATAATCAATAGCTGGGATTCTGTAAGTTGTATTTTACAAAAGTAATTCTGTTTTGGACACACTGTGTTTTTGGTAGCTAAGCAGAATGAATTTATTCCTCCACCACTTAGTTACTGGATCAACTAGAAATGAACAAACAAACAAAAAAAAAAACCCAGAAATACACCTGTAGTTCAGCCTCCTTCAAACATGGAAGGGACATATAATGGAGTAATTCACGCTGCCATTCTTGCATTCCTCTGTTCTTTCCTATAGTTCCTATAGAAAGGCTGTGAATGCCGAATAGGAAAGTACACTGACAGTTATTACACTGCTATATCATGAAGAATATTTAAATATAAATATAAATTAATGAAAAGCAGGCAATGTTGCAGTATTCTTTGCTGCTGTGTCACAATGCTGCTGGTGAGTTTAAAGAGTCTCAAAACTAAGTGGGAAAGGGCAAAATGACAAGAAGGAAAAACCGAAATACTTAATTTCTGTCCTATTTTCATTTGTGGAGACTGTAGCACATATTTCCCAAACACATCTGGAAGACACTAGCTAGGGGCATGGCTGCTACAGCAAATTTGTAGTGTTATGACAGGTAATATACTTCTACTTTCACACTAGCACAAAAGGTCAGAGGTTCTGCCACTTGTGAAAAACCTTTTTTCTGCTTCTGAATTTATTTTAGCAATGAGTTAGAATATGACTGACCAGTAAAAAAAGTACTCTTGAACAAACAAAAAGTGAGAAAACAGAGCTAAAAAAAATTACATTTTAAGGTCAGAGCTCCCAGCCCACTGTGACTGTTGTGAGAACACCAGAAAATAAGCTCTGCAAGAAAACAAAGGAATTTTTTTCAAGGATCCTACAGAAAGTGTAAGAAATTGACCATAACTGTTACGTACCCAAGGTTCAAGTGTTTCAGCTTCTGGAGACTGCTAATCTGAGTTGGTAGCTCCTCAATTTGATTGTTGAAAAAGTTAAGTACCTCTAAATTCCTCAGGTCCGCAACATTTGGAGGCACAGCTGTGAAGAGAAAGATAATTCCCTCTGAAACAAGTCAGGGCACACAAAACATATCACATGGGCATTTTTAAGAGACCAGAAAGGTCTACAAAAAGGACTACAGATTTTCACAGAAAAAAAGGCATATTGATGTACATTTAAATGTTAGCAATGAGAACATTAGTATATCTCTTACTGGACAGCCAACATGGCCTAGTGGTGTAAGCACTGGACTATGACTCTGGAGACCTGGGCTGGAATCCCCACTCAGCTTTAGAAACCCACTGGTTGACCATGGGCAAGTCACATGCTCTTAGCCTCAGAGGAAGGCAAAGGCACACCCCCTCTGAACAAATCTTGCCAAGAAATTCTGTGCTAGATTTGCCTTAGGGTCACCATATAGCAACAATAACAGCATCTCTTATTGACAGACCACAACAAATGGCTGCTTCTAGCAACCTGCTGGCTAGATAGAACCTTGACCCAGAAAAAGTTATTTTTTTTTTTTCATGTAACGAAGGCCTACATCTAATTGTGAGTTCTGACTAGAATTAGACCCATTAAATCAATACAGCTTATATAAGTTCTTACTTGCCAAGTTCACATTTATATAATGGATTTATTGAAGCTGGAACTAGCAACTGGATTTAGGCTTATGTGTGCACATACCTGCAAACTGCTGGAAAGAATTTGATATCAAGCAACAAAGCTGCATTCTCAAAAAACTGAATCAGTGGTAAAGAGGAGGGAAATAACTGTTCAGAACACTGAATCCCCAATGCCCTGACCAGTACAAGCTTTACCCAGTTGCACCCCAGGCCACCTTCACATGTCATATGACAAGCACACTTACTGGAGTTACACCAATGTTCTTAAAAATGCAACCCAGGGAGCTGTGAAATGGGATGTATGGTTGTGTGTGGCAGGCTATGATGTATGGTCTATAATGTATGTTCTATCCACACTTAGTAATTATCATAGAATTAAGAGCTCAACAGAACTGGACCTAGCACTCCAGGTGGTATCCGACCAAGGCCTGAAAAAGATCTCCTTGCAGATAAGCCCCACTGCAGAACAACTCTAACCTCCAAGACCTTTTTATAACATTTATCCGGAATTACCCTTTTTGAATCCACCGGTTTGGGTTCTGTCCTCTAGAGCAGCACAAAATAAGCTTGCTCCAGGTTCCATGCAACAGTTCTTCATATATTCAAAAAGAGCTATCATATCACCTCTCTTTTCCAGGCTAAACATACTCAGTTCACTCAGTCATTCCTCAAAGGGCTTGGTTTCAAGGGCTCTTACCATCTGTTTTAGATGTTTTGGGGGTGTTTGGAGTGATTTTTCAGGCACAAAAAAAAAAAGTCCCCAAATCACCTGAAAAAAATTTAAAAGGGCATTTTTGTTTTTTGTTTTTGTTTTTTTGGTGGGCTGGGGATTCTGAAACTGTCCGTGGGTGGTTGAGGATGTTAAATAAGATCTGGGAAAGTATGAGTCCACATATTTCTCATCCTAATACAGTTTTGCACTGCTGGAAAACTATCTGCTTTAGACTTTTCCTCAGCTCTCACCTAAAAGCAGCTGCCAGCTCCATCAGATCAACCTGAATTGTTTTCATGCCATCTGGCTAACTTGTAACTCTAAGAACTGATGCCTTCCCATTACCTTTTCCCTAGTGTCTTGACTTTCAGGCTGGGAACCTATGCGACTGAACTGCATTTGCATTGTTTAAATAATTTAACGTTATGCTCTAATAACATAAGAAATAGGTTCATTTTTATTTGAATTTTACTCTGAGTTTTTTTGGCAGAAATTTTGGATATAGATTTTTAAAAAGTATGTTTGCTTAAAATGTAATTAAATTGCAATAAATTGTGCCAAACTTTAAATAATGAACTATTAAAGTGGGACCAGTTTTTGACTCACATACCAGAAGGAAAGCACTATAATCAATATAAACAAAAAAGGTTACATTATATTAGCAACAGATCAATGTGTGGCTATTTTCTATAAATATGAAAAAGGATTACCTGATGATATGAATGCTACTATTCAGATAAAGATTAGGAATCTGTATGGGTTTAATTTTCTTTTTCAGTTGCTCAGGCAAACAAATAATATATGAATATGTTAGGGTGAACTGCATGTATTCGTGCCTTTGATCGTATTATCACCACAGAAAACAGCACTCTCTTTTAACTTGCTCCCTAAGCCACTTAAAACCAAACTGCTAAAATGTATTATCATTTAGCCATGCTGAAATATTTAAGAATAACTGGTTTGTATCCTTTATTTCAACTGAGCAAGGTCATGGGTCAACCACCTAACAGCAACACAGATCATAGCTTAAGCAACTGCATATTTAAAGATTCAGCAGTAAATACATTTGGATAATTTCTGAAACTGGCATTTAGGGAAAAATATCTTATAGCATAAGGGTAAATCTTCCTACTGCTTTAAACCAAACTTGAAATAATATTTACATAGTTGAACTCAAGCAATTTGTTAGCATTTTATCATCATGGCTTATTTAGTAATCAAACCTTTCCTGAATGTTCTCCAACACAAAAAGGCCAGGATCCAACTATTTCCATAGTAAAAATAAACCTGGAGACTCAATATTTCCTTCCAACAGTAGCCATCTCTGCCCCATGAAGTATTATGCCAGGCATCCCACTGCGTGTAAGACTGCTGGTGGAATGTGGGAACTGAAAAGCCAATACATACAGTATTTGGATCAAGTTGGGAAATGCTTCATTCATGGACTGAAAGGTCTTAGCAAACTTTCCAGCCAAACTAACATCTACTACAACTAGAGATGTGAAAGCTTGGAGGAGATTTTTTTTTTTAAGAATCATATGTCCCCTCACCAGACCTTTTCCAAAAAATGGATAAAAAATTAAACAAACAAAAAAAAAACAGATTATGAAAGATATGATTTCAGAACGAGGAATAAAATACATAAGACAAGGGCCTAAATCCTTGTCCCAACCAGACCAGACTTACAGTAACTCATCATCATCGCAACCTATATTTTTGCCCAGTCAAGGCAGCTTACAGAAGCAAGCTAAAAGTTCACATCATCAAAATTAAAATATAATTAAAATATCAATAGCATTAAACACAATATTTGTGTCGTTTTCTTTTTTTTAAAAAACAGACATGCCATTTAAAAAAGAAAAACAAATAAAACCCATAATCACAAGACTTCAAAAGTCTGCCAATATGAAAAAAAGTCTTCACCTGCCAACGGAAGGATATCAAGGAAGGGTATCTTCTCCAGGAGCAGGAGCATAAGTGTTGATTTGCCATTCTAGTTGCAGCTAGTATTTGGATTTAGGCCAAAATGCTTATATATTGCTACATGGCCCTTTGTTCCCTCCAAATGATTTCTAAGCAAATGTAGGACTTTACCGGAAAAGAACTTTTAAATGTTACAGAATACACAGCTTCTTTAGATCCAAGAATGCAGCCTGGGATTCTGCCGACCAAACTTACTTCTCCACAACACAATGTCAAGGCCCTGACACAATCACAGTCTCTAACTCCTCTCGCTTTTTTCCATGGCTTGAATATTTCCAGAAATTGTATATACACAGAACTGCAGCCAGTCCAAATAATCTGCATCATGAACTAGAGATATTAAATCTGATTAGATTAGATTAGATAAGATTAAGGTTTTCAACAGACCTAATACAGCAGCATTTTTAGGATTAAGGACCCATTAAACCAGAGCTTGCCAAACTTTTCATGTTAGTGACACACTTTTTCGACATGCATCATTTCGTGATACAGTAATTCAGTTTCACTCGCAAACTGGAGGTACCCAGAGGCGTATCTAGGGTGGGGAAAGGCAGCCCCCCACCCCAATCCTGGCCCGCTGCTGTCGCCCTTACCAGGAAAGATGCCAATGAGAGTGACGGCGGGGGAAAGACAGCCCCCCCTCACACCCGGTCCTTGCCCGCTGCTGTCACTTTTGCCAGGGAAAGACTCCAGCAAGAGTGACGGCAGCGGGCCAGGCTTGGGTGGGTGGGGGTCCTTCTTGGCTGCTGAGGCTACACACTAATGTGTCATGACACACTATTTGGAAAATCCTGCACTAAACCAAGGTTAAGCACATTTAAATCCAAAGGAACAATGGACAAACATTTAGAAGCATTATGCATTGCTTGATGCATTTTGTCATCACTTGTATCTTGATAATCCCATTTTACTGCTAAATTTCAAGGCATGCAAAGCATTCAGGTACTTTCTGAGTAATTAGGAAAAACAAGTAAAGGAACTTGAGAAATTTTCCTGCAACCCAAGAACAAACACAGGCAAGCAGGATGCAACCTTCTTGAAGTTACACTCCTTAATGCAATTAAACTTATTCTGTAGGTATTGGCCTTTTTGTCAGGATGAGGGATTATTTTACTCTCCTCACTAGATCAGTCCAATTTAAAAGGACAAATTATTCTAAATGTGAATTAAGGCTAGGTTATGCAGACTCTGGATGCATTCACTGAACTGGATGACCCTTTTCAAGCCACTTTTGAGAGATGAGGAAAACTTTGGGTCACAGTCTTCTCAAGTGAGCACTGCATCATCTGAATTGCAACTACAAATTTAAATATCTGGATTAAAGCTGGAACATTCCTTGTTTCTCTACCAAAGCACAAGGACATCATAATGAAAAAGTGGAGTGGAAGGAGCCATAAGGTATGACATTGAAACATGCTAAATCTCTGGTCTAACATGGATTTCTGATAAATATTTTTGTGTTTTATTTCCTCCATTTTAACCTATAAGTGCCTATTTACACGTACAATCTTCACACCGATATATCCAAGCAACTCTCGGCACAAATTAATAAAAGTTGATTTTGATACTGTAATTGTGTACTTTTAAAGCATGGATAGAGATAATAGCTAGACAAGCCCGCAATTAGAGACTTGTATTTGCACAAGTCAAAATGCACATTTGGCAAAGCTCCAGAAGGACATTTCAATCCATAAAGGTCAAGAGATCACTTAATGGAGAAGAACCATATGAGAGCCTTGCTAAGGTAGTCAAGTTCTTAACAAGAAACCCCAAAATAAATTTGAGCACTTATCCCTCCAGATAGTACTCTGTCAGGAACAAATGCAAGCCTACAGAACAATCAGATATAATTTCAAGATCACAGTCACCCAAACAAATTCCTAGCTTTAAAGAGGAACTTGAATGGAATGTGCCTTTTCTCACCATGGGTTATGGTATGTACCAGAATGTTAATACCTCTCTCTCTCTCTCCTTGGTATCTCAATCCAGAGTAGATATTGAGGTCCTGAGTCAGCACTCCAGGCTGATAATGCACTAGATAATGATGAACAAATTAAAACTCAATCAAACCAAGACGGAAGTGCTTATAATTTATAATAAGGGTAGGCAAACATGAGGTTTGAGAGAACCATTTTGTTTTTTAATAGGACCTCAATAACTATTATGTTGAGAACCAGAAATGAGCCAAGGTCATAGTTCCTCCATTCAAGTGTCCACTTGTGCTCCCCCATACACCAATCTTCATTTGTAAGGTTTCAATTAGTGTTAACAAAGTGGAAGCCCATCCTCCATTCCTATACCCTGTACATCTTCTAGACAGCCAGCAAGATATCCTGACACAGCTTCTATCCACCCTGATCTGCAAGATGTGGATCAGGAAATACAGATCAATAAACAAGTTTCGAGAAGTTAGCTCTCCTCTTAGAAAATCAGTCTTATAGTTTAAGGTTATACCTGGATGTGGCTCTGAGCCTCAATACACAGGTGATAGCTGTTGCCAGATGTATAGTTTTCAGGCTCTAGCTGATGCCCCAGTAACTTCCTTTCCTTGAGACTCAAATAGGGCCATGGTGGCCTTGTTACTTCTTCTTTGGATTATTGCAATTAAATTTACATAGGTTTGCCTTGGAAAACTGCTTTACTATTGCAGCTGGTCCAACTGGAGCAGATTACAGGGGACACATAATTCCCTTGCTGTAATAATTACATGAGCTTCCAAGTCAAATTCAAAACACTGTTTATAACCTTTAGAAACCTAAATGGCTTCGGAGCAGAGTACCTGAAGTACCACACCTACACTGTAAACTTGCCTGGACATTAGGACCTGCAGATGAAGTATTCCTGTGTCCTGCTGATGTATTTCTTTCAGTGCTTTGCTGCACATCAAAAACATGATTTGTATTGGAGATAAACTAATGAACAGAGTATGCTTTCTTTTTCCTGTTTGGAAAAAGTATCAATATTTTTTAAGGCTCGGGGGAAAGATGCCATTGAGCAATGAACATTTTTAAGTATTTCATTTAATTTTACAGACTGAAATAAACAAACAAAAGACTGAAAATTCAAAGTAAAATGTAAGAGGTCCAGTTGAAACATATTTTGTGCATGTTAACGCCTATAAGTTAAATATTACCAGCAGGAGCTAGTCCTTGAGGTACCTCTTTAAAAAGTCAGAAAGCCGCAAACTTTTCTGTTTGTGTTTCTTATGAAAGGCTATTTGCTATGAAAAATAACATTAAAAATATCCAGATTTTACAGTACCTTTAAAACTAATTGGTTTTTATTCTAGCATGAGTTTTTGTGGTTATAAACCCACTTCTTCAGATGCAATACCAAGTAACCTCAGGTATAAAGTATATTCATACTGTTGTGAGAGTAGGACAGAATGTAATAGGATCCAGAAAGATGTAAACCGTACCTCTTACCCTAAATTTTCAAAGGGCTGGGCAAAGTGATACAGGTCTTTCAGATCTTTACAGTGGTCAGTTAGGGTTGATGTGTGTTCCATGAAACCCATGCTAAAATAAAAGCCAGTTAGTTTTAAAGGGGATGCCACATTTCCTTTTTTTTTCTCCCCTCCCCTCTTCCTTTTTTATGCTGCAAAAGACTAACATGGCTACTTCTTTAAAAACTACCACATTTTACATATGTAAGCTCTTGTTTTTGTGAATACCAGCTGAATGTGAACATCTGTGCCTTTATGCAACTGTGAACAGTTCCAATGAGGATTGCACACAGAGACTATGCCAATGTATAGACTGTACAATCTCATCAGTTTGGGAAAATGCCTGTTGGATTATGAACAGGATCTACTCACAAAAAATGCAAAGCTTCATGAATCTCTGTTAAATGCTTTAAAGACCAGGACAAAGAAGTCTTTTAATACAAACTCAGAGAAGTGTGTATAGTTAGCTATTACTAAGGATAATAAGTGCCTTGAAAAACCTTGAAACAAATACAGGCCAGTAGCAGAAAACTGGCTATTGTCATGCTATATTTCTTGAGTAGGTAAATGACAGGATTCGCTGAGAAGTCCTGGAGATACACAGGATGAGGAATGAATGATAAACTAAATTTTAGGATTACGGTAGAAGTAAAGAAATGTTCTTAAGGTTTTCACTGCTGTGTTGTAAGAAAACTCCCTCTCAGGACTGGTATGCAGAAAATATACAAATACCTCTAGGACCTTTATCTGTTCATAATTTTCCTCTGAATAGCCACAGCTTTTAGAAGGACAATATACCTTATTTCCTTCAGAGATGCTACACTAAACATTCATAGTGAATGGACTCCAAGAGGCAATGTTTTTAAATATTCACCATCTAACTTGATTCTCTTCTGTTAACATCCCAGTGGACTGAGGGAGACAACGGCTGCTTACCCAGAATTTAGCCTGAATCTCAACCTTTCCCTGCCCCATTCATCAGACAAAGCACCTGAGTGCATATATTTGCTTTAAGCTAGTACTTAACTAGTTACTAGTATATAACTGCAGTCAGCCCTTCACATTTGCTAGGGTTAGGGGCACAGGACCCCCACAAAAGTGGAAAAATCACAACTATCAAAATGTGTCTGTGGAAAGAAGGCCAAGGCAGGATGGGGAGAGCAGGCACTCAGCATCCAAACCAGATCAGGGAAAGGCAAGGCAAGGAGAGGTTGGCATAGTGGCCCTATACTTCCTCTCTCCCACTCATCTTCCGTCTCAGGTGGGTGCGTGGGGCCTTGGGAAAAGGTATGTGACGCTGCAAAAAATTGGGCTGCGAGCCATTATTATCTGGCCAGGTAGCAGCTGGTGAAGGCCTACCAGAGATGGGTTTTTAAAGGGCTGCATGGCTTGATTGGAGCCATTAGAGGGAACGTTCTCCCAGAAAAGAAATGCCTGGAGGGGGCGGGCTTGGAGAAACTTGCCAATAATCAAATTTGTGAAAGTCAAAGGCCAACTGTAGTTAGTATGACCTTGAAAAGGCTAAGTTACCTAGACAAACAATGATTTATGGGGGGCGTGGAAAACCAACTTCAAAGTATGGTTTCGGATTCTGCTTTGTTTCTGTGGGTTTGGAGCCACTTTTCAAGCAGGGTATGTGCTCAGGGGTTAAATGTCTAAGTGGAAAGTAGAATTTTGGAAACAAAAATGGCATAAAATAGATAAAACAGACTATTTTCTGTGTATATTTTATTTTTTTTAAATTTCATTATTAACAAATGAATCCCCCCATTCTTTATTAACAAATAATTTAAAACCACTATACTTGATTAGTTATAAATTAACTTTAAATGTACTTGAATGAATTTGAGTATTGACTCCAGAATTTAAGAGTCAGTGCAGTGTACTGGTTTTAGTGTTGAATTAAGACCTTGCAAGACCACAGTTTGCACAGACCATAGTATGAACAATAGTTCAAATCCCTATTTGGCCTTGGAAACCCACTGGGTGATCTTGGGCAGGTCAGACTGTTAGCCCAAAGTGTGGGTGACCCAGGGGCCCATTTATGAAGCCAGTACCTCCGTTCAAAGGTCGGGAAGATTAGCTCAAATTAGGAGCCTGCAAGAAGGAGATAACCTAACAAGATCTTTTACACCTCTGTTTACCAGTACTTCTGCATGGAAAAACCAGGCAGAGATCCAAAAGTAAGCTGAATTGTGTTTTATTGGGGAAACTGCAATCACGTGCACAAGATCCAGATATTCACATAATCACACAAGGCTAACTGAAGGAAAAGGGAGGAAAGTTTTGGAAAGAGAGAGTTCAGAGCAAAGTGAGTGATATTTACCAATCTAGAAGAGCAGCTAAGAACCAATGTGGCTTAGACATGAGTCTAAGGACAGCAGACAGTCAGGAATTGAAGGAGCAGACAGCCAGCAATCAGTGTACTATAAGGCGACTGGCCCAAAACTGGGGTTTAAATATCTGATTTCTGCCTGGAGGGCAAGAGTGTTAATGGTTCTCTGGCCAAACAAACAATGGAGTTTGCAGAGTGGACAGTTAGATCTGGAAGAGGCTAATGGTCTTGTTAGGTAAAAAAGGGCTAATGGTCATCCTGATAGCTCAGTACTTGCCAGACAGGTTTCAGGACAAAGGAGAGGTTTGCTTGGTCAGAGAGAAAGGAGTTAGGACAATAAGCTGTCTTGTGGGCAGATGCTATTGTCTAAAAGGTTGAGTCATTAAGGCTAACTACAAGCCTATTATCTTGGGAGTTTCCTGGTGACTTCCTGACTATGTCTGAAGGTTTCTTCTAACCTAATTCACAATGTACATGTTTTGCCAGCCTTTTCCTCTTATCCAGCCTGACTATACAGCTCTAGCAGGGCAAGTTTTATATTTGTGCCAATTAATATATGTTGCCAATTAAATAATATTTCACCAATTAAACCATATCAAAGTGTGAGGGTATATGGCCCAGTAGCAAGACCTTTTTCAGCATCAGAGGAAGCAAAGGACAAACACCTGTGAAAAAATCTTGCCATGAAAACTCAGTGACAAATTTGCCTTAAGAGTCTTAATAATTCTGAAATGATTTGAAGGCACAAAACAACAAAAATAACAACTACTAATACTGAACAGGATATACACTTATTGACTATAGTCAACATCATTTCCTTCCTCATTGACTAAAGAGTTTTGCCTCTGCCTTATACCATATTTGACTTAAGAACGTGTGTCCAGGTTTACTCACTACTACATACCAGCTAAGTTAAAAGCCCAGTGTGAAAGTTTATGATCTCTTTGCAGTTATACAAGGGAAGAGAAGAAAAGAAAAATACAGCAGTTTAGCATTATGTCCAAGCCCAGCCATAAGCTGACAGGCAATTTGAACCTACACACAGAAACAAACAAGTTAAGTTACTGAACATTTATAATATTCACTATTTGGTTGGATAAATGTAAGGATAGTAAGATCCTCCCAGAATTCATTCGCTCTTACTACTGAATAGCATAATTGGAACTGCACTGTTAATCTTTCAATCCTCAAGAAATATCTCTGATGACAACTACATTATTAACAATTTATTTCTGTAGTTATGACATTCCTAAATTATATTCACTTTATTTTCTAGTCAGCTCTTTCCTTCTGAACACTGTGGATACTACCTTGTCATCACTTACTCTATCCCAAATCATGTGATCTACTAAATTGTCCAATTATTATTATTTAATAAAACAAATAATAAAGCATAATTATAAATAAATAATAACACAGCCACAGTTACTTTATATTTGCAGATTGATTAACTGATTGACTAAAGATGGAATTCTACTGTTTTTGATGCTGACAGTCTTTGATCCAGTCACTACCTAGACACAGATTTGCTTAGCTTCAACTAAATTTCCACATCACATGCCTTGGGCCAGGCCCTGGGACCAATTTAGAATACTTCAGCAAAAAATCGTTACGTTTTAACCAATAAGAGACTCTATACAGATTAACCTGGAAGTCAAAATGAAATCCAAACTAAATTCTTTCCTAATTCTTAGTTTACATAGCAAGGCAGGGTGTTGGTTTTTTTTTCTTTTCCTGAAGAGATTATATATTTGTTAAATCCCTTCAGCATGCATGCTGACTTAAAAGATGGTTATTGATTTTGCTGTAAGCTTCAGAAAAAGGATCCCTTTTTTAGTTTAACAAATGAAAGATGTTTCGACAAGTATTGTGCAAAGAGATTGTCAACCTCTATTTTCATGTAACACAGAATGGATTGGATGGTAATTCCAACAGCCTTAACCATATAAACATTTAACTCATAAACATTCACAAGAGAAAAACAAGATTAACAATACTAACACTTCCCACTAATACTGCAAGCCTTCAAATTACATGGGTGTAATTTTTTTATAGCTGGAATCCACCCAACCTTCATTGGCGTTCAAGCCAATGTATTTTGGTCAGAGCCACCAAAAGCCTCATCCAAACCTGTTTAACATGAGCAAGATTGCCCTATTATGTTCCTTCAGACTGAAAACAGGCATCTGGTATTCCATCCATGTAGATGCATCTACCCAGCTTTTCTCAACCAGAATCGGGTAACCTCCAGAGGAATTAAACAGTAACCTCCATATTTCCCAGCTACCACAGTGTGCATGCTTGATTAGGAATTATGAGACTTGCAGCCCAGTTCTGCAGGAGGGTGAGCAAAGCTTGTCTACTCTGATAGGCCAGAATTCCCTAGAATCTCAAGGCGGGTTCTTTCATTTCTTCTGAGAGACAATCAGAAACCAGAAGACAATCTTTTTAAAAGGAGAGATGTCTACTGCTGAACCTAGGATGCTCTGAAAAGAAAGCTTGTGTTTCAGCACTGAGCTGCAGTCCCTCCCTATACAGGAATATCACTTGACTTCGGCTCCAGATTTAACACCATCATAAATACTCAATTTGCACATTGCTATCTACCGTTTTGGATAAATGTTTTAAAAGACTGCTGTTTCAAGTCTGAGTTGCCACGAAATAGAGCTTTAGCTTTTAGTTATGCCCTTGGTTTCATTTCATTTCATTTATTTATTTATGAAGAATATTTATATCACACGTTCCTAATGGGCTATTGCTTTTGCTCTAGGCTGCTAACAGAAAGAATCTTGATTAAGAAACACAAACTAAATCATACGAGGGCAGCATAAAGAAAAGTACACACAAAGAAATAAAAAGGAAGGAACTGTTAACCATATCACCAAGGAGCAGAAAACACTTACTTAAAATCAGACAATCAACGAACAGACTACAAGCTGGAAAAAAGTTTGTTTAAATGTCCAAAAGCAATGGTGGGTAATTTTACAGCAATTTTTGCCTCTGCTTCCTTCAGTTGGGCATATTGGTGTACTGAGATGTACCACAAGTTATTTCACAACATTATTGGCTTCCATTTTTGGACAGATTGCCACTGAAAAAAGGTCTTCTAGGGCGCCTGTGTAATGAGAAAACAAATCTGCCTTAATTGTAAGGGCTTTTCTGGGACTTAGGGCTATTTGGAGTCAAAAAAACAGCTAGAAAATCATCCTTTTTTTTCCCCAGTGGAAAACCTTTGGGGACTGCTGGGTGCTTGGCAGTTGCAAAAATGATGCTGAAAGCCCCACTTTCTCCACCTCTGCCTTAAAGTAACTTCATCAAGAGAAGGGAATACTCAATGGGAAGGAATTCCAAAGTCTACAAAGGACCACTGCCAGCAGATTGTTTTGGCCAAAATCCAACTGTTAGTCCCAACCGAAGAAAAACACTGAATCACTGGGATTTATATAAGTAGTGACTTTACATTCATTAAATGGGTATACTCTAGATGGGACTAAGAATTGGATATAGGCCAATAAACTGGGTAACTGTACAATCATAACGCTACCAAACAACTGGGAGACAGACAGTACAACTGAATAATGAAGCTTGTTTGTAACATCTAAAGATGTTCTTTATAATCATGCGTGGCTCAGAATTGTGCTGACATGTCCACTCGGAGTCACAAACAAGCATTTTATAACAAAGTCCTGCCAGCCAATCACAACTGTTCTAAAGTTTCACAAGGCAAGTCCAAATTTAAAAAAAATATCTCAAGAGTGACCTCCACTGGGCAAGTCAAGCAGTACTTCTATTTTTAAAAAAAGATTCATCAGGAGCAGTACAGCTTTCAAAAGAGAGAGAGAGGGAGGGAGGGAGGAGAAAACAAATACAACTAATCTTCTGAAAATGTCTTGTGGACTAAGAATAGGTCCAAAGGTGGTCTCAACCTCTATCCTGTTGAAATTAATGTACGTTACACAAAAACATCCATGTAAGTATCAACCATATAAAAGAACAAATACCTGAACCCAATAATGAATTTTCATTCAGAATAATAGTGAATGATAGGTTTAGAAGGAATGATTTCTTTTAACCCCTTGTTTCTGGCTTAAATTTGTACTGTTTTATTATGATTTTGTATTTTAAGTTTGGAAAGGGACTATGCAACATCCAGCAAACTTTGTTTACTGGAAAGTCTAAATGTGTAATTAATGAATAGAAAGTAAGAGGTAGGCTTTCCTCTAACATGGCCAAATATCTCCAGAATATTGAAGCATCCATTTCTAATCCAATTCAAAATTAGAATAAATTATTTATATTATAACATCTTTGAGACTAACTGGAAAGAAGAAAATTTTAGCATAAGTTTTTTTGGTCTCTGTCCACTTCACCAGATAGCATGAGTTCATGAGTCTTCTTTTCAGTTAGTCACAAAGGTGCTACTGGATTCTTTTATATCCCATTATGCTAAAAGCAGCCTAACAGAGCTATCTCTTTGAATGCCAATTTGTATTATATTTTTTATACATTTGTTGCTGTGCCTTCGAGTTGCTTCCAACTTAGGGCAATACTAATGCAAACTTACTATGGGGTTTTCTGGGGGCCAAGAGCATGTAAGTGTGTACCACACCCAATGTCACTCTAGTCAAACCCTGATCTCCAAGGTCACAGTCTAACACTCAAACCACTACATCACTCTGGCTCTCATATACATATTTTATACACACACACACATACAGATACACATACACATAAATGTGTAATCATTGTTGAGCAATTGTCAAATTGCTTAAATGTGAGAAAGGCCACTAGGAGTCACACTAAGTTAAGAGACAATTTAAAAGTATGTGTTGAAAAAAGCTTCTGCCTTTAAAAGTGGAGACAGTTAACAGAAAAATATACATTGGTATCAGCCAACCCGAAAGACAAAAAAATCAAGCATATCTCCAGAAGGTAGCCAACAAAAAATGCCTTCCTGCTACTGGTGGAGGGAGGATAGCAACAGAAAAGGACCGTAATTATCAACATTCTTGATCATTCAAAGACCATCTGTAGCGTGGATTTTAATAGGCATGTTAATATTCAACTATTCCTTTCAAGAGTTTGGTTCCAAGACTCCCCCAACTGGCTAGATATCAAAATTATTGGATCCTTTTACTACAATAGTATAATAAAACGCTGTCCCTTAATTGATTTTGATTTTGATAATTGATATAATTGATTTTGGCAAAATCAAAGTTTGCTTTTTGGATGTTTTAAAAATATTTTCAAGCCATGGTTGGGGGAAACCGTGGATACAGGATCCGCAGATACAGAGAGCTGACTGTAGTTTTCTCCCAGATGAAAAGAAAACAAATATTTCTGTGCAGTTCTTATTTGGTACTTGCATATCCTAAAGTGTTTCTGGAAATTATTCATGGTATAAATACATGTGGATGTTAACTGTGGGACTGTCTCAAAAAACAACAACATAATTTCCAATGTGTGTGTGCATTATGTATATACCTATACATATGTATATGCAAATATACAATACATGTTCTTGTGCAACACTGCTGTTTTCTACATAAAGACAAGAATCTTGCACAACAAAAGTTTTGCACACATAGTGACAGTCTTGCACAATAAAACCACATTTCTTTATTTTTTGTGCAAGAATGCTGCTTTTTGCATAACACTTTTTCAGTATAAAATTTTTGTTGTAGAAATTAGCTGCTTTCTACACAAAAAGCAGCAACCTTGTACGCAGTCTTTTTTTAGATATGTTTATTAAAAAATTTAATTGCAAAAATAAAAAACAAGTGGATATACACCATTATTAGGTGTATCCCACCCACCCCACTTCCAAGCTTATATTCTCCAGTTGAATCTACTTTGTTTCTGTTTACACAAGAGAAGAACAGTTACATTTCCATTAACAAGAAAAAATAACAGTTACCTTTATATCTTTCTTTCATTTCTCATACATTTATATCTTTAACCAATCCAAAACTCCTTTCTATTCCCTTTCCAAGTTGTGGATAGGTTTATTTTTCAAGGAAAATGCTAATTTTTCTATCTTTACCATATCCAGGACTTTTAGCTTCCACTCTTCTAAATCTATATCCCTCTTTTCTTTCCAGTATTGTGTATACATCAACCTTGCAGCCGTTTTCAGATATAACAATATCTTTTGATGACTTCTCATCTCCCTGTGTTGCCCTAAAATATTTAACAAATAGAACTCTAGTGTCATTTCAAAATTCAGATTTCAAACTCTTTGAAAAATTTCATCATGTATCCCCTTTCAAAATTTTCTTACCCTCCTACAAGTCCACCACATATGAAAGAGGGATCCAATCTTTTCATCACACTTCCAACACTTCCCAGTCCCGGTTTTAGTTATTTTTTGTAATCTTTCTGGAGTCATGTACCATCTATGAAGCATTTTATAAAAGTTTTCTCTTAAATTTAAATTTGGTGTAAATTTTATATCAGTTTTCCATGCTCTCTCCCAGGCTTCTAGTTCAATTGGATGTCCCACATTCTAAGCCCATCTGACCATCAAACCCTTTAACTACATCTGATTCCATTTCTCTTTTCAACAATAGTTTATAAAATTTAGAGATTCTCTTCTTTTGATTTCCCTTCATCAATAAAATCTAGTTCATTTTCTCTTCTCTCAAATCCATACAGTTTTTGATCCATTTTAAATCTTTCTTTAAGTTGTCGCCATGAGAACCAGTTTAGCTCATGCCCTTCAACCTTTAATTCTTCTGCTGTACACATTCTTGGTTTCTCTCCCTCCCATTTCAAAATTTCTTGATATGTTAATACATTTCCTTGTTTTGTTGGGGCAATTCCATGCGCTTCTTGTGGTGAGGTCCATATTGGAAGTTTTGTGTAATATTTCCCCTTTATTTGTAGCCAAACCTTTAACAGTGTTTTCCAGATTGGTCTTTATAAATCACCTCGATCCATTATCTTGCACAAAGTCTTGCAGCAATCTTGCACACAAAAAACCTACAACACATGGCTGTCTGGAAGCAGGTTTTTTTTTTTGCACAAACCCACACAGTTTGCATAAAAAAAAAAAACAACACATGTATTTTTGCACAGAATAATTTCACCAAACACTTTGGGATGTACAAAAACTGTGCAGAATTCATACCACTACATCATTCTTTTTGATTTCCATTTTTCAGCCAGGAAGCAAGAAGTGTGAATATTCTTTCCATCTTTGCTCTGTAGTTCCCTCTTAATATGCACACGTTCAACCAACCTTTTCAATATGGTGTATAATAGTCAGAATGGAACTAGAAAGACCTAAGTTTAAATTGCTCTCATCCATAAAAGCTCATCAGGAGTCCTTGGGACAGTTGCCTAAGGGCCTAGCCTCACATGGCTCCAACTCACATGGCTACTGTGGAGATGAAATATTAATGAGATTAAAAATGAGGCTTCCTCTGAGGTGTATAAGTACAATAAGAAGAATAAAAATATTATTTATTTATTATTTTACTTTTATTTATTATTTGCATTTAATATTCACCCATTCTCTTCTACTCTAGCAACATCTATTACATTTTTTTAAAGTAAATAAAATGTAGAATATTCCAGCCAGCCAACATGGTGTAGCAGTTTGAGCACTGAACTATACTTCTAAAGACCAGGTTCAAACCCCTACTTGGCCATGGAAGCCTACTGAGTGACTTTTGAGAAAGTCACACTTTCAGTCTCATGGGAAGCCAAAGGCAAGCCCACTCTGAAATTCTTTCAAGAACACTCCATGACAGGTTCACCTTAGGGTCACCATAAGTCAGAAATGACTTGAAGGCACACAACAACAAAGAATATTCCTACTAATTCTCCCTGCTCTGAAATAGTTTTCCTTACAAAAGTGATGAATATGCTTTCTTTGCTTTGAAAAACTTACAACGTGAGGTGATTTCCATTTCCTTTTCCTAAAACCATTAATTGGTCAAACAGAAACCCATTGAAACAACCCCTCAAAGCTCATGCTTGACGAGCACAGTTCTCCAGAAATAAAGATCCTTCAGTGCGTAACAGCTCTTGAATTCTCTAGGGAGGACAATGATAACAACATAACATTGTTTGACAGATCAGAACATTTTTACACCATCCAAGGCTGAGGGAAACAAATTCACACATTATGAATCATAAATATTACAGCCTCCACCAACCTGATGACCTCAAGATAGATCTGGCTCCAATTTTATCACAGATTGGCTGAACAGTCAATGATCGCCAAGGAAGATGGAATTTGTAACCTTACTCATCTGGAGGGCACCAATGCAGAAATGCTGATTTTAATATTTTTGCTTCTGCTCTCCTTTTCAAAAAGAGCTTTGAAGCCATGCATATTTCTCCAAACACAGAGGCATACAAGCACTGTCTTCCTTCCTGTTATGCATTAAAAGCAAACACTGGTGTACCTATATGTGACAGATTTATTGACAGAAATATGAATGGCATCCTAAGAGTAAGTCATATAAAAATGGTGATACGACAGTAAAAACTCAAAGCAAGGCACCATGACTTACTGCTACACTATAGCTTTGCCTGTTTTTGTCAGTGTGACAGATAGAGCCACAAACACTAACAGTGGAAAATCCTGGACATCTGCTTACCTTCCATGCATATTTATTGCCCTAGAAAACGGAAATATTTACTATAAACAACAGAACAGCAAAGCAGGCACACTCATTTATATGCCAAAAAACTGGTAAGAGATGCTAATATGACCTTAGTGGGGCATATCAAGTGTCATTGACACTGTTTTCCCCAAGTCATTTTGAGGACTATCTACTCAAGCAATTAATTGTATCTTTTTAAAGGATTAGGTCAAGACTGTCCAGTGTGACAAATAATGAAAGTGAAATTCACTCCTTCAGAAGAGTGGGGAGGATGCTTAACATGCTTTTTTTTTTATTTATTATTTATCAGATCTGTACCCCACATTGGAGAAATTTCCTCCAAGTGGCTTACAAAGCATTCAAGCTCCAATAGTACAGTTTAAAACTAATTGCAAATACATTTTTCAAACATAAAAATGCAAATCTTTTAAAAGCACATATCTCTTCCTACAGTAAGGGTGTGTGTGGACATTTCCATTTAATCTTCTAAAAGAGGAAAGAGATGTGGCCCCATGAGCTATACCAGGCTTAGAATTCCAGAGGAAATTCTGAGAAAGCGTTAGCTTGGAGCTGAGCACAGCATGATCCCTGGGCCTGGATCCATGGAGCACCCTACCAGTGCTCCAAAGCACTACAACCTCCATTAAAGAAAAATCAGTGTGATTTTCAGACAATTATTGCCCCCAAACCATGCAGAAAAGCCCCAAGCACACGAAAACAGGCACTATTCCCATAAACAGTCCACAAACCTGTGTGTGTACATGCGCCTTCAACTACCCGTACTATCTCCAATATTCCCAACTGCTTTTCTGAGGTCCCTCTCAACATGGTGACAGGAGGCAACACAGCATCACTTCCTGTTGCCATTTTGAGAAGGACTGAAGAAGAAATAGAGGTATTTGAGCTTGCTGTGTGTGGTGGAGAGGTGAGGCCTGACAGGGGGATTGGCCCTGGCCCTCATGCAGAAGTCCTTAACATGCACCCCTTGGATTTTGTAGAATGGTAACAATCCTCCCCAGGCTGACAAATCTATAAGGAAGAAGGCATTCCACTAGGTATACTAGTCAACCTGTACAGCAGTTTAAAGATCAAAAGCAGCATTTTGTTTCCAATTATGCCTAAAAACAAGCTGGTAACCCTGAAGATATAAACTTCTTATTTTAGGGGAAGTACATTCCTACCTGGATTAAGGCTCAGTTTATCAGTCAGCCTTGTTCTCCACAAATTTATTTAATTCACTTTTAAAACCACTACTACCAAATCTTGTGGTGGTGAACTCCACAGCTTCACTAAATGATACTTAACTAAGTACCTCTTTTTGTCTGTCTTCAATTTCCCACCATTCAACTATAGCAGATGATTTCTTTATGAGAGGCCTATCTTTCTGTTTCCACACCACATATAATGTTATAGACCTCACTCATTAGCTTAGAAAAAGTAGAGAGCGCTCAACATACTTTTCCTCACAGGGGATTTTTGTTCTTTTGTATTCAGACAGACTAATTAGGTTACTGTACATATGCCAGTACGGTATTGTACAAAATTAGGTAATTGTACATTGGACTACAGTTGATGTGACATTTTAATACCATGTCTTGTGGAAAAAACCCACAAATTTCTGGCTAATACAGTGGACATCAGTTTGTTTACATAGCTGTCATAATACATAACTATGGTTTTAATGTTACTATTTTTAAAATTATGTTTCAAATGTTACTGTCAATTTTTTTAGGTGATTCCACTTGTGAGCTGCTTTGGGTCTCATGGTGGGGGGAATGGTGGCATATAAATGAAACACAGAAACAAAATATTAATAAAATATCATTGTTATTTTGTTCTGGTATAGAGTAGAGTTCTGGTCTAGTGTTCTGGTAGAGCTTATCTGGAGCCATTCGTATAACAATGAAAAGATTTTTAAAATATATGTATTTTCACATACATACTACTAAGAATATAAAAAGCCACTGCAAAGAAGAAGAAAAAAACTAGCTTCCATAGATTTATCAGAAAAATACAACTAACCATTCACCTGTTACCTCCAGAAATGATATTTCTGTACAAGTGGCTACTATTTTTGTTCTCAGTATACAATAGAAGAGCACTTTCAATACTTCCACAGAAAGGATGCAAAACTATTAGCATTGCAATCAGAGTCTCAGAAGAGAAGTTTACCTATATTTACAAAAAAAAAAATACTTAGAAATATACTTACTTGTGAGCTTGTTGTGACTGAGAACCAGCTGTGTGATGTGTGACAGAGTGACTGTAAATGAACAGGAAGAGACAACAAATGAATAAATAGTATGAAATGGCATTAGAAAAAAAGAAAAAAACTACACACTTTAATAGGAATGTTATAAAAAAAATGGTAGCAAACAAATTCCAATCTACCTTTTTAAAACTTGAAAAACTACTAATTCTCAAGCATGGGAAACTTCCAGAGATCCAGAGGACTCACTACATCCCCCCACTAGACCTTGGAGAACTGCATTTCCCAAACACTGGGAAACCTTTCCACAGGTATTAAGGCAATCTCTAGCATGCTGAGAGACCAAGTTCATTATCCTCCCTGTGACCCCCATACATAACTCTTTTAGACCCAAAAAGGGAATTTTTTCAAAACCTGACCGTGTCTGGAAGTCATTTCTGATTTTCTGATCCCAGGCCTAAAACAACATGGAAAGCAAAACATTTGTGAAATTGCCCCCAGTGGCTTAGGGGGAAGCTACTATGGGATATTGTAGGTGGTGATAGTTGATTGCTTTTATCACAAAATTAGGGTAGAGTATGGGAAGTCTTCTGAAGCCTGCAAAAATGGACTTAGAGGTTCCATGAAAACCACAGATTATATTTTGGACAGCTCTGCTATAGGATCTTCTTACTGATCTACGCTGCACAGCTAACACTGACAGATATAACTTTTCATAGTGCTGGGTCCCTTTGCAGCAGATTTCCCCCTGCACTCCCTATGACAGAGATTTCCCATAGTTTTGCATTGTAAGACCTTCACGTAACTAAGGTTGAATGGATATTTCTAGTCTATGTTCGATCTGTACGTCTTACATCTAAGCCCGTTCCACTTGATATTCATACCAACCTTTGATTTCCTTCAAATACGCATTCCATACACATTTTAACCAGAACTACGTATTTTTATTGTTGTGGCTGGAAGATGATACAGAATTTATGTCCATTTTACAATACTGGTGTTTTATACTGGTCCCATTACTTGCAGTTGTAAGTCTTTATTATGGGATTGAAGTGTTAAGTCTTCTGAAATATGGTTGCACCTTTCCTTTACCCAGGTCAGCATCCTCTCCATTGCTAAAATGAAGGTTTTAAGATATTTCCATTGTTGTATTTTTTATGTCTTTGTGGGACAGAAAGATGAGGTCCAACAAAGGCATCATTACTGCTATAGTATGAAATCAAGAAAATCTTAGAATTGGCTAAGGGAAGAATCCAACAATATGCTTCCACTGGATCCCAGTCCTTCATTCAAAAGCCTTCCTCTCTCCTATTCCCTATTTCCCCTAATGCCTGTGGTCCTTAAGAACCTGCTTAAGAGGACAGGGAAACCTGGAGCAGATTTTTGGCACCATGGACAGCTACAGCAGGACTGGAAGAAAGTTCACTACGTTGTATAGGCATACTCGCTTTAAGGTGCTTTACTAATACAGCACACATCAGCTGACTGCAAACTAAATAGAGACAGTCAACTGGTGCCATTTTATAATCTACACTAAGCCTGTAAATATGTTTTTAGGCTTTTATATGCACTAGAAAGTGAAAAAAAGGCTGTGATTTGCTTTAAGACAACATCCGCTTTATGGCAGTGGTTTGGAACCTAACCTGTTATATTAGCTATGCATGACTTGTATATAGATATACACTACAGGACATAAAGTACACTACTGGATCTTGACTTGAATACTTTATTTCTGTAAGCAAATATAGCAGAGACAGATATCATGTAAACTTATTAAATATATAAATACAATGAGAATTAGATAGGTGAAGTGCTGATTTAATGTTTTTAACATTGGGGTATAGCTGTATTTATGCTGGTTTGCAATTAATTGTTGTTATGTGCCTTCAAAGTAAATCTGAATTCGAACTGAGAGCTAGATCACTGCATTTTGTATTAGCTCCTGGCTCTATCCAAAGTTATCTTAATTTCTTTTCCTTATAGGCAACACAGCCTAGCAGCTTATAACAGAATTACCATATTACCTTTTGGACCACAGACTGCATGAGAAGAAAACTGCATTGCACTCCTAGCAACTCAACCAGTTCTAAAGACACGGAAAATTCACACATTGTTACAATTGATAGCCTGGGGAAAACTTCCTCTCTTAGTAACTGACAATTAACTTCATGATTAATTGCTGTGACTAAACATAGAACAGTGACAGGTAGCTTTGAGAGTTAAGGGGGGAATGCTATTGAAGCTATTTGACAGCAAAAACCCTTCACGAAAGAGCTGTGCTAGACTATGTCATCAGATCCACAAGATGGCAACCTAGCTTCATTTTTAATGTACTGCCTGGCTTTTAGAAGTTTAAATTATCTTTTAATTCAGAAGAGTCTTTATACTGCCACAGGAAGATTCGTGAAAACCAGAAAAGGAAAAACGGAAAAGTGACACAATTACAATTTCTTAAAATAGAGTGAAGTTTATGCCAACTTGTCAAATTTGAAGATGACAGTATTTTCAATTTCATAGCTAATTAAGTTATTTTAAACAATTACAGTGTGATAGTTCGGCACAGAATAATTGAAGAATTGCCAGTTCAACCTGCAGACCTTTAAACAGTACAATCCAGTACAGTGCAATAGATACTGTAATTGATAAGAGTTCCAGTGTCTGTAACCCTTGGATTTTGTTTCTCCTGTGTTACTGGATACTTTTCCTGAGGATCCATGGAGAGGTGAGAGCCACCACATATGTGCTAGATCAGAGCTTTCCAAACTGTGTGTTGTGACACATTAGTGTGTCAGCCGCAGTGTGTAGGTGGTTGAGCAAACTAATGGCTGGCGGCTGCCTCTCTCACCATCACCCTGGGCTAAGAAAGACCCTGGTGAGGGCAGCAGCAGGCCAGGCCCAGATAGAGGGGCTGCCTCTTCTGCAGCTGCTGCCCCGGGCCAAGGAAGACCCCGACAAAGGCGGTGGTGGCAACAGGCCAGGTTTGGGTGGAGGGGCTGTATCTTCTGCTGCAGCCGCCCTGGGCTGAGGAAAACCATGGCTAGGGCAGAGGCAGGCCAAGCCTGGGTCGAGGGGCTGCCTCTCCCACCGCCACCCCAGGCCAAGGAAGACCCTAGTGATGGCAGCGGTGGGCCAGGCTCAAGTGGAGAGGCTGCCTCCACTTACTGAATTACTGTGTCATGAAATGATGCATGTCTAAAAAAGTGTGTGACCAACATGAAAAGTTTGGAAAGCTCTGTGCTAGATCCTTGCCCTTTCTGGCTTAGCCAGAAGGAATTGGTCAAGTGGGTGAAGAGGGCAGTCAGTGCCTCTTTACAACAAGGGAAATTGGAACTCTGCCTAAAGGAGATAGTTGTTAGGCTTTTGTTGAAAAAACTATCCCTAAATCCTTCTATAATGGATAACTATAAGCCAGTTTCTAACAGACCATTTTGGGGCAATGTATTAGAGCAGGTGGTCACTTCACAGCTCCAGGGGTTCCTGGATTAAACATATTATACAGATGACCTTCAGTCTAGTTTCAGGTCTGGTTATGGAACACAGATAACTTTGTTCACCTTGATGTATGACCTATGCCAGGAATCAGACAGGAGAAGTGTGTCTCTGTTAGTTTGGCTGGACCTCTCAGTGGCTTCCAATACTATCAACCAATGTATCCCTCTGGGCCAACTTGCTGGGATGGGACATGAGTCCAGGCTATCTGGCAGACCATTCTCTCTCTGTATGAGTCTGCCTGTGCCCTGAAGTCATCAAGAAAGGCCCTTCTCTCAGTTCTACCACCATAAAATAAGCCCTTCCTGGTGGCTGTTCCTAGAGTCTGGAATGCCCTTCTGAGCCAGGCCAGAATGACCCCCTCTTTGCTGTCCTTTCATCAGTAAAAAAACCCCTTTTTATTCCTATTAGCTTTTAAAACATTTTTTTAAAAGGCTAAGAATGTTACATTGTTTTAAACTGAACTGCTTTAATAGCTTTTTATCTTTTAAGTATAAATTTAAATTATTTTAACATTGTGAATAGTTTAATTTTCTACATTCTTAGCTGTATTTTCAAACTGTAAGTCACCTTGAGTCTCAATCTTGGGAAAAAGGCATGGTATAACTATGATGATAGCAACAAGTAGTGTCGCCGTTCGAGTGTTGGACTAGGACTCTAGAAGACCAGAGTTCAAATCTCTGCTTGGTCATGGAAGCCCTCCAGATGGTCTTGGGCAAGTCACAATCTCTCAGCCTCAGAGGAAGGCAAAGGCAAAACTCCCTCTGAACAAATTGTAGCAAGAAAATGCTGTAGAGTTTTCCTTTGGAATGCTGTAAGTTGGAAATGACTTGAAGGCAAAGAATGACATTCCTATAAGTGTTTACTCAAAAGTAAATTCCAGTAAGGTATTTGGGTATAATGCCGTCTAAGCATACCTAAGACTCCAGACCATTATGGATTTTATCAGCACCTACTCTTCGTATTTTGCAACTGGGTCATGCACATAATATACACATGCACAGTGTAAGTTGTCAGTAAAACAGTCTACCGTGAAACTCTTCCCTTTTTCAGTATCCATTTATTCAGTATAACTGTATAGTGCATTCCCATGCCAACAAGATTTGTTGGGAATCTGGCTGGACTTTTTAACAAATAGGTTTATTTTGACTCAGTATTTGATGCCCTCAAAGTTTTTTTCCTTAGAGAAGTAAGTCTCTTTAATATATTTCTAGACAATCATTTCTGCTCAAGCCCCAACAAAGCTGTGGCTATTAATAATAGTAACAGGAAACGTCTGTTAGGATAAGATAATTGTTATTCAAGGCACCCAAAGTGGGAATTGAGGTTAATAGATTATATTTTTCCCCAGAACTGGCTTTCTACTATTTTTCTGAAGGGGGTTGGGGGAATAAAGCAGCTATAGGATTGCTGTTCCACTAATCTTTTGTCACTGACCATGTTGATTAGGGCTAATGGGAATGGCAGTCCAGTGACACTAATTTAAAATAGTGATATCCATGGGAGGTAACAAGCCATGGGAATAAGACAAAGGCAGGAAAGGATGAAGCACAGGGCTAAACTTCATCCTTCTTCAAGTTTCTGTCTGGCACACTTCAATAAAGTATCCAGCAATCATTTAATAACATTGTTCTGATTACAAACAATGAAGCCAAAGCACAACTTTTTTGAGTAATCTAGTATGAAATAAAGAAAGTTATGTAGGGGCAAGGAATTTGCTTCCAACCATTTCAGTTAGGACAAAAGGAGTTGTTCATTCATTATACAGTTGGCCCTGCACACTAGTGGACTTGACTTTCATGGACTTGATTATTTTTGGGTTTCTCCGATCCTGCCCTCTCATCTCAGGCACTTCTTTTCTGAGGGAACCTTCCCTCTTGCTGGCTCCAATCAGGCTACACAGCCCTTTAAAAAAAACACCATTTGGTCTACCTCCTTTTCCACTAGCTGCTGCCTGACCAGTTACGGATGGTCCATTGTCCAATTTGTCAGCACCACAAACCCTCTCTTAATGTTCCCTGCACCCAAGGAAAGAGATGGGTAAAAGAGAGGAAGTATAGGGCCACCAGGTCAACCGACCCCCTTTCCTTCTCTTTTCTCTGACCTGGTTTGGATGCTGGGTGTCTAGTCTCCCCATCATGCCTCAGTCCCCTTCCCACAGACACACATACACACAGTTTGATATTTGTGATTTTTCCACTTTTGAAGGGCTCCTGCACCCCTAACTCTAGTGAATGTGGACCTTGGCATTTTTAGCTGTCTATACTGTACTCAGAGAGCAGAAACTTGCCAGTTTTCTACTCCTGCCTCACTGACTTCAATTTTACTCCCAGTTATGGGTGTTTATTGGGGATGGGAATCATGTGGTTACCCAGATATGGTTGGACTGCAACTCCCAGTGCTCCTCACCACTATTTATGGAGACTAGGGCTGCTAGGAGTTGCAGTCCTATGACATCTGGAGGTCCACATGATCCTCACGCCAGTGTACAGGACTATAGTCATTTTTCATAGTTGAGATACACTCATCCTTATACTACTTTTTAAACTTTTTAGACAAAATGTGCATTCTATAAAAACAGAACTTTAGGGCACCCAATCCCTCTTACTCAAGCATGAACGTACACCTCACAGGGGTCCAGAAATACTGGTCTGGTTTTGTAGCCATTTGCGTTGTCTCATGCTAGAATGGTCAGGATGGAGGTTTGAAAAAGAGACAGTATTTTCTTTTCTTTGTGTTTAAAGAGGAATTCTACTATTTTTACCTACTTGAAAATTACAGTGGAAATCAGACCTTCATGATCTCCTTCTGGTCAGTAGAAAGGTAAGGGCATTCAACCTTGGTGACCAAATCCAAAGATGGTTGCACACTCCATAGGTATGATGTATATATATATTCAAAAGAGGGGGATAAAACCCTCTGTTGACATATATATGGGGCATTTTCAACACCAGTGCTCATTCTCTTCTAGCCAAAAAGAGTTAACTCCCATCCCATGTGGCTCAGACATTAGCAAGTACAACTGCCTAATTAACCAAATGCCACAATGGGAACCAAAGTGCGGCATCTGCCTAATAAGCTGCCTAGCTATAAACCAATAAATAACTTAAATATCTTTGACATTATTAAGCAATATGATAATTTCTGATTGGATAATTTAATGTTTCAGATAAAAGGAACTCTTGAGACAGGTGTCGCTACTTAACTAATGTCACATCATGAAAAAGAAAGCCTGTTACAGCAGATCTGAATTAATTATAAGATAATTAGCATAGAGTTAGAGTTTGTCTGTCTCTGAAGAATCAGAGGACAGGCTGCTAATCCAAAGAAGAGAGCCTTCATCGCTCCAGATTTCTTTACTACCAGCAAAACCATTACTAATTTATGTTTAATTCAGAGAATATGTTATAAGAAAATATTAAGGAAAGGTCTCAGTTGATATGATCTTTTCCAGTTCTTTATAATCTTTGGCACCAGAAGTGGAGCTTTTCAGAACATGAAATTATGTCTGTCAGGGAATTAATGTTCTTGCCTTTGGAAGCACCATTAGTATGACAGAGAAGGGGGAACCTCATGCACTACCCATGCTCCTTCAGAAGAAAGCAGTAGGTAAATATGGGAATGTCCCTCAGCTTACAAATGTTAGGAATCATGATCAAATTGGATGACATGTTTAGCACATTTTTAGAAGAGGTGCTCCTCAAGTGATGAAAGACATCTGTTTGTTATCATCCTCACCTGTGTTTTTGTTGTTGTGTGCCTTCAAGTTCCTTCTGATCTATGGAGACCTTACGGTGAACCTATCATGAGATTTTCTGGGGCTAGAGTGTGTGATGTGCCCAAGGTCAGCAAGTGGGTTTCCACAGCAAAGCAGGAAATGGAACTCTAGTCTTCAGCACTGTAGTCCAACACTCAGACCACTGGCTCTCCCAACTGTGTATTCAGTGTGGGCTTAATTTGTAAGTCTGACAGCTGAGGGCCCCATCTGTTTTCAGGCTGATCACAGGACACCTAATTATGACAAAAATTTTGTCCTCGAATTCTTCAGGTCCCATGATTTTTTAAGCCCCCTAATGCAAAAATCATGTAAATTCAGAGTTTTGACTCATTTCCGTAAGTCTAATTAAGAAAATACTTAAGGGGAACTGTCTTGCCTTAATCAAGTCATTCAGAGTATTGTCTGGAGTCATCTGCCACCATGAGGCTTCAGTCTTTTTATATGTCTAATGTTATACACAGTTATTTATCCTTAATACTCATAATGGAATGGACCCAGAAAAACTCTCCCATGGACAGAAAGGTCTCCTACATTGGGAGAAGCTTTTGATCCAGTGGAGGTTTTCAAGTGGATGAATGAAGAGGATGTGACCTTCACTGATTTCCCTTCCTCTGCATACGCTATGCTCACGAAAAATCTGTTAAGCAGAAAAATCATCTGAAATTGTGAGAGAAGTGAACTGGGATTGGGGAAACAAGAGAGAGAAAACTGACAAGAATTACCTCCTCCACCCTCCCACTTTTCTGCACCAGGAACTATCTGAGTAGAACGCTTTGGCAATGTTCCTAATAGGTGGATCGAAACCCTGGATCCACCCTAATTATTTCACATGTATGTACTGTGTTGAGAATATTCCAAATATAAGAATAAAGGAAAGGTCTTGCTGGATCAGGATAAAATTATATGTATTTGACCATCTAGTTTCCTACAGGGCAAGCCACATTTTGTATGGAAAATCTACCAGCAAGAGATGAAGGACAAAATCGAACTGTTGGCTCCAACTAGATTAGACCTGTTGAATCAATGGAATTTAAATAAGTTTTGATGTACCAACTGATTCAACTGGTCAACTCTAGGTGGGTCAAGAAATAGATCAAGGACAACAATTCTCTACTGTTATTGCTCTCCAGTAACTAATGTTCAGTGGTACTTTCTCTCTAATCTTGAAGATAACCATCTAGAATACTAGCCACTGATTGATTTGTTTCAACAGTTCCTACAACCTCACTGCATGATGGGTCAGTACCAACATTACCATATTGCAAAAAAAGACTTGAGGAGGAAAAAGACTTTAAGAAATTTAAATCCAGGACTTTCTACCTCATACTTTTAGCCACTATGAACCCACCTATCACCTGAGTGTCCAGGAAGGGAAAAAAAAAAGATATGCTTCCAAAATTTTTCTGTCTCTCATACTTCAAACATCTGGAGGATAATATGGAACTTTAACGACCAGTTCGAATGACCAGTTCCCTACAGGAACTACTAGCTCCCTTTAATTTCTAGTCCTCTACAGAAGCAAGATGACTGCTATGGAAATGAGAAAGTGTTGAAAGAATTAATGCACAGCAAAGAATTACTTACACAAACCAGGTATGTCTAGCATGTTCGAGATTCCTCGATCACACATGTCCACCTCCAGGATGTTCTTCTCTCTACTCTCCTCCACAATTTTTTTCAAGGACTTGGACATGGTTTAAGCTGCAACAAGAACAGAGCACATTGTAGAGCATAAATAAGTGGCAGATAAAGAAAACAGATATACAACAGATAGCAGGATGCATCTTTCATTCTACCAGATGGGTCAATTCCAAAGATAATAAAGGGGGGAACTTGTTCACTCCAGGGATCTAATCTCATGGGCAATACGACAGGGAAGTCACAAAATTATTTTAAAAAACACAGGTTCCTATGAAAGGAATATCCTTACGTTATGATTCTTCAGTTTATGTTAGGGAACTGGCCATCTTGCTGTGAACTGTGTCTGCCAGCTTGGAGTTTATTCAATAGTTATTGCAATGGTCTACTCTCTAAAAATCACTACTGATCTGATGAACTGGTCCTCTGCCACCAGGCAGATGGGTTTTGGTGTCCTTAATGGCGTCATGGTCAAGTGATAACAGCTGCCCAGTGGCAGGAAAGGGTTTGTTTCTATTAGAGACCTCACTGGATTCTTTTTGAGTTAGCTTTGCGGTTTGAGGCAGTATGTAGTATGAAGGTGAAAACAGTCTAGGGGAGTGACTTTTTCTCTGTTGCTAACACATATCTCTCGTTCTTTTTAGAGGGGAGATGGGTCATCTTTGTGCACTTTAATTTTATTTTTTTATTCTGCAATATACAGTTGGCCCTCCACATTTGCAGGTTTGACTTTCATGGATTTGATTACTTGTGAATTCTTCAACCGTTGCTCCCCCCTACCTCAGGTGCTTCTTTTCTAGGGGGAACTCTCCCTCTTGGAGGCTCTGATCAGGCCACACAGTCATTTAAAAACCTTGCTCTGGTCCTCTTTGTTCTCCACCAGCCCTGCCTGGCCAGCTAAGGACAGCTCACAGCCTGACTTCTCAGCACCAGAACCCTCTCCTGATGCTCCACAACACCCAAGGAAAGAAATGGGCAAGAGAAAGAAAGTATAGGGCCACCACACTGACCCACCCCTTTCCCTCTCCTTTCCATGACCTGGTTGGGACCCTCAGTGCCCACTCTCCCTACCATGCCTCAACCCCCTTTCCACACACACACACACACTTTAATATATGCAATTTTTCCACTTTTGTGAGGGTCCAGCACCACTAACCTAGTGAATGTGAAGGGATGACTGTATAATCTTTGGGAATCCATCTTCTATGTGCCTTGGCCTGAGGGCAGTACACTCTCTACCTAGGAGCCTTATATAATTCAACAATAGGGATCTGATTTGATTCCTAGCCAAAAGTATAAGATCTGGGTATAATTTCCCACCATGGCACTACCCTTCTATGATGATGGGATTGTGTGGAACTGTGAGGCAAGAAGCTACACTGATGGCAGCATTGCTGCTGGTAGGGCTCCCTCATGTCAGACAGGCTTTTGCTAAGTGGCCAGACTAAATGTGCCAAACAGTTACTGGGCAGCACCAGTGGTGGTGGTGATGGTGGTGGGGTGACACTGGTGGAGATTCTCTCAGAGACAAAAGCTGTGGCACCATAGGTAACACTTGTTAGTACTGCACAGAAGGTGGCACAATAAACCTTTCTGAAATGTCTTTTAACATGAAAACTCTATGATGAAATAATCCAAAATGAAAGAAGATATAGTGCCAGAAGATGACACTGCAAGTTGGAAGCCATTCAGCCAGCTACTGAGGAACAGCTGAGGACAACTATGAGTAGCACTGTGGCTAATCACACAACTGGACTCAAGCTGAAAGGATGTTCAGCTATCGATGTGTGGAGAGGTGAAAGAAAAGTCTGAAGTTACACACCACATATTATAGGAATGTGGAAACTGTGACTCGAGGAGAGAGGGCAGATATTGCAAAACAAGAAATGGAACGTAAAAACATTGGGGTGAATGAGCTATAGTGGACAGGAATGGGACATTTTAGAGTCAGATAACTACACAGTGTTTTACTCTGCAAATGAAAATCTAAGAAGAAATGGGGAGGCATTAATAGTGAGGAGAGATGTTGTAAAAATATTTTAGGGATGTAATGCAAACTCTGATTGCATAAAACTTCAGGGAAAATTCACTTCAGGAACAAACTGACCATACACCAAAACAGGGCTTCTTGTTAATCACAAGTGACTCGAATGCAAAAGTAGGAAACAGGGCATAATCAACGATTACAGAAAAATTTGGCCTGGGATCAAGAAATGAAACAGGAAAGCAACTGATTTAATTTTGTGAAGCCAACAGTTTGCTCATCACAAACACATTCTTCAGAAAACCAGAGGCAACTATATACATGGACATCACATGATGGTCAATACAGAAATCAAAATAGGCTGCCTAACTGGAAGCAGAAAATGGAAAAGCTCTGTAAAACCAAGGCCAGGAGTAGATTGTGGCACAAGTCATGAACTTTGCCACTAATGGCAAAAATTAAAGCTAAACACTAAATCAACCTTTGTGGCAAAATATAATCTGAAGAACATCCGCACAGAATTGTAAGATAATGTAAAAAATAGTTCTGCACCATTAAGACTAATTGACTGGGATCCAGAAAAACTTGGGACTGAAGCCAAGCGCATTGTCAGGAAGGAATACAAAAGACACTATCTGCAGCCAAAAAGAAGGAGAAGCCGTTATGGAAACTCTTCAAGCAGTTAAGGACAGATAAGCTAAAGGTAAAAGGTAACAGAAACAGGATCAGAACCCTGTATGCAACTGGTCTGCAACTTGTGCACAGAGATAAGGAGAACCACCATTATAATCAATACAGAGAAATAGAAGATGACAAGCAAAAAAGAAAAAGAGGCCCCTTCCACAAGATCTGAGAAATCAAAGTGAAATTTAAACCAAGAGTGATGATGCTAAATGACCACCAGGGGAACATACTGCATGACCAAGTAGAAATAAAGATGATGGAAGCAACACACTGAAGAATTATGTAAAAGAGGTGAAAGGATGACAGATTCATTCAAGAAGAATTACTTGAAGATGAACCTACAGCTTTAGAAAGTGAAGTCGAAGCTGCACTCAAAGCATTTGGGAAAAATAAATCGCCAGGAACAGATGGCATACCAATAGAGCTGCTTTAAATTACAGAATCTACCCAAGTTCTAACTATAATTTGTCAACAAATATGGAAAACAAAAGAAAGGCCCACAGACTGCACATGCTCGAATACATTCCGGTCTCCAAGAAAGGCAATATCAGGGATTGCAGTAATCACAGGACCATCCTATTAATTCCCTATGCAAGCAAAGCGATTCTCAAAATTCTACAACAAAGACATATCATATACGGAACAAAAAATGCCAGATGTCCAACCTGGGTTCAGAAAAAGAAGAGGCACTGGGGATCATATTGCAAACATATATTGGAAAATGGAGCACATCAAACAATTTCAGAAGAAAATCAGCTAGTGCTTTATAAATTACAATAAAGCCTTTGTTTGCATAGATCATGAAAAACTATGGATTGCTCTTTAAAAAATGGTTGTGCCTCAACATTTGACTGTCCTGATGAATAACCTGTACTCTGGACAAGAGGGTTACCATTAGAATATGGAGAAACAGAATACAGAGAAACAGAATGGTTTTCAACTGGCCAGTCATCACGCACACATTTATTACTCTGTTTAGCTTGCACATTAAACATATCATATGTAAAGAGCTGAACGTTAAGAAAACAAAAATAATTATAATGGATGATTTACATAACTTTAAAATAGACTACAAAGACATTGAAATACCAAAAGATTTTCCATACTGTGGTTCAGTCATTAATCAGAATGGAGACCACAATCAGGAAATCAAAAGGGCAGCTATGAAGAAACTAGACAAGATCCTGAAGTGTGAAGATATATAATGAAACTGTAAAGTTAAGATGGGCCAAGCCATCGTTATTTCCGATTTCTTTATATGACCGTGAAAGCTGAGAAGAAGGTTAAGAGGAAAAAAATCAACTCATCTGAAATGTGGCATGGAGAAGAGGTCTATGCCTTCCATGGACTGCTAAAAAGACAAATAAATGGTTCCTAGAGAAAATCAAGTCTGACCTCTTCCTAGAAGCTAAGATGACTAGACTGAGACTGTTGTACTTTGGACATATCATAAGAATACATGAGTCACTAGCAAAGATAATAATGCTTGGTAAGGTCGAAAGCAGTGGGAAAAGAGGAAATCTGCATTACAGATGGATAGACTCAATCAAGGGAGCCATGGCCCCGAGTCTGTGGGACCTGACCAGGGCTGTTGATGACAGGGTGATTTAGAAATCTCTCATTCACAGAGTTGCCTTAAGCTGAAGCTGACTTGACAACAGTTTACAACAAAGAGTTTTTGTGGGGCACAATTCTACTACTGCCTGTGACAAGTACTGCACCTCATCAATGAAAGGGCTGAAATCTTTCTGTTCTCTGTATCATCTGCTGTATCATTTACCATCATAAAGCTTATGCTATAGCAGTAAAGTGTGTCAGGGTCCCACTTCAAAAGATCCCTGGGACAAGTCCGGAACCACAGCCATCTGTTCAAGACACTTGAATATTCAGTTCATGGGAGCAACAGAACATACAAAGGGGGAACACTCAGAAGACCACAGCAGTAATCCCTATGATGAGAATAACTGCAAGATGCACTTTCGGTTATCACAGAAATCACTGTTGAGTCTTTAACTTCAAATTGGTCAACTTGCTCAGTTCTGATCAGATGATGGAAGAGGACTTGTTTGAATACACTGCTCATATGAGAAGACCACAGTGCTCAGCAGTAGATCATATGCCTTCCATGCAGAAAGTCCTAGGATCAATATTTGATATCTCCAGTTAAGGGATCAGATGGGAGGCAATGGGAAAGGTGTGATCACTTTTCTACCTAAGACCCTGGAATGCTATTGCTATCCATTAGATGACTAAACAGTACTGCACCAGAAGGACAAATAGCCTGACAAGATATAAAGCAGCTCCCAGTGTTGCATGTCTACACACTACAGTGGGCAGTCTTTTTCTGCAAACCTGCTTCTGTATCTCAGTGGGACTCACTTCGTCCTATTCCTTCCCTACAAATTTTTTTTTCAGTGAGTACAAAGTCAGTTTAGTAAATGGAAATAAAAAATGGAAATTATTGTTATGTGCTTTCAAGTCATTTCTGACTTATGACAACCCTAAGGCCAATCTATCATGAGGTTTTCCTGGCAAGATTTGTTCAGAGCAGGTTTGAAAGAGTGTGACTTGCCCATGGTCACCCAGTGTATTTCCATGGCTGAGTGGAGATTCAAACCTGGTCTTGAACGCAACAGTCCAATGCTCAAACCACTACATCACGCTGAAAATACAGATATATTTGAAGGAACATTTATTTTGAGAAACCTTTAATTTATCCTATGTGAGCCAGTACCTCACTGTAGTACAGATCACAAAAGTGGATGGGCAAAGGATTACAGTTTCCAGGCTCAATCACAACACCTTTTCTCAAAAATATCAAGAGGACGCCAGCACGCAGTAATGGAAAGATAGGTCCAAATAAGTTTCCAGGAGTCCGAAAACAAGGAACCTGGGACTATCACATGCCACTACACTGATGAAGTTAGGCAGGTGTACAACAGATCCATCTATTGCCTGCAAAGTGTTTGAGAGTCCCACTGAAAACTCTAGAAGAGTACATGTATGATAGATGTCACAAAACATGACGTATGCCAGCCACCGTATGTCAAACATGTGGGGAAAATGTGCACTGTTTAATACGGACCGCCAGGTCCATCAATCCCATATTGTTCTTAAGAGGTGCAGGTTGCCTCCAACACTTCATTGGAACAAACTTTTACTTGTGCCTTCCCCATCACTGCCAAGTGGGCCAAACACCTCTATACTGGGACCCATACAATTTGGATGATGACTATGCCTAGGAGAAGGAGGGAGTTCTAACAATTTGCTCCCCAACTCGAGATGGAAGGTGTCTCTATCTTAGGAGGACTGCCTTTAAAAAAAAGAAGGGGCAGCAGTGCGGGCAGAAGTCAGCAGGCGAAGCTTTTCCTCACCCAGCATGGCAATGAAAGGATGGGGCAAAGTTTCACCTGTTGAATGCTGCTCGTTGTCTGATAGCAAAGTCACCAGGGCCTCGTTCCGGCTCGTTTTTTAAACAGCGACCCTGCTTTCAATGGGTCACAAATTCTTCCTGGGGCGCGGCTGTTACCCCAGACGGTCACAGGCTACTCTGCAGGAAAAGGGAAGGAAGGTATGGGGACTCGCCGCTCCCCCCAGCCAGAAGCTGGTAAGGGGAAGGACGAGAGGGAGCCCCTCCGACGCACCTCCAAGCCCCAAAGAGTAGAGGGGCGACGCAGGAACTCACCGTCAACAGCGACGGAAGGGACCGGGACGCCGCCTCAGAGCAACTCCAGACTTCTCCTGAGCACCACCCTGCTAAAGCTGCCGCCCCCCGGCCGTCGACGTCTCGCCCCAGCGCGCAAGCGCAACAGGACCAGGCGCTCCTCTCCAAGTAAGGCGAATCGCTCGGGGGAGCCGCGGCTCCGCCCGCAGTTCGGAATGTGCAGCCGGCGGCTATCCAATCCAAGAGAAATCTCCACCTTTGCCCGGCTATTATTGGTTGGGAGTCTCAAGAGCGAGCCAATAGGCTTCGGATAAGGCAAGGCTGCGCTGTAGCAGCTCAGGCGGCCGCAGGGGAGGAAGTGGCGGTAGGGTTGCGTTGGGAACTCTGGGGGAGCAGCAGCCCGAGCTCAGTGGATGATGGACTAGTTGGTTTCCTCGGGAGAGAATCTAAAGGCCAGGCAGGGTTCTCGTATGCTCCATTGATCACCCGAGCGAGGTATTGGAGAAGTTCATGATGGTGCGTGAAGTGGAGAGCAAGGACAAATACTAAGGCAGGGCTGTAGGTTATCTCAGTGTTTCTCAACCTTGGCCATTTCCGCACTACACTGTTATAGTGCTGTTATTCCACTTTCAACATCCTGTGGAATTCTGGGGTTTGTAGTTTACTGAGGCCCAAAAGCTGTCTGGCTGAGAATTCCAAATGCCCCTCCCTAAACTGCAAACCTCAGGATTCCACAGGATGTAGAAAGTGGAATAATAGCACTATAACAGTGTAGTGTGGAAATAGCCTTATGTCCTTCAGATGTTCTACTTCAGCTCCCAGACTTCCTGCTCGTTGGCTATGGTAGCTGAGGGTTCTGGAAACTGAAGTCTAAAACTCTTGGCTTACCAAAGGTTGAGAACCACTGAATTAGCTGATGCATCTTCTGTGTGTTTCCTACTAGTAACTCCCAGGCCACTGCTCTCCATCAGGCCTGTGGGGGTGGGGGCAAAATAAGGGGATTGCTCCCCTGCAAGAGTTCTCCACTCAAGTGTAGCTATAAGTTTGTTCTATAAAGAGCTGTGATCAATCCTGATTCTTTTTATCTCTGTTTGGTTGTCCCTTACAGTTCTCTTCCCTCTGGTTTTATTCTCCTAAAAGTTGCTTTAGCTGCTTTCTGGTGTCTGAAGGGTGTTGTCCAGCATCTCTTTTTAGCCTCGTCACTTCACTCATCTTGCCATTCTTTATCTCCTTTGTTAGATATGTACCTCAATAAAGTTCAGTTTTCATTTACCTCAGTGGCCGGACTTGAGTTGAAACTCTGGATAGACATAGAGGAACCACCATTAAGCTTATTTAAAATCACAGAATTTTGAACTTGGAAGTCATCTAGTCCAATGTACTGCTCAGTTTGGCAACAGCAAAGGATATTGGAACTGACAAGACTTACAACTTTAGTCATTATGGGGTTAATTGCTCTATTGGTGTTATAGAGGACCTTCACCTGCTACTCTTATTGGAAGCAGTTGTAAAGGCTCTATAAGAGTAGCATTCTCTTAGTGAATACTCTCATTTGCTCTGATCTGCTATTGCTGCAGTTTGTATCATATCCTGTTTCATTGTGGTATTGTATTATATTTTGATATATTTTATATTTGTAGTTTAACTTGCCAAACTTGCTCATGTTCTCTTTTAACCTTTTGTACATTAAAAACCTATATGCTATTTTTATCTTTTAACTAGAATATATAAAAGACTATTTCTCTTTCCCTATTTTGTCTTCTGAATTTCCTTTTTATTTACAACGAAGGAGAGAATAGGGTACATTCCCTGCCCAAAGGAAAGAATACCTGCCAAGTGTTTTCAATCTCTTTTTAAAAATGGTATCAGCACAGAACAGAGAGCATCCCTTCATCTACAGTTCTTAGTCAAGAAGAGTTTCATCCACCAGTTCAAGGAAGTTGGACATCAGTGGAATAGTCAATGGTCAGGGCATGGAACAAAAGGGAAATTTCAGGTTGTTGTGGGTTTTCTGGGCTTTGAGGTCGTGTTCTATTAGTATTTTCTCCTGACGTTTCGCCTGCATCTGTGGCTGGCATCTTCAAAGGATCTGGGAAAAGGGAAACTGATGAGTGGATTCTCTTGAGAAGTGTAATCTACTGTGGGCAGATTCAAACCTACACAACTTGTGACCTTCCAAAATAAACCGCTGGTTGTGCAGGATAGCTTATTGATCAGTGGTGGTGGTGGCAGCAGTCGGTAGCTTCCATATCAAAAAGGGGATGAATCTGTTCTGGGTTTTAGTCTGAATGTTAAAGGAGCACTCCAATGTAATCAGTCTCACCTAAGTATATTTTTAATTGATATATCTAGATATCATCTTTTTTGGTATAGATTCAGCACCTTAGATAGCCCCTTTAAAGTTTGGACTAAACCTCAGAGCATATTCATTGCCTCACAGTGAGGAAAACCGTCAGTATCTCAGTAGGAATGTTTTTGCTACCGAAACAGTCCTGAAAAGATATCAAGGAAATTTGCCAAGACCTTTGAAGAATATATCCTGTAGTTGGTAGATGTATTTGGCTTACATAGTTGCAAATTGTATAGGCCTCAGGCTAATCCATATTTCAAAGAGTAAAATACATAAAAAATATCCCATACTCTCCAACTGTCTCAGTTGGGCAGGGACACTCCTGATTAATTCTGTCATACCACTTTTTAAGTGGTTTTTAAAATGTCCCAGTTTCTCTTTCCTCTTCCCGCTTTCCCCCTTTGTCCTTTGTTTACTTTGATTGATGTGAACCAAGTTCAAAGTGCAAAAGTAGTTTGTACTCAATTAATTCAGTGACGGGGAGAGGGGCAGAGGGGATGGAATCTTTCCTGTAGGCAAAAGCAAACTGCTGCAGCCTCTCCTAGCTTGTATGTTCTTCCTCATTAATTTTTGTCATCTTGGCTACACTTTGATGTTGCTTGGCCACACATGTCCCAGTTTTCATCTGTGAAATGTTGGAAAATATGAGATCCTGCAGCCACATGTTTGAACCCTTTTAGTTAAGCATTCTTGTTCAGTGGTACTAACTAAATTTGTACAAGTGCACATGGCAATTGTCATCCTGGGAGGGATTGTTGTGGGTATCTGCACCATTCACAGAGTGTTAATCACACAGCTTAGAGCATGCAGGAAAGGGTTACTTTGCACTTAGAATAGCCAACACCACAGCTTTGCCTCACCAAACTTATTCACCTGGCATGATATGCGACATGTGAAGGAGATGAGATCACACAATTTCTTATAGGAAACTAGTGGGCTTTTTAACTTAACTCCTTGGCTTGGCTATGAGACACAATGGAGTGGCAGCAGGGGGAAGAATTTGCCATAGTCCCCTCTATTCTCAAAGCTTCTAAAAGGAGGGAGGAACTTGCTGGAAGTTTCTTCTATGCATAAGAGTTTTCTTTGGCTAGCTGTTTAGGCAATCTATGTAAGTCCCTGCTTGCAGCGATACACCTTAGAACTCGTGCTAGAATGGGAAATGTGTATATATTTTTCAGAGATATGGTAGCCTCACTAAAGCATTCCTCCTGTGGATTTGGGGACCACCATGAGAGTGAAAGAGATGAGCTTTCTTCACAATGAAATACCTCAGCATCCATTTATCACCTATTCTGTGTATGTGTGTATAGAGATATATATATTTAAAACCAATGGCTTTGTCTCATCCTCATATCTGTTAAGGTGTAGTGGTTCTAACTGAGCCAAAAGTATTTTCCAGATTTGACCCCAGATTGTTAATGTAATCAGCATCTTTTATTTTGGGAATAGTCCTGAACTTCTGGCATGATTCAAATGGAGGTCTCCTTCTAAATTTATGTATTCTGGAAGAGTATCACATTCTAAATCCAACAAGATTGGTAGTTGATAGGATTATAATTCTTTTACTTCAAGTAGACTGTTGAAATGTAAGTTGCTACATATATATTGCTTTGATTTTTCCAGTCTTATATCTGTATCAGTGACATGGAACATATGACCAGATGCTGCAAATCTCATCATCCCAAGCCAGCACTACAAATGGAGAAGGATGATGGCAATTAACATCTGGAACAACAACATCTGGAAGGCCCCATCTCTGTTCTCCACAGAAGAGTTTTTGGAGTACAGTTTCAATGTTGTGTGTGCACATTTATCAATTATTGCTTTAATATAATTTTCTTTTTTAAAAAAAGGAGCTCAACATTTCTTTGAAATAATTCTTCATTTTCAACAACTGCATTCCCTCCACAAATTTTGTTGTCATTGCACACATAATCATATTGTCTGAAGCCTATTCTGTATTGAAAAGTGCTGAGTAAAGGTATTTTCCACAGAAGACATATTTTAGCTGCTCCAGGTTAGCCTAAATCCTGAAGGTAGAGTTACATACTCAGCATGGAACTTTATGAACACTTGATGTGATTCAGCTGTAAATGGAGCAATGTTTGTGTCCTGAAAAGAAAGGGAGATCTTTTTTAAAGACTGTTTTACATATAATATTTTTTTTTCTCTTAGACTGCTATATAATTAAATGGCAATGGCTCAATCCAGAGAGCTCTTAGCATTCAAGCAGTAGCAAGAAGATGGAAATTACGGTCTAATACCTGGAGAGCCACATGTTCCCCTCCTCTTCATAACAGCAGCCAGGTGAACTGGGAGGTGGGTGAAGGAATGATGAGCCTGGAGTCAGATGCCATCTTCTTTCAATTATTCTCTCTGTGTGTGCACGCATGCACATGTAAGCCTTCAAGTCTCCCATGGATTTCATAAGATTTTCTTAGGTAAACAATGCTCAGAGGTGGTTTAGCATTGCCTTGCTCTGAAATTTAGCCTACAGCATCTCATATTCCTTAGTAGTCTCTTGTTAAAGTACTAATAAGGGCTGACCGTGTTTAGCTTCCAACATCAGATGGAATCTGGTGCCTGCAGAGTATTTAGGACAATTAACTCAGCTATGGTTGGTCACTTATTTTCACTTACTAGGGAAACACAATGGTTTGGTGGTAGATCACTTGTCTGGCATGTAGAAAGTCCCATGTTTAACCCTGTGGCATCCCTAAGGATTGGGAAAGATCCTTGTGTGAAATGCTGAAGTGCTGTTGTCAGTCAGTGTAGCCATTACAATGAACTAGATGGACCAATGGGCTGGTCTTGGTCTAAAGCCATTACTTACATTGCTACAGTGGCAGTAATGACAGGGTGGTAAATCCAAGTTTTAGGTCCTTTCCGCAGAATGTTGTCATCCCACATTGGGGATGGGTGAAGGACAGGACCTGGATGATGGTTCTGCATGACATCATTTGGGTCCTGTCCTTCTCCTGTCCCCAGAGGGTGTGACTGCAATGACTGGTGATTGCGCCACCCTCCCATCACCCAACCATACTTACCTGAGCTGCAGGCCTCAGGAAGCACAATGGCTGTGCTTCCTGCCCCAGTGCAGCCTGGGACAGTAGCAGGCTGCGCTGTGGAAGCAAGAGGCATGACCATTGTGCCTCCTGCATTCCGGCAGGCAGCCGTTGTGGAGGAGAGTGCTCCTGTTGCACTCCCCTAGTGGGAGAACCGCTACTGGGAGAACTGCTACTGAGATCTCTGCAGGACACTGCCAGGATCAGGTAGGGTTTGGAAAAGGCCTTAGTCTGAACTTTCAAGGAACTGATCCTAACTTCCAAAACAGATTTAGCATGCTGACTAACTCTGTTAAAGTTCAGGTCAAGACCTAGAGTGATTTCACTGATCCATTGATGTGGGAACCACCAGACACACTGCATTGCTATATCCTACTCTAACATGTTTCAGAGATGCAAAGGTATGTAGTGATAGTCCTTTCTGTGTGGTCCTTGGTGATGAGCTGCTGTCAGAGTTATCCCAGGCTGATCTGTTAATTGAGATGAGAAGTGGGATCACTGCCATTCAGAACAGCAATGCCAGAAGCAAAGGATGTGAGAATTCCCTCCACCTTCACATAGGTGCATTACTGCATCCATATCATGGTGTATCTGCATGCATAAATAGTCTGGTCTATGTAGATCAATGCTATGGACTTATAGCCTCCAAACTGTACACACCTTGAGAATGTGCAGACCCTTTCTGCAAGCTAGGGTTGTCCCATTCTTTCAGTATCAAGTCATATTCTGTCCACAAGGAAAGATAAATACTGTGCAACCAGCAGAAAGCTCAAGAGCTATGCAATCATACTCTGTCAGTACTGCTTGAAATAAGCCTTAGTTCTCTGTTGTTGAAATTAATGAGACTTAGAAGGGCTTACCCTGGGATACATCCCATTGCCAAAGGATAGCCAAACATATTGTATTGCTCTGACCAATACTGGCAGGAAGCAGTTCCAAGCAGAATCCTCATTGGCTTGCTGCAATATCTGAATGTGTCCACTATTCTGTACCAACAATGGTTTCTAAATAGCCTTCAGAGGCAGCCTCAGATTGAGAACATTGCAGGAATCCAATCCAGAGTTTCTCAGCACATGTATAACTGAACCACAGCTAAGTTCTCTGTGTGAAAATTGATAATAATTTTATGTACCCTAAAAGGAATGAGAGCCAATCTAGATGTGAGCAGTATTTGCAACACTTTAGCATGCACTCCACTAGATGTCACTACAGTCTTTCTCATGGAATGACTATGGACTATGAAGGGCATAAATACCCTAGAGGCGCAAAATCCTTTTTGATCTTGGAAGCTAAGCAGGGTCAGCCAAAGTTAGTGCTTGGACAGGAGACTGCCAACAAAAGATACTGTACGCTATGTATCAGATGAAGGAACCAGCAGATTCACCTCTGACTATTCCTTGTCTAAGAAAACCCTATGAAATTCATGGCATTGCCCTAAGTTGACAGGCAACCTAAAGGCACATACACACACACAGGTGCCATGGGTATTACAGATAACAACAAAACTCTAGCCCAGGACCTCTTTACTATTATGGTCTGAATGGCAGCACAAAGGCCTTCCATTTAAAGTGCTAAAGGGAGAAATTCAAATAAAGACATTCAAATGTGTTGCTTCCACTATTTTTCTCCAAACTAATCTTCAGCTCCAACATACCGACAGTCAAGCAGGAGCAACCTCAGCCTGTAGAACACGGAAGGGAAAGTGTGATCCTAAAACTATAACTCCCATCATCCCTAGCCAATGGTGAGGGACAATAGCTGTAGTTCAACAACATCTGGAGGGCCACAAATTTCTTGGTTGTAGGTGCTATCCTTCATTGCAGACATATTCTTGATATACATAATTTGCATGTTAACAAATGTTATCATGCCACAGTTCTAGGACTGAGCCATGATACTGAAAATAGCACTATCAAAATATCATTTATTTATATCAAATCCTTTCCTTTATCTGTAGTGTGCATTCTACCAGTCACAAAGGGATGGGGAGATCATGGGGGCAGTTGGCCCCGGGTGGCAATGTTTTTGGGGCGTCCCAGCCTGTAGCCATGCCCTCACACACCATGGCCACGCTCCCATGCACAGTGGCCACACACCCCGCCCTTCCCCCCTCCATGCTCTGCCACTGCATTCGACATAGAATTAATGGTATAACACAGTATAACATAAAATAAATAAATAATAATAAATAGTTCATTCAAGTTTAGGAAAAGAAAGAAATAATTTTTAAAAATACACAGATTCCATGCAACTAGAATGCTACTGCTGATTTAAAAAAGCTTTTGATATACTTGCTGTTTTGCAGTGTTTGTGTATGTGTTCCCTTCAAAATGAATGAATGAATGATTTATTTCATGTGCTCATGATTTATTTCATGTGCTATGATTTAAGCTAAATTCCTAAACACCCATGCAAAGGAGTAAGCCTCAGTGAAGGTAAAGGAACTTACTTCTGAGTATACATGCAAGAAATTGATTGGGCTGCTTTACGTTTAAATGAGATACACCGGGGCTCAACTATGTGTTGAAATGATGCTCATGACTCCTCAGATGGAAGATATTCCATCTTGTGAGGACAGAGCTTAAAGTTGTATTTCGGAGTGGGAAATACAAGTTCAACCTCTGTTTCTTAATTGTTCTATGAGATGTGATGACAAAAAGGGAAGGAGTTTTAAAAGTTATGGCTCTGCCAGTTGAAACATTCATGAGTTCCTACTGGCTCCCACGTACAGTGGGCCCTCATTATTCGCCAGGACCCCACATGGATTCCAAAATTTGTGGATGGTCAAGTCCCATTATGTACAATGATGTAGCAAAATGGCATCCCTTATATAATCAAAGCAAAATCAAGTTTGCTTTTGGGAATTTTTTAAAATACTTTCAAGCTATGGTTGTTTGAATCTGTGGATACAGAATCTGTACATATGGAGGGCTGACTATATTCAGTTCTGCTTTAGTTCTACTAACATTTGCACTATAATGCTACACACTGAGAAAAACAGTATAGAAAGAAAATCCAAACCAACCTGTCCACAGTATGGTCCAATAATGGGATAGCTACTATTTGGCCCATTGTAAAGTTTCAGATAGTTGCTAGCACAGTCACCAAGATCATCAACGCTGACAAAAGCAAAATGAACAGTAACAACCCTTCCTTTAGGGGCGTTAATTGTCCATTCGCAGTCTGTATGATTCTGATAAGAGTCTGGATAATCTGGGCTGGCTAATGAGCCAGTCTCACCATACAAGGTACCACCACATCCTAGAAAGAGAGAATATTAAAAAGAAGAAGAGATTACATACTGAGTATTCACTGGACAAATACCATTGTCCTTCCACTTTTGTGAGGGACATCTGAATAAATAATTTTTTCACAAAGACCACCTGAAATGGGGAAAAGTTACTAAAAATGGGCAAACCCAACCTAGGTACCTAGGTTGAAAATAATGCCACCAAGCAGAGAGAAAACATTAACACTTTTTATGTGTGAGAATGAAGAAGAAAGCTTTCCTGTACTTTCCCTCCTTCTTGGTGGGGGGGGAAGGGAGGGAGGGAGAAAGAAAGAGTAGGGTAAGAGAGAGAGATTGAAATTGGGAATGCCCTTGTTAAGGTCTAAACTGGTTGCTTGCAGAAGGGCATTTGAAATTAGACTGAGCCCTTTATTATTCTTGTTTGTCCTCAATTTGGCTTTGACTTATGGCATCTCTATGAATAAGAGACTCCAAACAATGCTGTTATTAACTGCCTTGCTCAGCTCCTGCAGACACAGGGAGATGGCTTCCTTGGTTGAATTGTTTCTTGAACAATTCCTTTATTGAATCAAATCTGGAGTTTGATCATCTCCTCTATCTACCACCTTCTACTTGATGGAGCATTATTGTCTTCTCCAATGAGTCATGTCATTTCATGATATGCCCAATGATACTGCAGCCTCAGTTTAGCCATTTTGGCTCCCAGTAAGACTTTAGACTCAATTTGTTCTCCAACCCACTTTTGGGGTGGGATGGGTCCAAAGTTTTCACAGAACTCTCCTCGAGGTTGAGACCTACAAGTTGCTAATCTGTGACCTAATAAAACATCATCTCCTTTACAAGTCTTTATGTATATCAGAAGTGGACAAAATGCGTCTCCTAAAGGCCACTTTTGAGGCTTGTGGGGCCTTTTAGAACTCCTTACTCATCCAGTTGCAAAAATTCATTTTTTTGTCTCCAAGACTCAAGCAGAAAACTCCAGCTCCCAGAAGTTTAACTAGGAGTTGACTTTCAGGAATGGACATGACTATTTACAGGCCTAGTGCAGCCTACTGGCACCTGGTCATTTAAAGTTGCCCACCACTGGCATATATTATCAGCAGTAGTAATGTCCTAAGACTGCTCCCTGCTGGTGGCTGAATTCAAGGGAACGAGGAGCAGCATTTTCTGAGTTACATTGGTGTTTCTTTGGAATTCCGTTTGTAACAAAGTCTACCCAGAGTGGTTCAGGCTTCAACCCCAGAATTATTATTATTTCAACAGGTGTTCAAAGGGTAAGCCAGATGCTAGCCAGATTAATTAGAAATGATTAATGTTCTGCACAGGGGCATCATTACAGTGTTTTAGTCTAGGGTTTACATTGATTATTACTCTGATGTTGACTTCTACCTAATTTTTAAAGTTGCCCATACCATTAAGTCTAAGTGGCAATTATAAATGGGAATTGGTTGGCTGACCGACCGACTGACTGACTGACTGATTGATCAGAACTGAAACCATTTGTTGGTACCGGTTTGTGATGATGTCCAAGTAATTTCATATCCTTCATAGGAAAGTAGCATATCGCTTTGGAAGTGCAGATATAAAACATTGTTTTTAGGAAATACAGGATCAGGTATGGTGTTTCCACAGTACTTTCCAAGCAGTGGTGAACTTGCATCACTACCATTTCTGACCTTTAAAAGAATATACACAAAGCTGCTGTTAACAATAATGAGTTAATCAAGGATGTGTCATTAAAACCTTTGCAATAGAGTGCTTGACTTATGCCAAGAACTTCACTAAAGTTACCTCACTGCAACAGCAGACAGCTTTCACCCTGTTTTAAAGGCTGATTTAAACAATGGGATGCAGAGTCAGGGCCCATTTACACTACATAATTGCAATGCTACTTTTCCATTTTAACTGTCATGGTTCTATCCTATGGAATCCTCAGATAGGCAATTTAGGGAGGGGCATTTGGAATTGTCAACCACAGCACTCCAGTGCCTCACAGAATACAAACCCTGGTATTCTATAGGATGGAACCATGGCAGTTAAAGTGGAACAATAGTGCTATAATTTTGTATTGTGAATGGCCCTTGGACATGGTTTCTGTCAAAAATGGCAGAGGCAGATTCATCACAGGGGATATTATAGCAGCAAAGACCTCTTAATGCACAGAAATAAGAGTATAGAAGTTGCAAGCTTTTATGTGGATAAGGGAATACCATACATCCCAATCTGGGCTACCAGCCATTCCAAAGGCAGATTAGATGTGCCAGGCTTCATGCAATTCATAGGTGTATAAATAGCTTTTTAAAAGTAAATTGCACATGTAAGGTAACTAGGTTGGAAACTGGTGTAGGTATAACTCTTTGCTCCACTATGATAGTATTTGGGGAGACAGATGCACCTGCTATTTGCCTTGAGAATAAAATTCCTCTTTGAAGGGAAGCAGAGAGTAAAGGGAGAACAATTTCTCATTGCTCTAGTGGGGACTAAACCCCACTTCAAATTGCAGCTACAGTCCCTCCTCAATCTCCTGGATCCAAAAATCTAAATTATACAGGCCAGGACACAATTTGGTACTAGAGCTAAAAACTTGCTCTAGTGCAGTGGTTCTCAACCTGTGCGCCCCAGATGTTTGTGGACTTCAGCTCCCAGAAGCCCTGAGCATTGACCACAGTGGCTGGGGCTTCTGGGAGCTGAAGTCCACAAACATCTGGGGACCCACAGGTTGAGAACCACTGCTCTAGTGGGTGGCAAGAGAGAAACCTGCTCTAGTGGGTGGCAAATTCTGGCCTGAAGCAGTGGGATTTTGGATATAGTTGGCTAGTCTTGTGCATGCTTCTGTTTGTGTTGAATCTATGGTTCACTCTTTGCCCCCTTAATTAGTGCTATTCTTTTTTGTAAATGTATACATCAGAAAATCCTTGTGGTATCGACGACCTCAGCAGCAGCCCAGAAAGTCAGAAGATCAAGTTATATAGCTTATTGGGCAACATATGGTAGCTAATTACATTAAGGGAATTGGTGATATCCAGGGTAGATGGGGTAGGAAGCATGTAGCCCTTCAGATATTGCTGACAGCAAACCCCAACCATCCTAGCCAGCATAGCTAAAGGTGCAGACTGCTAGGAGATGCAGTCCAGCAACTTGCGGAGGCCGCATGATTAGAGGGCTGTACACAAAGGACTGTAAGCTTTTGGTAGTCTCCTAAGAGGCCAGTAATTGTCATACCTCTAAGAAGTCATGCTGACATCCGATATCTTCTAGATTAAAAGAATTGAAAAAGAGAGAGATGGTGTGATTTCTTGGGGATCGAAGAATAATGGTACAGTCCAAGTTATGAGGATAACGATTGGGCCAGCCTGGGCTTTTCAGATAACCGAATGATTGATTGTATTCTCTACTGCAGCCTAGAAGAGGTGCAAAAAAATCATTTCTACATTTTATAATGCAGAAATTATACATTACACACCATACCTTTAGTAATTTATCATCCATAATTTCATGCTAAGCAAGCTGCCATGCCTGTAAGAAACAGGTTGAAAACTTTACCTAAAGCTTGATAGGAGAAGCGAAGTCTATTGTTAGTCATATAGGCATCAGATTTAAAAATTACTATAGCTGTTCGCCTATAAGAATAAAACTCTGGAATGGTGAAGTTTTCAGAACCACAGAATCGGTGGACACGATCAGCATGTTCTTGATTGCCCTGAAAAGCAAGAATTATAAGTATGATAAGATACTGTAAAACTGATATTTGGAATGCAAAGAGAAAATAAAATAATAAAATGGGGGATTTCCAATCAGGTTATGGAGCCCTGGTGGCGCAGTGGTTAAATGCCAGTACTGCAACCACAAGGTTGTGAGTTCGATCCTGCCAGGCTCCAAGGTTGACTCAGCCTTCCATCCTTTCGCAGGTCGGTAAAATGAGTACCCAGCTTGTTGGGGGCAATTAGCTAAAAATACATTGTAAACCGCTTAGATAACACTAGTTGATAGGCAGTATAGAAATAAATAAATGCTATATTGCCACAAAAGCACTTTTGGTACCAGGAGTTGGCAGTTACATTTCTATACTGCTCATCAGTACAAAACACTCCCTTATAATGTGTTTTAGCTAATTACCACCAACAAGCTGGGTACTCATTTTACTGACCTTTACTGAGTCAACCTGGAGCCCTGCAGGATTGAACTCACAATGTTGTGGCTGCAGTACCAGCATTTAGCCACTGCGCCACCAGGACTGCATGTTAGTGTGCACAGCTATTGTAAGACCACAACTTAGAAAAGATATTAGTTCTTATTATAACTTCCAGAATTCTCCAGCTAACATTTTGGAAATTTGGAGTAGGGAATTCCAGGAACTGTAGTCCAAAAGAGTAATTTTTCCAAGAATATAGTGCTGTGCAAGCTATAGTGTGCCATTATCACAATTTACAGCCATCTGAAGATTGACAGTTGGTGCTTAGTGATTGCAGCAGTGTCACAAGGAGAAGGACCCCTAGCAGGAAAACCACATGGACCTCTGAGATTAAGACTGGGAAGTAGCACTGCCTACACAATCATCTTTAGCACTAAAGAGTCCTCAAGGAAGAAAAACTTGGTTGGCTGACTTACCAATGGTGAGTCCTGAAACTCTACATAATTCTGAGCACAGTCTTGGCGGGATGATAGATGGAATTCCTGAATTACTAGTTTGACTTGTTGGTCAGGAGGGGCATCAATGACCCATTTGCAGAATGTAAATGGTGGATATGCATTTGGAAAATAAGGGGAAGTTGCAGCCTGCATGTTAGAAGTTGCATTATATGTGCCTCCACACAATCCTGTAAGAAATGACAGCACATCAGCTTAATTCTGTTCATGGGTTTCTAGGTACTCCTTCCTTAGTACCTTAAGTCATGGAAATACAGCACTGTTTGGTTGATTATGTGTTCTGCTCATACCAGTGAGACTTCTAAGTTGAATGTGTTTCATACCAAAGGACAGGATGTGCAAATTAATAAGAAATCAATTATACCGTTCCACTATTCATTTATAAAATACTAGAGTAGTTTCTGTATTAACAATACTATAGCATAGCCGCCTATCTGACAGGTAGAAAACGGGACATGTGTGGCCATCAATATCAAAGTGTAGTCAAGATTGCCAAACATATTAATGAGAAAGGATGTACAAGCTAGGAGAGGCTACATCAGTTTGATTTTGCCTGAGTCTACAAGGAAGGGCAAAACTCTGACCTTCCTATCTTCTCCCATTGCTGAGTTAATGGACTGCAAGCTACTTTTGCACTTTGAACTCAGTTTGCAGCAACTGAAGTAAACCAAGGATGAAGGGGGAAAGTGGGAGGACGACAGAAAAACTGGGACATTTTAAAAGCAGATGAAAAAGTGGGATGGCAGAGGATTGATTGGCTCTGGCCCTGACAACTCTGGACAGTTGGAGAGTATGCTAGAAGATCATGTTACCCAACGGCTCCACAGCCTGAAGCCCTTCTAATCCTACTAGGTTGTGTCTTCATAAATCCTCTTTCCATAGTGAGCTACATAGACAGAGATAGATAAATAGAATTCAACATCTTTCTTCTTTATTTAGAACAGGTGTGGCCTACGTGTTACCCACAGACTACATGTGCTCCCCTCTTTACCCTGCCCTATTGTACCCTAGCCCACATGCCATAGTGTCTCCCAAGCCCAAATTTGGGTGCATATTTTTGCTTTTAGAAAAACCCCAAACACAAGCTTTTAAATAAGATATATGCTCCCCAAAGTGGAAAAAGTACTATTTCTTTCTGCAAATTTTGTTGGTTGTAGCTGGATGTGGCCCCAGGTGGGCTGTGGGGACAGTGTGGCTGCCACTTGCTAGCATGAGCAAACACCTTTTTTGTGGCTTTTTAAAAAAATAATTTTCTGTTTAAATTTAGATGAAGCTGTGAAATCAGTTTCTTAGAACCCTAAAGAAACAACAAAGAGCTCATTTATATAATCAGCATAATGATAACAATTACAAGCACAGCTACAACAGGATCAGGGCTTCTTTGGGGGCTGGTCTAGGGAACTGGAGTTTTATTATCCAGGAAAAACTTTGTTTTTGTTCTCTAGCTTCTTAATTGACAATTCTCTTTATTGTTTATATTTGTTTATTAGCTTGGAGATTTCCCCAAGGTTGTGCAAGATAAAGGAGCAATAGCATGGTGCAGTGGTTTGAAGGCACACAACAACAACAACAACAACACAAAAGTTATACTTACTGTCCACCATGGTGTAGGTAGCATTGAAACCTGCTGTTTCTACATACTTATCAGTGACAAATTTAATAGTTAAGGAGTTGCCAGTAGAAAGAAAATGAGGTGGAATGTCTGAGCCGCAAAACGTGCCAACTAGAGTGTCATTTTCATTACTACCATCATACAGCTAGAAGATATAAAAGAGAGAAGCATAACCTCAGTGTAGAACAGATACGACTATGAAACTTACATAAATAGCTGGGAGATATAGTTCAAGTGCTCAAAATTGGGGACAGTTGGAATTCAAGTGTTCAGAATCAAAATATTTAGTCCAACTGTAGCTTGTAGCTCACATGCTCTGCCTTCATGGCACCCCTTTCCTCTTTTTTGGAATACAGCAATTTATAATTTCATGGTCTAATTAACCATAGCTTCCTGCAACGTGGTTGTTGTCAGATTTGGAATCTACTAGGTTCTGAAATCATGGTTTAAAGTCACCTTCAGATCCCAAGGTTGTTTTTTTTTCCTGATCTAAATAATAATCATTTTCTGTCTTGGACAAAATGGGAAACTATGTGTTATTATTCCATATTAATCCAGTAAGTCTTTAATTGTGTGCTGGAAAGAAAAGAGGGAAGGAGTCACAGAAGAATAGAAGCACAAGGTTGTGCCTATCTCTTATTTAATAAGCAAAGATACATATGCCTTAGGCATGGCAAAAAAGCCATTTTCAACAAAGACATACATATATGTTTTTCCCCTGTGTAAGATGTATCTTTTAGCCCCTTTCCTCTCTTCTATGGGGCTTTTACAGCCCTCTGGAGCAGACTTTTGGGATGCTTAAGGGCTGCAAGAGAAGAAGTATTGTACCCTAGCCCACATGCCATAAATTTCCTTTTGCACAAGTAGAAATCCGAGACTGGAAACAGCTCATTATCTTTTCATTACCTTTGAAATAAGGTGAAAGAAAAGAAACACACACAAGAACCATTTTGTAAGTTCAGTAACGGTGCAGTGGAGCCAGGTTTCATAGGGCCAACACACCAGGACTTTTCTGATTTGCAAAGATGAGCCTTTCAGCTACCACCCTACTCAGGTTTTCCTATTGACTCTGAACTTAACATGAACTTCACTGCGGAGTGGGGTGGGAATGGGAGCTATTCTTGCTATAAGGTAAATGATTTGATGTAAAGAGAAAAGCTGGACTAGTCTAGTTAGAGCCAGCCAATCACAGCCTTTGGAATACTGAAGAGGGGAGCGTATGGAAGGGAAGTGATAAACTACAGGTTTGTCTTTAAGACTTAGGGCTATAAGAGACAAGGAGAAGACCCAGTCATGTAGGGACATGGGGGCGGGGAGGGGTTGATTCGCCCTGGGTGGCAATGTTTTTGGGGCGTCCTGGCCCATGGCCACGCCCCCACATCCCATGGCCACGCCCCCATGCACCACAGCCACGCCCCTGGACACAGTGGCCATGCCCCTCGCGCCATAGCGCTGCCTTCCTCTCATCCCCCCTCCACACACTACAAGCTCCGCCGCTGAGAAGACCAGTTAGGAAAAGATGAACTGATCAGATCTGAAGAGGGATTTGCGAGCTGAGAACATAGAAATTGTTCAGGGTGTTCATATTTAACTCAACAGTTATATAATAAACCTGTTCTGGTTTTATTTTCTGCAACCATGTCTGACTGTTTTAATTAAGAATTGTAAGGCAGAACTGGTCACACTTTACCACAATGAACCCCACTGATCAACAAAGCTCCTTGTCTAGCATAGAGGTCAACTTGAGGCCTGAGTACCTGATCCAGGGAGGGATTTTGCGAGTAAAAGGGCAAGATGAATGACAGGAACCCTAGGGTTGGAACTGTGGGGCCAACAATCACACTTTGATTTGAATGGGGAATTATGGCTCATTAGATTTACAAAAGGCCCATTCCTGGTGGAGATGAAAACCACTACATTAATATGGCTCAACGTAACTTCCTACTTTTTTTTTTGGATTCTTCATGTGGAATGGCAATGGAAGCTTATCATCATGAAGGCTTACATTTCAAAATTCATCCTGTGTTAATACTGGATGCCTGCTCCACTGAAACTAAGGTGAGAACACACCAAAGAGCATATGTTGCATTTTTTTAAAAAATCTTACTCTGACATAGTCATATTTGCAGTTGTTCAAACTTGCTACTGCTTCCAGGTGAAACGTGCTGAAGGTAAGGTTGATCAGCTTATCTGTGGGAGCAACTATCATCCAAATGCATTCCAGATCTTTGTCATAACTGCCATCCTTGTCGGAGTCTGGAGAACCAAAGCTATAACTTGAATTTGTCAGGTAACCACCACAGCCTTGCTGAGGACCTGTTAAAAAGAAAGATTTGGAATCTGCTACATACTTGATATTAGTGTTTTAACATACAAATTCTATATTTGTCTTGCTCTATATTTCTTAATTACTTTTGGGGCATGCTTACATCACTTCTGTGTTTTACAAAGAATTTAGCTGAACTATTGAATTTGTGAATATAATGTATGAATGGATCCAGTTCTGGAACCAATTCAATTCCATTCAGATCTGTCTATCAATCAGTCAAAGTGTTGACTGGAAGAGTAGGACCACACACACTCCCAGCCTCATATTAAGTAACTCTTGTGAAGACCTCTTCATGTGTACTGCTCTCTGCAGCACATAGCAATGTTGAAAAAGCAGAGCTCCCAACAGTCTGGAGGGAGCTCTGTGAACATAAGTTTGGTTTACTCCATTCATTGAAGATGTAGAGGCTATGGAAAGCAAAACATAGCACACATAATTCCCCCCCGCCGATAAGTTCAAAATAATATACAAAAACATATTTCATACACACAGGATGTTTGATCCTTCAATGAGCAACACTTAAGTAACACATTTGACTTTATTGTAAGTATTAGTTTAGATGTATTAAGATTTAGATCAGTCTGTAAAAGCATGAATAATTATTATTATGTAATAATTATTCCCCCAAAGTGGGCAAAAATTAGTTTTTCAAACATCAGGAAACCCTCACACAGATAATCCTATGAGCAAGAATCTTCACAGGATGTATCTGATGTGAAAAAACGCACCTTTTTTTGCAGAGAAAGCACCATTCTCTGTTCAGAAAAGAAGTGTCCTGCACAGAAAACAGCATTTTTCTGCACAGAAAGCATTTTGCACAGATTAAGTCCCAAACTGCAAATAGACTTGAAAAACTGCATAGTTTTTGATGATGCTTTTTCAACAAGAAAGAAAATGGTAAAATTATTTATCCTTCTCGGGAAGATCAAAATTTATGAAGATTTACATCTCTGTGTAAAGGTTAACAGAGCTCTTAACTGCTTTATATAGGCCAGTCCCATAAATATGTAGTCCTAAAACGGGGAAGTTGCTGCTAGCTAGCTGTAGGAGAGGTTAGTAGAAATTTAGAAAGGTCTACAGATACCCAGTGCTCAGCATTATCTTGTGGATATTCTAATTACTTTTGGGAGAGATATAGAGCCCTCCTGATACTGGCTGAATTGGTTATGCACGGTCACGTAGGGACGCTGGGGTGGGTGATCCGCCCCCGGGCGGCAATGTTTTGGGGGTGTCCTGGCCTGTAGCCACACCCCCATGTGCCCTGGTCATGCTCCCACGCACTGCAGCAACACCCCTGCGCACAGTGGCCATGCCTCTCCCGCCCCCCAACACTTCAAGCTCATGCAGCCACAAACTGCTGCTAAAGTTCAAAGAAAAAGCATCAAGTAACATTTTCATACTAGAGTTGTTTTTCCATCTCAGAATAATGGGAAATGCAAAGAAAATAAACAAAAAGAAATCATGTCCTTATATGACAGCAGATTTCATTAGAAGGAAGTAGAAACAAAGTCTGCTTTCTGTTAAGCTTTTGATTGTATCTTTGTATCTACTTTTTGAACAGTAGGAGGAGCTGTGTCTTCATATTTTCGCTTCGCCAGAGGCCAGAGCAATATTCTTGTTCATTTGAAAAAAAAAACTTCTTAGATTTGACAATCTAAATTTTCAGAATTAAGCACAGGCATTTGTATGTCGGAAACTATCTACATGTGATCCACTTATGAGAACTTCTGAGCATATGGTATTTGCACATTTTTAAGTATTAAGTACTTAGATTAACATAGTTAAATTGTAAATTGTCTTTTGTATATGATGAGAAAGAATACTTTAAAGTTCTACAGCTCTGATTTGAAGCACAATTCCCCACAAGAGCTGTCTAATTTATCTTGCTGCCAGAGGAAGAAAAGCACTGCAACCAGTCATCCTCTGAATCTGTCACCTTCACCTTCTAACTCTATTGGTCATCAGCCTCAGCTCCACAGAGCTCTCTGGTCCTCTGCAGAGCCAGGCAGACACAGATAGTTTCCCAGGGCATCCTACCCACAGTGCCTTACTCTGGAAAAGAACACCTTGGTCAGGCATTTGGGGCAATGGTGGCTCTATCTGGAGAGTTGCTTGGTGACCATGATTGTGCTGTCAGACCATCTCAACAGGAAAGCAGCTGATACAACTACCCAGAGCCTGCCAGTGGTCCACCCTGCAGAACTGGGATGGATGATTTTCAACTGCAGCTGGGAAGAACAGCCAACAAGGCTCTTTGGGCAATGATGAGGGCCCTCTCAGGGGGAGCAGGGAGTGATTTGCTACCCCAGATGTTCTACCATGTGAGACAGGTGCTTCACTCTGCCTAATGAGAAACCTGACTGTCTTCCCCCTCCCCTTTTTTTAATACGTCCAACATACACTCAAGGCTCAAAACATCATATTGGCATGCCAAAGAGTTAGCATGATTCAATTTTCCTTCCGAATAGTAGAACCTGCCACCACATTACAACCTGCTTTCCAAAGCCACCTGGGATTCATAGGTTCCTTCTTGGCAAGTAGCGGGAACTGCTTCTCAACAAACATAGGTTCAAAGCTGCCTTGGACACAGAGCCAGTTTGACTGCTTTCTTGATCGCCATCTGTGTTTCCAAAATGCAATATCCATAAAAATATCCCAACACAAACATTTTTAGTGTGTTTTACCAAATTAATAAGACCAAGAACATCCTCTCAGTTTTGGGACAGCACTTGGTCATCTGAAGATACACCATAGGAGACATGGCAAAGCCCAGTTCTCACCTACCATTCAGCTGTCTTTTAAATGGGCTTTAAAATAACAGAATGAAGAAAGAAAGAAAGAAAGAAAGAAAGAAAGAAAGAAAGAAAGAAAGAAAGAAAGAAAGAAAGAAAGTCTTCCTTGCAACAGTCTTTTGTTGCTGACTTGTTCAGAGCTGATGGAAGGAGGCTTGAAGCCAGATATTGAGCACTGTGATGTTAGCTTAAATATAGCTCATGTTCACCATGACAGCCATATTAATGGAATGATGCTTCTGGCCCAAAGAGGAAAAGTGATACTTTTATTAAAGCTAAACCAACAGAGAAGACATAGCACTGATTGGAATAGTGCCAGTATTAATGAAAGAATGAACTATGAATGGGTTACATTTAAAGCAGATGTCTCTCCCTCACACTCTAAACCAAAGTACGAGCAACATTCAGTCTGCTCAGCCAGAAAGGACATAATTGAAAATACTTGTGGTTAATTATAAACAGATCTCTACCGATGAAACTAGCCAGTGTGTCCATTCAACCAAAAAAATGTTACTTATCAATCGCTCTCTTGCTTTGTTATATTTTCTTTCTCTTCACTACTCCAACTGCCTTTAAAAAAAAAAAGTCCAAAATATCATGCCTGTGTTCAAGAAATGAGATGTATACACTGGAATCAAGAAAAACTGGGTCTCACATAGTCCAAATTACCTACAAGATCTCCAGCCAAATATCTGACTGGTTAGTAAATTTCAGTGAATGTGACTACCTCCTTTCTCAGTCCGCACGCTTCAGCTCTCTCTCCGCATCCTACAAGCCCCCATTCTCTGAAGATCTCTTGTTTATCCAATTTTTCTCCTGGCAGCAAAGAACTACTCAAGTCTGTGAAGTTTTATTATAGATCCTTGATCTTTTTGAAAAATGTACATCCCATAGGTCAGTATTATATTCTGACATACTCACTGTGAGTTGTTGGTATATTTGCATGTATTTCATGCCATCATAGCAGTTTGAGCATTGACTGGAGTAAAAAAACCAAAACCATCACCTATGCCTACCTTGTTTCAATAGATTTTTCCCCTCATAGATTAGGGCCAAACCAAATGTGGTATAGAAGATCCATCATTAGCATTTCCCAGTTCTTGCTGCTAGCAATACAGGCTAGTAGCTAGAACTACTTTTGTGGGGGGAAATGTCTATTTCAGTCATAACTTTAGACATGGATAGCCAAATTCTTCCCTTAGAAGGAAACTCCCATTTGTCCTAGGAGTTATTTTTTTTTATCAAAGTGTGCATAGAATTGCATCTTAAACATGAAATAAGTGGAGAAGTGAACAGGGAATGTCTTTCAGTTTAGGGGCCCAATTTTGGTTTTGAAGACCTACCACAGGCTGCACCAGGTTTTTTAAGATAGGGTGATCTAAATTGGAAGGGCACAGTTTCTTAAACTCCAAGGCCCCATGAGAGGAAGCCTTCAGGAGAAAAAAAAGTTTTTAATTTTTTTCAGTGCCAAGGGGACATTGGGGGAATTGTGAGGGGTCCAAGGAGCAGAAAAGGATCCAAGGAGAGCATATGCTGCCTGTAGGTTGCACTTTGCCTGCTTCCTAATATAGATACTTACTCTGCAAAACACTGAAATTCTGGGAAGCTTGATACTCTCCTATCTATTACATGGCATTTGACATATTTCATGATGGATACAATATTAGATCTCAGACATAATTGTCTATCATGGACTTTCAGATCAGATAGGGAATTTGATAGGGAATTATCCTCAGTAACAACAGAATAAACCCCCAGTCATTCAGGTCAATCTGAATTATGGAAAGTCTACCAAAGTCAAAGCCTTCAGTAGTGCAACAGCATCTAAACTATGTACCCATATTTGTCAGCTTATAAGATGCACCCCTGTATCAGATGCACCCTGTTTATACACTGGCAAATACCATTTCGTGGCATATAAGTCACACTGGTGTATAAGATGCACCCCATTTTCAAACAGTATTTTTCAAGGAAAAAGTGAGTCTTATACGCTAGCAAATACAGTAAACTTTGGCCCTTTCCACACCAGGCTATTAAAATGGTGCAGAGTGACCTCCGACAGAGATCTTCTGCACCATAGAGTGGACTGGGGTGGATTACTTTTTGTAGTTCCGCACCTCAGTCTGGTTCAGAGTGACCGGAACTGGTTGCGCAGCGTGCTTTTTAAAAACCCTTTTTTAGAGGTTTTTAAAAAGCATGGAGCGCGCAACTCCATGTCGCTCCGTCCCCACGCTCTGGTGCAGATTTGCAGGCGCGCACAAGTGCGTGCCTGCAGATCTGCTGGGAGCGGACTTTAGGCTGGCGAGCTTCTCCAGTTGGTGGATTGCCTCCACCAACCGGAAGCCGCCATTTTGGACGCCGGAGCAGTGCGGAGCGATGAGCTCGCACTGCTCCTCATCCCGACGGACTCGCTCGGATGCTGAAGAAGTCCGGTGAGTAGCGTTTTTTCACAGTTCCTTTCCCACGTGCAGAAAGGGCCTTTGTTGTCAAAGTTTTGTTCAATAATACAGAGTCAATTTGTTTAATAATACAGAGTCAATAATAATACAGAATAATACAGAATCAAATACAAAATAGAATTTCTAAAAATACAAGTCTAAAAAAAGTTGTTTTGTTTTTCCATAACAGAACATACAGGAAGCTGCCTTATTTTAAGTTAGAACACCCAGCCCGATATTGGCAGCAGTTTTCAAAGTTTCAGATATGAATCTTTCTGGGCCCTTTATAGAGAAGTCAGGGACAGAACATGAGATATTCAGAACACAATCCATGTATTCTGCCATTTAAGTTTCATGACCTCTACATCTGTAACACCAAGATGTTGTTTTCATTAAAAACTGGGAGGAGAGATTCAGGCTTAAGCATTTAACTCCTATAGTTTTCTTTCAACTCAACAAAATGCTGATCTCTCTGGAAAAGAAAAACAGCCACAAAGGATGAAGCAGAGATAATTATGGGTGGCAAAATTTGTGTGAAAATCCTAAATATTCACTGATGAAAATGGGACAATTTCAGAGGAAAGGAAAGATGCAATGCTTAGATTAACCCAAATGAGTTCACCATTTCTGTTCACCTCCTTCCAGGAGTTAATTACGGTGACCAAAAAACATTGAGCAGAACACTATAATCCCATTACCCAATCTCACTTCATGAATACAGTCACAGAATAATGTACCGATTATACATTAATGAAGATTTGTGCTTTAGAGCTGACATGTGGACGCAGTGCTAATACAAAATCTCTTGGGGTTTTTCCTCTTAAGAGTACGTGGGAGGTTTTTTAAAGACTACTTTTACCTCCTGATGTTTGCCACTTTACTTGCTCTAAATTGAAGCATAATCCTGTTTATAAAGATGCACAAAATCTCTTCAGTTACTAATTCAGCCAGGCTAAGGTGCAGTGATTATGCGGACTATGATTCATTTATATTTACAAGTTATACACCAGATTCAGCCTTCAAAAAGATTCAAAAAGTGAAGGCAAACTGGAAGAGGCAGAGATAATCTGAACCTTTTGGACTCAGACTTTGTAATTCTGAACAGACCTACTGGGGTTAAGTCCCACAGAGCACTAAGAGACTTGCTTCTGAACAGACATGCATTTGATCACACTCTATGATATATTCATAGCATATATTTAGTCTATGTGATACAGTTGCATCTCAACATTCCTCCAATTCCAGAACCAGCAATTACATTTGAACAACACCCTTGCAAGGTAGACAACACTCGTTTAATCAAAGAACCGTTTTTTTGTGAGTGTTTTTTTTTAATAGGTTGAAAATTCTCCAAAATCCTTGAAAAAGCTAACGTGTTTCAAATGTTTTCCTGCTGGTCAGTCCTCCACTATCCCCAACATTCCTTCAAGTAGCAGAAGGACACTTTTTGGGCTCCAAAGCAGAGGTGGAGAAAGTGTGGCTTTGGGTTGCATGTAGGCTTCAAAACTGTTTTTGCAGTACTTAAATCTTCCAGATCTCTGGATTCCAGGTGCTAATTTACTTGCTAGGTGCAGAGTACGGACTGCCTGAAAGATTCCCCCCCCCCCATATCCTGGAGTGATAACTTGACATTAACTCCTCAACTCCTGGTTTTTAAAAATAGGCATTTTTTTTTCATTAGTGTGAAGCGGCTCTTTAACCTATCAGAAAGGTAAATTGCTGTTTAGAGGATTCTAAGAGAGGCACTTTATCAACCGGGGCGCAGACAAATGACTGGTCAGGGGAGACTGAAGGAGTCAAGGGCTGCAAAAACCACCTTGCAGCCCTTGTGGCTGCACTCTCCCCAATCCTCCTTTGTGAAATGCTGGAGAAGAAAGGAAGAATAGAAGATGCCTCTTAGAAAGCCAGACTGGAAAAAAAAGCTACTGGCTAGAGGCTACTGGGAGTTATAGTTCAAAAAAGTGACTTATCCAAGCTCTGTTGAATAGTTCCTAATCATGACAAAAGAAGTCTTTGTTTCCGAATATCTGTGTCTTCTGATATTTCAAAGACATTCCAAACCAGACAGGATGCATCCCAAGACAGAATAACCCTTGAAAGTCCAGAATGTGTTCCACTGAAGCCCAAACAAAAGAAAAAGAGAAATTCTTTAAAACAACAATCTAATAACTAGCATGGTGCGCAAGAACATTGTTTTAGTTAATGTGAATATCTGTAAGATGGACTGTGTCTTACATCTGCAAACCCTACCAAACTGAAAAATTGCTAATGAAATTATTACAGTGGAAATCTGTGAGAATATGATGTTTTGGCAAAGGAGGTAGTGCTATGATATCTTCTTTATACTTCTGTTTCTTTTCGATTGCACCAAATGGAAAGCAGCTACTAGCTGTGTGGGGATAGGGTGGGGTTACAATGACTCAGTTAAAAACTAAGTTTCTGTTATACCACAAGTTTTTTTTTTGTCAACAAAAAAAACAACAACTGGATGGCCCCTGTGGTCTCTTCCAACTCTACATTTCTATGATTCTAACAAAATCTGGAGTGTTAACTTTGCAAATCTTTCCTCTCCTACCAAACTTTGAGTTAACAGCGGGAAAAATATGATGGAGAAAAAGTAATACAGTAATATGAGTAATTCTTCTCATTTGATCTCAGATATATTCCAATATTATGACACAGCTGGATCAAAAGTCATTGTTATTAACATAAGAAGATTCATGCTGAACCAGACCAAATGCCAATCCAGTCAAGCATCCCATTCTCCCTAATGGTCAACCACGTGCCTATGGAAAGCATACCCTACAACATTTCATAGATGAAAACAGGGATATATATGTCCAAGTGACATCAGAGTGTGGTCAAAATGACAAAAGTTATTAATGAAGAAGAGCACATAAGCTAGGAAAGGCAGCAGCAGTTTGCTTTTGCCTGAATCTACTGGGAAGGGCAAGATTCTGCCCCCCTTGCTCTCTCTCCAATGAGATAATGGATTAAAAACTACTTCTGCTGTGGTCGTTCAAGTTTGCAGCAACTAAAGAAAGTTGAGGACAAAGGGGGAAAGTGGGAAGAGGTGAAAGAAATTGAGACATTTTAAAAGCAGCTGAAAGTGAGATGACAGAAGATTATTGGAACTTTTCCTGCCAAATTAGAACAGCTGCAATGTTGGGAGAAAGCCACAAGTAGGACATGAGCACAACAGCATTCTCCCACTCATGTTCTCTAGCAATTGGCACTGATAGCTATACTATCTCCAATATTACAGGTAATATATTGGCATTGTGAAGTAGCCATTAATATCTTCTCCTTTATGAAAGATGTTGGTGAGAATTAATGTGTAAACATGCGGAGTAACTGGAGTACCAATCACAGCATTTTAAAAAACTATTATCATTCTCTCTTGGGGCCCTGTCATACTACACAGTTATAGCACTATGATTCCACTTTAACTGTCATGGTTCCATTCTGTGGAATCCTAGGATTTGTTATTTAGGAAGCAGACTTTCAAATTCTAAGCCAGAGAGTTTAGTGCCTCACTGAACAACATACCCCAGTATTCCACAGGATGAAGATATAGCAGTTAGAGTGGAACCATAATGTGATAATTGTATAGTGTGAAAGGGCCTTGGCCTCCATCTAAGGTCTAAGTGAGATAAGAGTTGCCAGGATGAGCTGTACTATCTTTGGCTGAAAGGGGAAGATACGATATTTGAAAGCTCCTTCAAATAACAAAACCCTCCCTTGCAAGATAGGAACCAAAGTAATAGAGATGTTCTTGCCTGGATCATTCTGTTGTGTGCTATTTTTCTGTTTTAGGGGACTAGAGTAGAGAATTTTTCTCTTCTGGGGCACTAATTGAAAATATGATTCTCCTCCTCTCAACCTGAAGCAGTAGACTTCCTCCAAATTGGTTTGGATTTCTACCATCTCATTCCATGTGATTACCTCATACTACTGGATGTGAAGACAATGACAGATAGTGACTAAACATTCACCTTATTTTTCTTTAACTAATTTCACTGTGAATACAAAAAGGGCAAAAGATCTGAATATGGGAGCACCCTGGTCTAATGTGTCCAGTGGCAGAGCTTGAAGTATGTGGAGGGGGCGGGCTATAATGTGAGGGGTGTGGCCATTATGTGTGGGGTCATGGCTGTGGTGCGTGAGAGTGTGGCTAGGGTGTGTGGGGGCATAGCTATGGGTCAGGGCACTCCAAAAATATTGCTACCTGGGACAAATCGCCCCCTTCCATGTCCCTATGCGACTGAATGTGTCTTTCAATATGATGCATGACAAATTCCAATTTGGGAAGGAATTTGGGAGCCATGTTTAAGCACTGGATGGTGTTAATGGTACAGAGTAAGGCTAAAGCCAAGTGGATAGGGGCAGATGCACTTCTGACCAATCTGGGCATGTGTCTACCTAGGAGTAAGCATCCCAAGTGCATCCCAGCTTCCCAAGTACAGCTCCATTCCAGGCTACTCCTTCCCAAGATGTAAATAGCCCCTGATCACTGAGTGGAGATAACAGTAGAAGACTTTTGAAGGTTGAATGGTGAACCTTCCAGTGCACCATATCTGGCAAGGTCTGGAAAGAGTATTAGAAAATATTCAAGAAATGGATGAAAAAATGGGTTCCCAAGTGTCAGGAAACTCTGATGAGGAGAGTCCTAAAGGCATGAGAATCCTCATAATTTGGGACTTAGTTTGCATGAAAATGCACATGGATTTTTGTGCAGAAAAAGGCGTTTTTCTGAGCAGAAGAAAATATTTCCTAGAGAAATTGTCTGCACAGAAAATGCTGTTTCATGCAGAAACCTTGTGTTCTGTACAGAAATGTTATTTTCTGTGTAAAAAAAATTTGCAGGGTTTATTTGTTGGTTTGTTTGCTTTTGCAAGAAACATGTTGTCTGTGAAGAAAATCCCACCCTCTATGGGAAAAAAGGTTTTTTGTTTGTTTGTTTTTTACACAGAGTAAGGCCATTTCCACATAACATCGCTATAACACTACAGTAGCAGCTTGTTACCAGTTCAGGAGCCATGCTTCTGCATGAGGTCATCGCTATCCAGCTGCTATCCCATCCCCAAATGTTGCCAAACCACCATATTCTATTTCCAGAAAAAATCAGTTAAGAGTCTCCTATAAGTGTTTGAATCCCAACAGCCGTCATAGTGTGGTACCGTTATAGTACTTGATAGCATTTCCTGTTATGGGCCAGCGCTGGGTGTGCCCAGCTCATCCCTTCCTCAAAAACTCCAATGGAGTGGTGATTTTCTATCACCTCTCCGTATTTATTTTAAATGTCCCTTTTGATTCAAAACTTTTTATTTTTTTAATACATTTTCAACAGCACAGGGCAAAAGTGCAATAGTGTACCAAAATCACCACCTAATCAGTGGTAGTGAGGCAGGGCGAAGGTGGGATACAGGAGTTGCCAAGGATGCTGTAATGTGGAAGGAACACCGGTGGCAATACTGCTACTCATCCATTTAAGGAGAAAAGGTGCAAAAATGGCGATGCCACCATTATAACAGTACAACACACTAATGGTCTCTAATGTGGAAATGGCCCAAGTTCTGAATTGCAAAAGAATATTTGAAAACAGTAGTTTTTGAAGACTTTCTTTCAGTGAGAAGAAAAATGGTAAAATTATTCATTCTTGCATGTAAGAATAAAACCTATGAAGATTTATATTCACATAACCGGCTCATGGGCCAGAGACATCTCATCCCTGGCCCTTTTCGCACCTTATCTGGTGCCGAGGAGATTGTGTGAAAAGCCTCATCCAGGAGGCACTTGTGTCCCCTCCACTTCCCCTCTGCACCAGCTCCATGCTGGGCGGAAGGAAGCATGAGCGCTCCGCCCCTTCCTTCCGCAGCACAGCCGGGTACTTTCCCAGGCTGCGCTGGGGGAGGAAGCGCGATGGCCGCACATCCGAAGCCTCCACACACAAGGTAAGCGCAAATGGGGCACCGGAGGGATGCACGATCGCCACCTAATGGCCTCAGGAATGTTGTGCGATTGCGAGGACGTCATGTGGAATGGTCCTCGCAATCATGCGACGCTCCTGAGGCCATTTCACAACAGGACTGGCATAAGAAAAGGGCCCCTGTTCTAACTTTAATGCATGCTGTTTCATTCCAGGATGCTCAGTTTAAAGTGCTGGAATCTATTCACTTGCATTTCACTCTTACCTAGTGTCTCCCTGAAAGATGCTCTCCATCCTCCAGCAGTTCCAAAGGAATCAGTAACAAACAACATAAGCAAGTTGTTTGAGGAGCTCTTGATAGTGGGAGGAGAAACTGCCCCACAGAATTTTCCAAGAAGTGGAGAAAAAACATCTGGCCCATCGTACACAGCAACGTAATCATTGGAACAAGATGGAGAGACTTCAAGGTGGAAACTGTTAAACCTGTAAAATGAACCACTGGATAGTTATGCTTCGTCTAACATGCATATTTATGTTAAAGAGTAGGAAGAGTAGGAAGGTACACATTTAGCAGCCATGAGCCATGAAGACAAGTGTTGTGCCATTTTGACATATATTTAAGCAACATATGATTTCAAATGAGAGTGAGCTAGAGGCAAAACACTCAGCTCTCAGACTATGACAAGCGAAGCAGAATATTATGGTTTCCCCATAGTCCCTGTGCAGACTGTTCTACCAGAGAAGAGCTACTATGTTGCTCTGTTTGGGGCTGGATCAGCATTGGATTCATCACCACAGAGGTAAAAGCAAAAGAAGATTCCCTGCTCATTCAGTAGGGGATGCAAAGTAAGCCCCTGGACTGGACTGTGTCCAAGCCCCTATTTGCTGCCTGCATAGAATCTTGTTCACTGGTGGATGACAGGAGCCATGAAGTTCATGCATTTATGCTGCCATAATAAGAAAGTAATAGAATAGATAAAGTTTCCATGGGCACAGCAAAGGTCACCAAGGCATGAGTTGTATTGTCACTGCAAAATAGTTCCTCAATAATTATGAGGCACTATACTTTTCCAGCAAAATTACTTCCTGGAATACAGAAATATGTAGTGAAGTCCTTTTTGTATCAAGATAATATTTAAGAAAAACTAAAACTAGAAACCACTGCTTGTTCACTACTGGATGAAAACTGTTATTTGTTTAACATACTTGAGTGCCACTATCTTGTTGGTTCCAACGGTGATGTGGTATGAACAATTCATATTGTTATGATAGTCAGTAACTGAATGGGTAGGGCTCTTGGCTGTGCCACTGGAGCCATTAAAAACACCACCACAAGCTGCAATGAAACAGAGACAGAGGTTAGTGAATTAAAAAAAGAAAATCCATGCATTACTATTGCTGAAGCATCTTTCCCAAACACACATTCTTTTGTATCCGGAGCTTAACTTGAAAGTAGAAACCATTTTGTTGACTTTTATTGAGAAATCTCTTATTTATTCATTCATTCAGTGGCAGAGGTATTGATGCAGATTCTAGTAAAATATTCTAATCTACTTGTGGAGACAAAACAGACCATGGGTTGTGGATCTGTTCCCTGCTGAATCCAGTGCACTTAGGTTCCACTGAAATGATATGAAAAGTTAGTCCTGACTAACTTGGCCCATTGATTTTAGTGCAAACTAAATGTCACTAACTCTGTTAGGATACAAGCCCACGCAAGCTGCCTTTCCAGTTCAAAAACTGGACCACTGAAGGCAACTTCAAAACAAAACTAAAATTAAGTGATATACAAGGGGATGGTTAAAATAAAACACAGCAAATCACTCACATTCTTTTAGAAAAAGGAGAGAGAACCAAAAAGAAAAATTCCCCGACAAAAAACATTGGTCTAGGTCTCTAGAGACCAGGGTTTGAATCCCTGCTCAGCCATGGAAACCCACTGAACGACCTTGGACAGGTTACATTCTTTCAGTTTCAGAGGAAGGGAAAGCAATACCCTTTGAAAAAATCTTGTCAAGGAAACCCCCTGATAAGGTTCACCTTATGGTCACCATAACTTGGAAACAACTTGAAGGCACACAACAACAAAATGTGTAATGAGACAGCCATTTTCTTGAATGTTTCTCAGTAACAGTGATTACTGGTTCTTATATCCTTTGTCACATCACAGGTGCATGGGAAAAATCTTGCAACAAATTAGACCCTTAAGCTAAATCCAAGGGAGGTTCTTATTTTTTCAGAAGAAAGCTAATTAAGAGTTTTTGTAATTGTTGAATGAGTCTTTCAGGGAAAAAAGTTCTCTTCTTCAAGATTCATTTAACAATCTGCAGTGGCAAAAGCCACAGTACATTCAAGTTTTATTTTGCTTTCCCCAGAATGGATGCAGCTAAGCCAGAGAAGTGGCTCAACTTTTGTCACAAGATTCTGCAATTGTGCTCTTCCTTTATAGTCTTTCCCTGGCAAGTGACTGCTTTGGGCCCTCTTGACAAATGGTTCAATGCCACTGGTGCTTCAGTTCTAAAAGACTAGTCATCACATCAACAACCAAATTGCAAAGTAAATTCTTTAAAGCACAATGGATATCCTAATGCTTGTTCTTCATTTTCTTTTACAATAAGGGGTCTATCAAGCACTGTACTTTGCACATTTGACAAATAAGAGACCAAAGTCTAGAAGATAAAAGAGTAGCATTCATGGTGAGCAAGAACAGAAAATACTTTTTTTTTCCTTTTTGTCTTTTACAGAAGCTAGAAAGAAACAGAATGTTAATTCCTACAGTCTGCTTTTGATGGGCCAAAAAAGTCTAATAAAAAGCCTTAGTCATACTTCCCAAATGTCAGAAGTCAAAGCTCAGACTTCGGCAGCCAACTTGGGTGAGTTATGAAGGTCTCTTTCATGAGCAAATGGACATTGTCATCCTTCAGTGTTATTCTACGCAGCCAGTGGCTATCAGGGTGACTAATTTTGAACAAAGACACTTGATTTCATGCTTAGGCAACAGTCATTTGTCAAAAGTGCAGCAAAGAGGGAAACACATTTTCTAACACTGGTGCTTACTTGGTAAGTTTAATGGGGGTTTACATGCCCCATAAACTGTTAGATTTAAATGAAGACTCTTATATGTTTATCAGTTTCAAGCGCCATAGAATAGCTGAGGCCAACATAACTGCTTTGGCAAGGTGTCACCCTCAGGGAGGGTTCCTCAGTGCCCGTTTGTTTCCTTTCCCTGTGTGGAATGGTCACTACTAGACCATCCACTTTCACTGGTCCAAAACCATAAAAAATATGACAGTCTGGAGAAGCTTTACTTGTTCAAACACCGTAATGGGTATGATCTTTGACTCTGCATTTGGTAGATACAGACATGTCCCTACTGTGCTTTTTGGTTCCAAGGCAATGCTTTGGGGTTTTTTCTTCTTCTGATCAAGATTTCTTGCTCAGCTTCACCACATATTCACTTTAATTCCACTGTAATTTGCTTGTTTCTAGATCACTTTTCTCCACATCCGCAGCCCAGAAATTAATTCCAAAACACCCACTTGCCCTGCCCATTCTTTGTACTACAAACATGTGTCAGATCTTACCTGGCAGTTGCTTCCCAACCCTGGCTCTCTCTCCTTCAGAGCATCATTGAATTGCTTCTTGCCTACAAAGATACACTGTCCCAACCAACAAAGTGCTCCGTTTATTAGTACTCACGTATTACAGAGTAAGATGCCAAAAATCCAACACCAACACTATCAGAGTCTGTGTAGAAGTTCAGCAGAATGGATCCAAAGATGCTGATGGGATCAGGAATTTCATTACCACAATATGTTGCTGTGGGGTACGGGGTAATGCTGGTCCCTTTGAAGATTTTCACTCCATCGTAAGGACAGTATTGTAATGCAGTTTGAGCTGAAATTCAGAATAGTTCATCATGGTGTTATAGAGTTGCTTTTTCACCTGTTCACTAAAAACCCCACACACTTTAGCCCAGCTAAATTCTCCTTTTCAAACCTTATCCCTTGAGTCAAACTTGGGCATCAGTGTGTACACTTGTATACCCTCCAACATTTTGCAGAGGAAAATGAGATCACATGGCCAAGCAGCATCAAAGTGTAGTCAAGATGGCAAAAATTATTAATGAGGAAGAACACCCAAACTAGGACAGCCTGCAGTGGTTTGCTTTTGCCTGAGGCTACAAGGAAAAGCAAGATTCTGCCCCTCCTCTCCTCTCACCCCTGCTGAGCTAATACACTGTAAGCTGCTTTTGCACTTTGAACTCATTCTGAAGTAAGCTAAGGACACAAGGGTAAAGTGGGAGGAAGAGAAAGGAAATGGGACATTTTAAAAGCAGCTGAAAAAGTGGGACAACAGGGAATTAATCAGGACCGTCTCTGCCAAATTGGGACAGTTTATGCATATAGAATTGGTTCATTTGCATATTCCTCCTCTCATTAGTGGTACATATGGATAAGACAACAACAGCAAAACCTACACACAGGTCTTCCCTCTCAAAAACAAACAAACAAACAAACAAAAAACCTCTGCCAGCTTTGATGTACTGGTTTGGAACATTCCCGCTCTTTCATTTCCCCACTCTGTTTCTTTCTTTGATCTACATACTCAAGGCTTTTTGCTTCTTTCCTATCTGCAAAGGTCACTTCCCTGTTCTTCCAAAAGTTAGTCCTTTTGGCTCCCTTTGTCTGGAAGGGAGAATCCATGAGGCTTCTGTCTCAAGGTGCCTTACACACACTCATGAGAGTCCAGTGGTGGAGCTTGGAGTGTGGGAAGGGGAGGCGGGAGGGGGCGGGGCTATGGCATGAAGGGTGTGGCCATTGTGCACAGAGGCGTGGCTGCAGTGCGTGGGGACGTGGCCACGGCATGTGGGGGCATGGCTACGGGCCGGGACGCCCCGTAAACATTGTGCCTCAGGGTGAATCCCCCCCACCCCCACATCCCTACGTGACTGTGAGAGTCAGCTTTTAGGAGTTCTTCTACTCATTATAGTTTTCATAGCCCCTAGGCAGTCTTGTATTCAACCCCCCACCTCATCTCAACATACCACTAGGGATGTTTTCACAGGATCTGTTTTCCTAGGCTCTAAAAATTTTGTAGTCCCTAGGCACTGTGTCTAAAGTGCCCAATGGACAAGCATGGCTAAGATAAGACAACCCTGCGTCTACTGAAATTTAGGTAGGTAGGTAGGTAGGTAGGTAGATAGATAGATAGATAGATAGATAGATAGATAGATAGATAATATAAGAATTATGAACATTCACAGACATCAGAATAATGTCCAATAATACTAGTGTTTTAATTATACTGGATATATAACAGATAATGTATACGTTATAAATAGTAGATACAGAGATATGGTGAGAAATTGTGACCCATGGACCAATGGTGGTTTGAGTTCTGTGCAAAAATTCAGTAGCTCAGTCTCTTTACTCTTTACTTAGCTCTTCTTTAGTTTTAATTATCTAATGATGAAGACAGAGGCCATTTTACCTGGGGGAGAATGATAAAATTGGCTATCTAGCTCCTGACCTAGTGCCCATAATCTTTCATTACACATTACTGGTGTAGTCTGTTAATTTTCACCTGACTATTTAACTGTGAAAGGAGATCTTCTCAATGGATTAATGTAGGAACCATGATATGGCACTGATTTTGATGATGACTGTGAAGGAGAAACATGTTAAAATATATATCCTTCAATTTATAGAATGAGAAAAAGGTTTATAAGTGCTCTGCCATGATCCCTACAATTTTCAAATAGTCCAGAGCAACAGGAAAAAAGCTTAAGGGCTCCTCAAATAAATTAATGCTTTTTAGGTACTCTGCCCTCTATGATACTTTCAGCTGAGCTGTGGCTGTGCAAACAGTTCTTTATCTGTGTTTTCAGTGTTTGATAGCTTATAATCCAAATGTGTCTCAAACTCCTTTGCACCAGAAGGATGTTTTCAGAGAACGCCCCATGCTACTTAACTGAAATCAAGCACCAAGTGTAGGAGAGCCTTCCTAAAAGATGATTCACTCTTGCTGGCATGTGTCTACTTTTTGGACGTTGCAAACAACTGTGCTATTGTGTTGGTCATGCCACCACAAATTATTTGTTGGCTTGCTTCTTGTTTATTACAAAATGAGAAATAAAACTGCAGTGCTGCAGCATTCAAGAATGTTACCCATCTGTTATAGGATCATCTGTACTTCTTTATTAAATGCCAAACAAGTAAATTAATCAATTATAAAGCAGCTCTTTAACAAAGAAATCTGTTTCACAGATAGGAAGGAAGAAAGCATACTTAAGATGGGTATTTTTTTTTTAAAAAAAAGCCTCATAGGATTTTCTTGATTGAAGGAGAAGATCAGTGTTAAAGATATGTTCAACTGAACAACACAGAGGTACTCAACAGCAGAATGTCTGAACTAAATCCCACTGAAATATAAGGAATTTAAGTTAGTTGTAACAAAGAAAGCAATCTTCTGTGTATTTAGTTAGAACGAAGTCCCACTGAACTCTGAGTTTTCCTTCTGAGCACACTTGTATAAGACTGGGGAATAAATCCTTTCAGTTTCTTTAATTGAGATGTTATACTATGACTGAATTGCAGTTCATCTATTTAGGTCTTCATAGCTAGATATCTAAGTTCATGCAATGTACATTTGAATAGTTTTCCATATAAACAGAAGTCAAGCATGAAATCCTTTGTAACACATAATATATTTCCAGTTTCCAGTTCATCTCAGTTGACATGACACATGATATTTCTAAAAGGTACTTTAAACTGTCTCCTAACATTTGGGATTGTTTAAATGTGGACAGTTTTGAGACTGGAACAATTCGTTGCTTTCTCTATGATCCGCCTATTTTTACAGTGATATGTTCTTCATTTGCTAACTAAAAGATCTCACAGTTTATAATGCTCTTATTTTAACCTATCAGACTTAAAATACCTTAGGCCCAATGGTCCCTTTCCACAGGATAGCGTCCTCCTGGCATGGGGACGTGAGAGGAGTGGGACTGAGATGCTTCTGCATGGCATCGTCGTGGTCCCGCCCTTCTCATGTCACCAGCCGGCACAAGCAGGGATATATCCTTGATGGAAAAACTCCATCAAAGACCCCCGATCATGTAAGTCTTCCATCTCAGCCGGCCATGCAGAAGGGTTGAAAGTGTAATCACACGCTTCCTTCCCCACTGCAGCATGGGAAGAAGGCTGGCTGAAGTCCAGAAGGAAGAGATGTGTCCCTTGTGCTCCCTTCTGGGGGCAGCTGGTCAGCTACAGACATGAGCATTGGGCACACGCTCCCATCCCAGCAAAGATGCTGCCAGGATTGTGATGGGATGATGCGCAAGAGTGTTGTCCTGCAGAAAAAGGCCTAAGTTTAATTGTGATTATGCTTTGAAAGCAATGGAAGATATTAATTCTGTAAGTAATTTCTCATGTTGGTTTCAGAGGGGGTGAGAAATGAGGATGAGCTCACAGTTGGAGTGCACTGTCATTTTCCTTCCCCTCAAAGTCCAGAGCAGCTGCATCTTCATTTCCAAATTGCTTCTAGCTCTCTCTCTTCCCCACTGATAAGCAGATGCAGCAGCAGTGTTCTCCAGGGCCTTACGGCTGCTAGAGGGAAGTTTTGGATTGGGGGCAAGGGCTAGAGAATAGCCTCCATACCCTATGTAGAAAGAGACATGCATGCGCATCAGCCGCATCCACATGTATGTCAGTAGCAGGATGCTGCTCGGTGTATATTGCACTTTCTCAAAAGTAGAGAGTTTTGAGTCTCCTCCAGAAACAGAAATGGCTTTTATGGAATGGACCTGTCCTCTCAGTATATGCTCTCTTTTTTAAAAAGATAAAGTTTCTTTGCTTTCTGTGCCCATTTAATAAGAGAACTTTTAGATCTTTGCCTCACATTAGCCCCTTTTTGTCCCCAAGGTTTTGCCCCCAAGATGTCTATAAACTAATTGTGGCTTTCTGAGTAGGGGACTATGCTCCAAGGTTATACGATCAGGTTCCAGACCTTGCGAAGGCTTACTCAAATACAGGTTTACATATGTAGGTTTCTTTAGTTCACATATCCATGTTGAACACAGGAACATGGGAGGAAGGGAACAATACTTCCCCTTTAATCACATAACCCCATTTCATATTATGAATGTATGATCTCCTCTTTTCATGGAGAATATGTTTTCCAGGCTGGATTGTCTCTTTATGAAATGAATTTGTAAATGACAAACCTGCATGTATGTGGTCACTTGGAATGCATACTTCACAACTATCCCAATTTGCCAGAGACAGTCCAGCTTAATCCTCTGTTGTCCCATTTTTTCAGCTGCTTTTAAAATATCCCAGGTTTTTCTCACTTCCTTTAAGGGTGAGAGAGTGTGACTTGCTCAAGATCACCCAGTAGGTTTCCATGGTCAATTGGAGATATGAAATCTTGTCCCCCAGAGTCAAACCACTATACCATGATATCTTTGAAGTTCTGCTTTAGACATTTACTAATGGCTTGGAAACATGTTACATAATACCATCAGGCTGAACATTTTAATACTTTAAGGAATGTGGCATATAATTAAAAGCTTTGGCACTTACATTGCAAATTAAATGTTCCAAAAGTCAGGATAACAACAGACTGGGGGTCAGCTTCTATGACATAATTACAATTCAAGTTGTTGTCATAGTGTCTGGGAAAGTTTGGAGAGACAATACGACCTGATGGTCCAGTAAGATTTGCTCCACACCCTAGATGTAAGTTGGATCAAAGAAATACAATCAGCTTCTCTTCAAAAAAAGGTAAAAGGTACAATGTTAATAACCAATACAATGACAGAATGTGATTTCTGGATATAAAGATGGAATAGTGAGGATATGCAAAGATTAAACAAACAAACAAATAAATAAATTCCACATTGGTCTAGTAGCCCAATTCAACTGCTGCATCCCAGGGACATATTCAAATTAGGCCTAGGATTAATGAATGAAGAATCATTCAGATTTCTATAAAACACAAACATTCTATTCAGCTAATATTTCTCATCTGACATCTCTAGGACTAGTTCTCACTGAGATGTCTACAAATGGTCCTCTACTATTATTGCTGGGGTTGCCAGATTCCTAAACCTTAATGATTGTGTAGAATTGTGTAGATTGTGCAGAAGAGGGAATTTCTGGCATTGTCACTTATTACCTGGTTGTGAGACAGGCAATCCCACCTAAAATATTATCTCCTTGTCAGGAAGTGTGGCTCCTGTCATAAGTATTTGCCGGATGGGTATTAGAATATGTATTAGAATAATACATATAGCTATACATTGTCAGAATCTGTTAGAGTGCTTCTAAGTATCAATTGTTAATTGCTAAATCAATTGCTAATGAACAAATTGCTGGTTGTTGATTGCAATGATGCATCTGGTTGAAGCTGGCTAAGGTATTCCAGGGTATAAAACAGCTAATTGCTTTATTATTCACTGTTACAATGTATTCAGGCAAGGGGGAGAAGATCAGAGGAGCAAGTATTGGAAAGTTTTTATGATAACTGGCAATGCTCAAAGATAAGAATACAATAATTTGTTCCTGCCTCAAGGATGAAAAATATGTAAACAATGGGGGTTCTGGGAAAATGCCTAAACTGGTGGGATGATGTGAGATCTATGGTCTTCTCCAATCACAGCTTTGTATGCCTAAATTTGTATGAAAAGGTATAACACATGTAACCATCCTGCAGACTGTAGTCTCAGCAACTCTGAATGAAGTGTGCTATGTTACTTGCTTTGTTACAAATAAACTCTTCTGTTTAACTCTGAGTGAAATTTCTAAACCGCAAATTATCTGGCACATGACATTTCTACACAATCATTAAAGGTACAGGAGCTCTCTCTAGTTTCCAACCTGGCAGCCTTAATTTCAGGGGAGATTTCAGGCAACTGAATACTTTCCCATGTCAGCAGTGCCCAGTCTATATGAGACACCATGAGCTCTTAGTCTCAAGTGCCAGGTGATTGATGAGAAGCCATGGTATTGTTGCTCAGTCCTTAAGTTCATGGCCAAAATCAGCTGCTCAGTACATCACTTGTGCCACTGGTGTCCTCTGCTCTGCCAAGGGAAGAACTATGCTTGAACACAGGTTAGCATAGCAGAAAGAAAACTGGATCTTCTTAAGACAGATAGCAATGATTTTTTAAAATATATTAAAAGCAATACAAGCTTTTGAACCATCTTCTTTAAATGTGCTGTGAACTCAAATACACACACACACACACACACACAGAGAGAGAGAGGATTCTGTCACTATTTTTATATAGATTCACCTTGCAGTAGCCCTCATCCATCACACCATTCTGTCTTCCAGGAGCAAGGCTACGTTGTGACTTGCTCTGATAGGGTCTTGTGGTGGTGATTAGTTTTTGTGAAATGAAACGGCAGTCCAAGGGGGGGCCACTAGAAACTCAATTTCAATATCTTTCCCTTCCTTTCTTCTCATATATACATACATTTGCCCCTGGTGTGACAAAATCTGCTCTAAATTTAACCATGAGGGACTTTTAGCCTAGCATAAAGTGCAACCTAAACTTAAGTTCGCCACTTCCCTCACTGAGAAATAGTTCATCTATTCAAGGAGCCGGTTGCATCAATTCAAACACAGAGAAGTATGAATCAGTGACGCGTGAACTGCTCCAGAGATAATTAATTAGATTGTTCTTTAATTAACTAGATCTGAGTTTAGATTATTCTTTCACACATCTGGTAAATTATTGCCATATGCCCAGTTGGTTTAAATTAATTCTGGACTGTATCCCTTTAGATAAAATTTTGGGGTTAACGTGGGTCAACTATGTTCTCGATTGCATCAGCCTTAGCAAAGGCCTAGTTTGTATCCCAGTTCACTGCCACAACAAGGCAGATTGTTTTCTCCTTTTCTAAAATGTGATGATTGTGTGCTGGTACAGGTGAATGAATCTCATGTATGTCAAGGTTAAACAGATGAACCTCCAACCACAGTGTATCCACAACATACATTTTCATGCTAATCTGTTCTTTATTTAGAGATGCATGCAAAGTCAGACTTTCATATTACAGTTGACCCTCTATATCTGTAGATTATGTATCCATGGATTCAAGTAACCATGGCTTGAATGTATTTCTAAAAAAACCAAATAGCCAGCTTTGATTTTGCCACTTTATAAAAGGGATGCCTTTTTACTACACCACTGTACATAATGGGACTTAAGCATCCATTAATTTTGGTATCCATGGGGGGTGGGGGGTGGAACCAAACCCTAGCAGATACAGAGAGCCCACTGTATATGAAGTTTTGGATATACACATCATCATACTGATTTTTAGATTCAAGGTTACTTACGACTTATAAAAGATGCAGAAAAACCACGCCCTGGGTCATCTTGTGACTGAAACACTATCATCACCATATTTTCTGGAGCAACAACAGATGCAGGAGCCGAATTTCCACACCCAACTGCTAATACAGTGTCTTCCTGTTCCTCACTACTTCCTCTCAACACCTAGGGGAAAATGTTACTATTTTTTCAGTGTTGGAAACTGCATGCTGGTTTTAATTTTCCACCAACCCCCAAATATAAACTAGTTTGTGGCAATACAGGCTGGAACTGTCTCCACCAAGCTGCCAAAACCAGCAGGATATTACAGATAGAAGAAAAGCGGCCACTGTTATCATAAGACACCAATCCTGGCCCCAAAATGTTATCTGATGATATTTTTTCTAAATGTTCAAATTGAGTTATTAACACATTTCTAGATCTTACATCTCTACGTTTATATAGAACATGTTATACATTTTGTCCAGTCTGCCAGTTCAGTACCACAAAAGGTAGCTTCCTCTAGGCTCTCCAGTGTTCATTTGTGTAGAGCTTACTTAGAAAGCAAATACATATCTTCCAATATTTCACAGATGAAAAGTGGGACATGTGTGGTCAAACAACATCAGATTGTGGTCAAGCTGGTAAAAGTTATTCATTATAAAGGACACATAAGCTAGAAGAGGCTGCAGCCATTCACCTTTGCCATATTGTACTGAGGAGGGCAAGATTCCACCCCTCCTTCTCCCATCTTTCAGTTAATTTAGTTGTGGTGCTGTGTGGTTTAAATAATTTCTGACTTACAGCAACCCTAAGGTGACCCTACTACAGGGTTTTCTTGGCAAGATTTGTTCACAGGAGGTTTGCCTTTGCTACCCTCTGAGACTGAGAGAGTATGACTTGCCGAAGGTTAACTGAGTACAAACTACTGTTCCACTTTGAACTCACTTAGCAACTGAAGTAAGCTTAGGACAAAGGGGAAAGTGGGAGGAGGAGAGAGAAACTGGAACATTTCAAAAGCAGTTAAAAAGGTAGGATGGCAGAGGATTAATCGGCACTGTCCTTGCCAAATCAGGATAGTTGGGCTGTATGCAAATATATTTTTCAATCTTCTACATGTCTGTCTGTCTGTCTGTCCATTCATATATCAACTGCTCAAATCCATAAACCAGCTAACAATACACTTAAAATATAGACGCATCCCCCAACAACCCGTTCATCTAGCTGGGACCATAACAGAAAATGAGCAGCCATCAATCACTAGAAGTAAACATGTCTCACAACATCTATTAAATTTTGTTGTTGTGTGCCTTCAAGGTGTATCTAGTCTTAATGGCAATCTTAAGGCAAACCTATCATGGGGTTTTCTTGCAACATTTGTTCAGAGGTGATTTGCCATTGCCTTCCTGTGAGGCTAAGAGAGTGCAACTTGCCCAAGGTCACCCAGTGAATTTCCATGGCCAAGCAAGGATTTGAACCTGGTCTTCAGAGTCCTAGACCAACCCTCAAATCACTATATCACAAGCCAACATTAAATGTTATCGTCATTACAGAATCTAACAACGTAAACGTGCACAGGAAGAAGAACGTTTTCTTTCTGTCCCACACCCATCTCCAGGATCAATTCAGTGGATTTGGTGGATCTTCTTGCACAAGTACACAGGAAGTAGAGGCCAGCCTCCCCGGTCCATTCTATTAAAGATAAGTATTTATTCAAATTGTGGCAGAATCAGAAGAAAGACCTTTCTGTCTTTCACACTTGAAAGGGAGACGTTTTGTAGCATGGTCAACTGAAAGGCAGTGTTGTCTGGTTTGAACTATTCCAGGCTCTAGATTTCAGGACCGAAACCCCAAAATTAGGGTTGATTTCTTATTATGTTGAAGGGAAGCAACCCTAGAAATGTTACAAGGGTGAAATTATAAGAGGCAACCTCTGGTGATGTCATTAAGCACGGTGCCTGAAGCAGCAACCACATCTGCACAGAGTATGCAATTCAATTCAAACACATCAGGTCTAAATGATGAGGAATACACACACTTTTTAAGTCCTTTCTCATCCCAACTTTTCTCACTTCTACACTGAGGACCAGAGAAGGGGGTCCAAGCGCTTGTGGTTCAGGGACAGGTCCTGATTTCTGAGAATCCTACTAAAAAGACCTTTCAGCTGCAGCTGACAGAACTTATGAAATGCTGCCTTTTGAAATGCACTCCCATTTTTTAAAGTTAAAATGTTGGAGTAATGCTATTCGTTAGTTCAACAGTTTAGTGCTAGCCAGTTACTTTTGGTAAATATTAGCTATGGGTGAAGGTGCAAATCTTCACATCTTTTGTTCTTATACACCAAATGAAAAAATGCAAAAGCTTTCTCCCTGCTGAGTAACATTGAAAAAAAATGTTTCAGTGTCAGTTTTTTAAAAAATATTTTGAGACTTTTTTTGCAAAAAAAAATGCAAAGCTTTTGTGTGTGTGCGCACACACGCGCGTGCACATGCATTGAAACACTTTGTGCAGAAACAGTAATATTTTGTATTGCTGCTCCTGACAAAACAAACAAACACATACACACACACACACACACACACACACACACACACAAATCGCCTGTTTGCTCTCATGTAAGAGTTAAAAAAAATCTTGCAACAGATAATCTTTGATAGGGTGTCTTGATACAACCTTTTCCACTGAAGATGAGAAAATTTGCAGATATTCTTATTCTTATTGTTATTTGACAAAATTAAAACCAGGTAGTGGAGTCGGATGCAATATTTCGGGTGGAGTTGGAGTCCATAGAAATGTTCCAACTCCAACTATGGCTTCAAAATTAAAACTTCTAATATTAAATGCCTGGCTTGTTGCACATTTACTTTCAAACGAATTTTGGAAAGTTTTCTTGTTCAGAAATAAATATATTTTCCATTCTATACTCTGAATAGTCTGATGATTCACATGGTAGAGAATAATGCCTCATCCTACCATTTCACTACAGTGAATTTGTTGTTATTAATTAATACACATTGGCCATTTAGAAAGGAGTCAGAGTTGGACAATAGAAAAAAGAGGAGTTGGAGTCAGAGTTGAAGGGCTGGCCGACTGACTCCAGATCCTTGATGAAAACACAGTAGTTTTTGTGTATAGTGCATAGTTAGGGAGAGTGAGATTTTCAGTCAATACCAAAAGTACTAAGTAATTTTCAGCTTAAATACAAATCAGATTTATGTGCTTCACACAGACATGAGCCCTATGAATTCATAGTTAGAATATAACCCCATTCCAGAATGTCTGGTCGTAAACATATTACGACTGTAACTGTATAGGTATCTAGTGGGAGATTTACTTCTGAGTAGCGAGATTTACTTCTGAATAGATGTGCATACCGTTGCAATCTAAATTCTATTAAGGTCAACAAGATCAGACTGCATTTTACATCACACTTAGCATAGTTTTTACACGGGCACAGGAAGCATTTAGAGAATTTGCGTTCATATTCCCAAATGCATTAATCAAGTTTGTATCTAGCTGTTATGCATTTACACCAGTTTCCCTTTTCAAAGGAAATGCACTGCAATCCCTCCTTTTAATGGCATGTCTAATGCTTCATCCAAAGAGCTACTGTTGATATAAATCCTTACTAACCTCTGCTCCTTCACAAAAGATCTTTTGTGTGCAAACTGAAAGGTTAGTTAACATTTTCACCTCTACAGTTCAAGAGGGCAAAACTCAAATACTCAAATGGATCAAGGTATATTTTCACCACTTCTGAAAATAAATTCCATTTTGGCCCTTTCACCTTCTGAGCAAAGAGCAGTTATCCAGTTGCTCATTTCTTCCTACGTGATGATAAATTATACTTGCCCTTTTCTGCAAGTGGGCTTTGTGTCATAGCTTTGCGCAGTCTGGGTACAACAACAGGCAACATCTGCCAAATTCTTGAGAAAACAATTTAGCTCTAAGGAATGGAAAATGCCCTTCCTGTCAGTACAATTGTGTTTCAGACAAGCAGATATTTAATAGCCAAGGAAATACATATTAATCTTTATTACAAAATAGTCTATTTAGGAACATCCCATGATGCAGAAGACCTATTCCCAAGTCCAGAGGTTTGGGAACTGTTGATGTGCCTAACAGGAAGAGAAAGAAGAAATTAAGGTACTCAAAGACTACTCACTTTATAATTATTTCACATGCTCCAGAGCTAAAATTCAACAAAGAAAACATCACCCAGAGCAGACAGTGCAGCTCAGCAAAGCAGAAGATTTTGTTATAATTTCTGGTGGAAAAAGTGGCCATATTTAGTCTTACACACATCTATACACTTCTCCTCCTACAACTGGTCAATTCATTGTAGATTTGAGAGGACTAGCTTCACAATCTGCAGGCTGACGATGAAGAACTGGGGCTTTTATCCAGGAGATCCAAAACTCCCTCTCTCTCACCCTCTGAACTACTCTGCTTCAAGACCTGCTGCCAGCAGTTTAGTTATGCTTACAATTTTTCTGTGGGAATTACTTCTGCTTCTAACAAAGAGGCATTTTTTTTTCAGAACTTGCAAAATTACGTTGAAGAAATATGACTCTAATGCTGTACTGAAGACATTTATAACTAAGCAGAATGTAGAATATTACTCTGGGTTCCTACTACAGATTTGGGAGACCCCAGGCCCTGAGATTCATAGTCTAAAACCAGAGAGGTAGGGATGGCCCTTTGTTGACGTCAAAGGGCAGGCCCTAGTGATGTCACAGGGTGGACACTGGTGATGTCATTGATCATTTTTCATTAAACAGGAATTACAGCTACTCACAGATTGTCTTTCAAACACACACAGAGCACACTTCACTGTTTGGAAATTAAGACAGAAATCCTGGCAATGGAGGCTGTTCCTTCTCATCTACACAGGGACACTGGACAAGGAATATTTATTTCAATGGTAAAAGAAAGAAACCAGATCAAGACTACACCAAATCAAGACTGACATTTAGAAACTGAAATTAATTAAAATTTGCAAATTGCAGTAAGCTGCACAGCCAGCAAGAAAAGTACAGAAGATTTTTTTAAAAAACACAGTGAAACAGGAAGGAAGGCAGGCAGGCAGGAAGGCAGGCAGGCAGGCAGACAGACAGACAGATGTGGCTGGCCAAAACCTTTGCCAACCTAAGATTTTTATCTGGCCCTTGTGTCCTACCTGGAGTTGACCCATGAAAACAGGAGACTCAGGGCATGACCCTGAGGTCTGGCAACCCTTCACTGAATAGTTATAGTCAGCATGCCATTGTATTCAGTCTTCTTAAGAGAAACATTCAAATTTATCTGATCAATTGCCACACATTAAAGCAGTTAAATGTCTTCACTTTGGGATTTTAAATATGTTTCATTGTTGCTTTTTTCTACTATTATTATTAATTCATTGCTATATATCCAATACTTTAAAGAACACAGCTATTTAACTTGTAGATCAGTTCTTGATCTTGCTTTGCCAGATTAAAAGTGCTTTCACAGATAATAATTAACAACACTTATCATAGTCCAATACTTTGACAAACTTAAATGTGTGAACTCCCTTAAATCCCCTTTTGGGAGAAAAATGGGTTATGAAATATATACATACATACCTTCACATAACTGCCCAGACACTGTCCATTACTATCTGGAATCTGGAAACTTTCATTGAAGGTAATCTCCAAATGTTTGCTTTCATGTGTAATTATTGTCCATGAGCACCTAATGTTCCTAGGGAAATTTTGTGGCCAGTGGGGAGAACGGATATTACCATTCTCTGAATGAAGAATGCCTCCACATCCTGCAAGAATGATGGTTTACTGAATCAGTTTCAACCTTTCAGAAATGCAAATGACTAAAAGATCACTTTTGCCATAATACATGGTCTTTTCTGCCGACAATTAGGGCCTGCTCTCTTCTTACATGGTGGCCCCAACATTGCAACACACTGTCTTGGAAAGTGTGTCTGGTTGTTTCCTGACTACTTTTAAACATCTTGCTTTTTGAACCTTGTTTTAATGAAAGCTACACTTAATTGATTAACAGCTGATCTGTTTCCAAAAGATGGCATTCTGTTGGTTACTCAGCCATAGCAGATCTATTCAATCAATTGCTGAATGTTGAATCAGCATATTGGTAAATCCCACTGACTCAGTGGGTCTAGTCAGGACTAACAACAGGATTTAAGCCAAAGAGTGCATTAATAGTAGTATTTTATTTTTCATTTTTTTCTTTTCTATTATTTTCTTTTATTTTTGCAATTGTTTGCCTTCTGCATTGGTTAGGATTCCATGCTGCTTTGAGGCAAGAGGCTATGTTGACAGTGGCAGTGCTACTAGTAGGGTCTCCTATGTCAGACTGGCTTTGGCTGAGAAGCCAGACACAAAAGGAGGAACAAGAGACCTCTTTCACAAGATCTGAGAAAAGAAAAAGAAGTTTAAACCAAGAGGGAGATGCTCTGAGACCGGCAGGGGAACACATTATATATTGTTGTCATGTGCCTCCAAGTCATTTTTGACTTATGGTGATCCTAAGGTGAACCTATCATAGGATTTTCTGGGGCTGAGAGTATGTGACACACCCAAGGTCACTCAGTGCATTTTATCAGGTTGCATTTTATCACTCTATCTGTTCAACTTGTATGCTGAACATACTGTAAGTAAAAGGTGGATTAAACTCAGAAGAAGGAGGTGAGAAAACTAGAGGAAGAAGCATCAACAATTTAAGAGATTCGGATGATACCATACTACTAGCAGAAAACAACAAAGACTTGGAACAATTATTGAAGAAAGTCAAGGAAGACTGTGCAAAGGCAGGTTTACAGCTGAACATTAAGAAAACAAAAATGATGACAGATAATTTATATAAATTTAAAACTGACAATGAAGACACTGAAATAGTTCAAGATTTCCCATATCTTGGCTCAATGATTAATCAGAATGGAGACTGCACAGTCAAATAACTGAGAAGAAGATCATGACTTGGAAGGGCAGCTATGAAGAAACTAGACAAGATCCTGAAGAGTCAAGAGATATCATTAAATACTAAAGTTATGATTGTTCATGCCATCATATTCCCGGTGTCTATGCATGGTTGTGAAAGCTGGACAGTGAGGAAAGCTCATACCAAGAAAATCAACTCATGGGAAAACCTGAACTCTACCTAGAAGCCAAGATGACTAAAGTGAGATTGTTGTACCTTGGATATATCATGAGAAGGCATGAGCCACTAAAAAAGACAATAATGCTTGAAACGGTAGAAGGTAGTAGGAAAGGAGGAAGACCACATTACAGATAGATAAATTCAATCAAAGAATCAACAGTCTGGGTCTGCAAGGCCTGAGCAGAGCTGCTGATGACAGGTTGACATGGAGGTCTGCTGTTCATAGGGTCACCATAGGCCAAAGTCGACTTGATGGCAGTTAATAAAAATATTTCTTTAATTTCATGAACCAATTTGAAAGGGATCTTGGTCCAGGGAGGCAGTGAGTAAACTCATTTTAAATTTAAATTGTTTCTTATACTGGAAATTGATATTTCCCTGGCTGTTTTCGCACTACACTGTTATAGTGCTATTATTCCGCTTTCAACATCCTGTGGAATTGCAGTTTACTGAGGCCAAAGAGCCCTCTGGCTCAGAATTCTAAGGCCCCTCTCTAAACTGCAAGCCCTAGGATTCCATAGGAGGTTGAAAATGGAATTATAGCGCGATAACAGTGTAGTGCAGGAATGGTGCATATCCACTAAAATATCTGGAGACAGGGAAGGTTCAAATTCAAACAACGGATTCTGTGCATAAGGGGAAAAGGTTCTTACTTACCTAAGGAATCTGCAGTCCATGTTGCTTGGAATCCACGTCCCTGTGCAGTGTGGTTAGAACGAAAGTTCACTAACAACTGATTGGAGCCTGACTGAATGGTGCCTGGTGATGTTGTTCCACAGTATTGTCCTATGACAGGAGAACTAGGAAATCCACCATTCAGAATGGTGACCGAGTCCCATCTACAGACACGGTGTCTTTCAATTTCAAAGGCCACAAAGGTAAGCTGCAGGTAAACAATTAAAGAACACTATGAATATGTAGTTGTATTTGCAAAAATATGGCAGAAACTGACAGAGCCATGCAAAATTTCTTCAATTTAGTTAGTTATAACATACTTAGACATAGAAAGGCAGGAAGTTGGCTAGCAATTTAGATGTAATTGGTTGCACCTCTGATGACACAATTAGCCTTGAGGATACCAGTTACTACTGGAGCAATATAAGGTTGCCATACTTTCTCATTTGGTTAAATATACTGCTATGCTAATATATTACAGATTGAAAAGGTGTCCCTGACACTTCTGTTTCATTGTACTGATGTTCAAGGCAAACCATTTTTAAATTCTGGATAGTTTCCTGTTTAGAATAAATGTATGTTTGTACTGAGAGAGGGGTATGAGGAAAGTCAAGGCACAATGTAAGAGCTCAAGAACTCATGTGAAGACAACCCTTCAACACACACACACACACACACACACACACTGACTTTTGTATTATAATCTAAATAAAATGAACAAAATTGTTTTGATTACGTCAGACACCTTCCTCTGTCAGTTGATGAGAATTACTAAACATTTTGTTCAGCCTAAGGAAGAACTGTGCATCACTTGGACACTTCTATATACATTTCCAGAGTAGAAACTGTGAGACAGGTCTGAATTACTTGAGATCAAACAAGTCAAACGGAACCCACTAGCCTGTTATTGCATCTGAGAAAGTGGGCTATAGTCCACAAATGCTTGTCCCATGATGTAACATGCCATAGGGCTGTTTGTTGTTTTAAGCTGCCTTGTGAAGCTGTGACAAATCCAGAGGGCTCCTCCAAAGGCTGCAAAGACTATCAAAATTCAGAAGTGAATGGAAGTCCACTTCTGGTTTTGAAGAATATTTAGACACACACAGATGTGTGTGCGTGTGGATATAATTTGGGAGCCTGAACAGGTCAAAGATCACCAAAACAGCCTGGGGGGTATGCGTCACCAGAACTGCACTTTGACTACTTCTGTTTTAGGCTTTCATTATAGCCTCCGAACTATTAGATAACCTGTCTGTTTTTGTAAATTTCAGCAAACTGCAAAAACTTGATGTTTATTCCACCTTGGGTGAACCATAATGGCTAACAGACTACTTTCAGCTTGGTGAACAACATGGTATGCAGACCTGGAATGAAAGAACCATCTTACCCGTCTTGCACAACTCTTTGCCTAAAATTAGAATTTGATGGATAGACGTTGCCATGTTGTCTACAGATTACTGATTACTCACATTGATGGTATGTCCCTCAGGTGCTTTCAAGAGCCAGGAGCAGAGACTAGAACTGTTGTAAGGTTGTGGATAGTTAGGGCTTGAAATAATTCCACTTTCACCTTCCTGTACACCACCACAGGCTGAAATGAAATTTGAAATATTTGAAGAAGGTTCAGCTTGTGCACAACAGGCATATCAATCTCCCCCTTGCCACAAATTACTATAATTTTCTTTTCTTAAATAGTATGCAAACTTATAAAATACAAAGTAAAAGAAATAGGCCAATACAAAAAGAAGAATGCAAGTGGTTCGATGAAGTCCAGAGGAATAACCAAAGCTTCTGATATAAAGGACAATGGAGACTGTGTGAAATGCTACCTACTTTATCTCCACACTTCTGCTCCACTTCAACATAGGCCATTTCTGTACTACACTGTTATAGTGCTATTATTCTACTTTCAACATCCTATGGCATCCTAGGGTTTACAGTTCAGGGAGTGGCATTTAAAATTCTTAGCCAGAGAGTTCTTTGGCCTCAGTAAACTACAAACCCCAGAATTCCACAGGATGTTGAAAGTGGAATAACAGGACTATAATGGTGTAGTGCCAAAGATGAAGTAATACATACCAGTCTTGTAGTTTTGTCCTATGCAAGTTTCTAGGTAACTGCATAAGAAGAACACTGCACCAATAGTAAGTTCCTAACAGAAATTTTCTATATGTTTAGAAGACTGCCAGTACAGTGAAAATAGTATTTTGCAGAAAGAAAGACAAAACTCAAGAAATTTAAAGCCCAACCTAAAACCTAAAAGGAATGAAAAGAAGAACATAGGGAGAAGTTGTTGTTCTTTAAATATGTGACAGAAATGCAAACTTTAATCCTAAGAATTAAAACAACTACAATTACAGTTAGTGTCTGCAACAGTTTTTTTTTTTAAAACAAAACACTTTTCAATATTCATTTCCAAGGGGAAACAATTTACAAAATGAAGTAAAAATACAACACACAGAAACATCAAGAGAACAATTTGAAAAGCTGAACAAAAACATCTGTGAAAAAATTCAAATCAAAAATTCAATCTGATGGTAAAAGTCTAGTAATATAAAAAGATCTTCATTTGGTGGTGAAAGAACCTTGAAGGAAGTAAGACCATATTCTCCCTGATGAACTTGTCTGTGTTTTGATATCTACTGAGGAGGCTCTTCTCACTGTCCCATCTCTCTCACAGGTACATCTGGACAGGACAGGGTCTTCTTAGTGGTTGCCCCCAGGCTCCAGAACTCTTTTCCCAAAGAGATTAGACTAGCACCCGCCCTCCTCTTTCCACAAATAAGTGAAGACCTTTCTGTTTTGATGGTCCATTGAGGACTGGTTGTTTAGATGGGCCAGACCTTGTACAATATGCTGGATTTCCTATTTGTTATTTTTCTTGTGCTGTTGTGTTTTTTTATGGTTTATGTATGTATTTTTTGATAGCTTAATCACTTTTTAATGTTTCTATTTTGTGGATTTTTAATTATATTTTTTAAAATCAGCTGCGAGCTACCCTAAATTGGAAAAAAGGTGGGATGATGGTGATAATAATAATATCAATGATGATGGTGATGATGATAGAGTGCCACAGTAAGGAAGGTCTGGTTGCATAAAGGCAGATAGTACTTAAGGCTACCAGGTCCCATGCTTCAAATGTTGTGGAAAACCCCACCTCACCCCATCCACCAACTTTGCTAGCCATAGGGACCATAACTTCAACAATTTTAGTACAGAGTGAAATCTGTGGAGATTGCCATAGAGAATGAAACTAAACTTTTGGTATTTCTACACACAATGAAAGTAACATCCAACTTACCATGAGATGAATAGTGGATAAAGAATCCTGTGTCTGTACTTTTATCGTTACTCAAAAACCGTATCCAAATCTGAGGATATGCTATTAGTAGTGGTTCTTTAGGTGCACTGTGGCCACATAGTCTGTATAAGAGCTCCCCATCAGAATCTCCTAAATAAAAGAAATTATGGTACGGACAGCTGAAATCTGTTAAACTTGTATTACTGAAAAGTAGACAATATACACAACTGTTGTAGCTTCTTGAGCCAACTTCTCAAATAGATCACAGTGTTCTGTTACACTCAACCCACTGAACTATGTTTTATTTAAACTCTAGTTAGTTTAAACAAACCAGGATCAAACAATAATTCCTTAAAACTAACCCATTTCTTGACATGTCTGTATGAGACATGTCAGGAAATAAGTTAGCTTTACAATAGAATCAGATGCTGCAAATCTTTTTCTTATGGCTGTGAAAGAGAATAAGTGAAGAGAAATTTATTCACTGGAGCTCCTAGATATGGTTGAGAAAGCAGGCCATTGACACTATCTTTTTGTAAAAATACCAGTTTTAATATAATTTCACCAGCACCCTTCATTTACACCCCTTTTTGTTGAGGATGGGCAGAAACTTTTTTGCCAGTCCCTTTATATATATCTACAAGTCTAAGTAGCTTTCCCTTTTTAAGTTCACACTTTTGAGGATAATAGGATGATAATGACAATGACAAATTAGTAACAGACACAAGGAAAAGACTTTTTCCCCTTTAAGATGAAAATCTATTTTAATATTTTGCTTAGAGCAAAGGCTGGCAACCTGTGTCTGCAAGGCTATTTGTGGTCCTTAGCCTACATTGAAAAGCTTTCTGCAGGTTATCAACTCAGCCTTCTGGCAAGTGTGATCTCTCCATTTCCTGACAATCTGCTTATTGGGGAAGAGAAAAGAGATGCCTAATTATTTTTGGTTCTCAGCCTGTATATTGCTGGCTCCATCCTACATCACCACTGTGGACCCCGATGGGCTACTTGTAATGCCCGCAAGAAAAAACTGAAGTGCATCTGATGAAATAGGTATCAGTATCTTATTGTGTCAGTCATGAAGGCACCAAAAGATTTCTTCTTATTTTAACAGAATAGGATGCCCACTCACAACGCCACAACTGCCTGCTATGGAAAGAAATATATTAACATTATTTATTCACTAGTTCTAGAGGGGCTGTGTAACTCACCTTGTCGAATTTCTAAGTAATCATTCTGGCAATCGGTATACTGCTCCAAGTGGAAATCTTCAAACAGCAGGGAAACAGTTGTGATGGACGACTCTGGATTTTGGATAACCCACTCACAGTTCAGGTTGTTTGTATAATTGCTGATACCATCATAACCTGGAGAAGTTATATTCCCCGCATTTGAGCTGATCAGATGTCCGCCACACACTGAAAAAACACAGTGAAGAAATAAGAGATAATTCTGAAATACAAATAATTGTGGACTATTCTGACATTATTTTCACTGTTACAAGTGGCATACAAATAATTTTAAAACAGTGGTTTTTAACTTTTTCTTTACCAGGTACCCTCTGTAAGTATAATTTGTTGCCAGCGACTCCCAAGACTTAACTCAAGATTTAAATATTTAAATTTAGATTTAAATATTCAAATATTTATTTGTTTGTTTGTTTATTAAAGGCTTCAGGAGACATTCGAATCCTCACTCAGACACTGGGTGACCTTGGGCAAGTCCTGTTGCTGCCATAGCTTTTGGTATCCATGGTCCCCAAGTTAAGAATCACTGATTTAAAATAAATAAAATAAATAATGCAAAGTATGGTCATCATCCACATTTTTAAAATGCTTGTCCTTGTTTACTAATGATTCCCAGGTCCATAATTTAAGTATCTCTGTTACTCAGTATCTTTTAATCAAGGGGCACACTTAGAAAAATATGCAGAAAAAGTTATCTACCATCTTCTAAAATGCCCAAAAGACTAACTGTTCTACTGATCCAGAGAAGTACTCATTGTATCCCCTACCTTTCTTTTTTAAAGCTTGGAGAAATAAAGGACAGCCAAAATGCACATTAGTATTCATAATACTGGAACAGTGAAATTAGAGTATATGGCATTGGGCTGGATTCAATCACCCATATATTAGACCTATTGAAATCAATCGGATAAACAAGTCAAAAGCCTCATAATTTCTTTGAGTCCAGGGACAACTACATGTAGATACAAATCACAGGATATAACTAGTGGACCAGTTAAAATAGTTTTGCCAGCTGTGGGCATATTCAACCTTATAATTTCAAAGACAAATGGAGACTCAATTCCATTTTCCTGTTTCCATGCATAGATACAACTATAGAAATATAATACTGGATTTCTCTTTATGAAAGACATTAAAGAGAAAAAGCCATCAATCAGTTACGATTACTTTTATTCCAGATTCAGACACAGATTTCAGGTGAATAAGTTTTTATTAAAAAATCACAAATAATAAGAATAAAATGACAATAAAAAAGAATTAAAGTGGAAAAGTAATAACAAAACCAATTCTATAAATCTTTATTCTTCTCAACAGTCCCATTAAATACATTACATTACCTGCATCTTCATCAGAAGTATAGGTAATTCTGAAGCTTGCCTCTGAATCATCATGGCTTGTTATCATAATAACTGTTATTTTGTTTGTGGAGGATTTCACCTGAATGCCTGGGACTACCACACCACAGAATTTGGATAGCCTAGGTATATTTTCACCAAAGCCATTGTGAATCTATTAATTGAAAATAAAAACATATGAGTATACTTTTTGAAACAATCTTTCTCCTAAGTCAGAGGCTAGAAACCATAATTGGGGAAGGATTCTTAAATGAATAACTCTTTGTTGAGGAGGACCAAAATCTAGTTTGCCTTGTCCACTCATGGAAAGATTTTAGCTGGTGCTTGCAAGGGCCAGTTGAGTTCTCCTGAGACCAGAGTTCTTTCAGTTTCTGGAAGAGCCAGCTAAGTGTGCTGAAAACGGAGAGAAGGACTCACATCTGGTGCTTGCTTGAGCTCATTGCCAACTATGCAAGCAGCTCATGAACTTCATGAGTATGGTTGCCAGTTCATGATTGTTCCAGGTCTTCAGGTCTTCAGGTCAAAACTGGTGACCTAGTGATGGCTCTTGGTTGAACATCATGAGTTTTGTTAACTATGAACCCCAAAATTTGAATCTCCAAACCTGTGCCAAGGATTTGCAATTGTCTTGCAATGTTTTGCAGTAAAAGCCCTGCATTTTGCAATGCCTCCAAAACAGAGATGTAGACATATCACTCAGGGTTCTTAGTAAACACCCAAAAAAACAACGTTGTCCAATTCGATTCAAACCTGTGTTAAAGTCTGTAGTTGTTTTGCAATGTTTTGCAACAGAATCCTCTTATTTTGCAGCAGCTCCAGTGAAATACCCAAATTGCAAGGTTTGGAGAGACACCGGATGGCATTCACACATTTTCAGAAAATCATTCTCATTCATAGGTATCCAGACATTGATAGCCCTAGAGGGCCATGTGATTCTGCACTTTGCATGTTTACTACTCCCAGGGAAAGGGTGAAAACTAGCACAATTTTTGAAAAAAATCATTTTATGCACTGCCATTGTGTCCCCATTGTGGTACAGCGATGCCATGCAGAAATGGTCTATGACTGGAGACCAGGGTTTGAAACCCACTGAGCGATTTTGGGCAACATCCTCTCAGCTTTAGAGGAAGGCAAAGACAAACCCCCTCTGTACAAATCTTGCCAAGAAAACCCCATAACAAGTTCACCTTAGGGTGCCATAAGTCAGAAACGACTTGAAGGCACACAACAGTAACGATTCTGTATCACTTGCTGAAGCGCACAGGATGCAGTCATGTCCTACTAGTTGACATCTGATAGCTGGTTAGGCACTGTGTAGACAGAATGTTGGACCAGAAAATCCCTCAGTCTAGTCCATCATGGCTGTTCTTATGTTCTTAAAGGTGAAGTATCAAGTAAAGTTCGGAGAGATTTGAAACTAAATCTTCAAAGTAACAAGAAAAAAAATAGAAAGAAAATGTTGCATATCCAGAAGCAAATATTTGAGAATAGTGAAGGCCTGTTTCTCGGCTTGGCAAAGAACAGCAAAAGAAAGCATTTTGGCAAAGGTTAAGAGCAAATTAGAGAATGTTGGAATTTGGGGCTTACTAGGACTTCTAATTTGAGATACCCATTCCTGGAGCTACTGTAAAATGTGAGGTTTTTGTTGCAAAACAGTGTAAAACAATTGTAAAACTTTCACACAGGTTTGGGGTGAATCAATTTTCTCTGTGTGCATGTTTGCTAGGATCCCTGAGTTTCCATATTTGTATCTCAGTTTGAGGAACATTGTAAATTGCAGGGGTTTTGTTACAAAACAATTGCAAAACTCTGGTGTAGGCTTGGAGGGGATCCCAAATTTGGGGGTTCATCATTACGAAAGCTTGCATCATGTACCAACCTCAGTTGTTCAAAACTTGTCATTCAAATATGGCCTGCTCATGCATGCATACACACAGTGAATGTGTTTTCCTTTTTGGAAATTCAGACAGAATTCTTAGCTGAAGATCCCAGATCCACGTGAAATTAACTATCTTATTTTTTTAATTAATTGAATCTTAAACACCATTTCTATATTTTATAGTAATTTAAATCTTCCTCCTCCTCACACTTACAGCCAAATAATCCATGCTACAGTTCTGGCTGAATCCAAAATTCATGTCATTAATGGTAACAGTGACCCGCCGTCCAATTGGCACCATGACTCTCCATTCACATTTTATTTTGTGCTGGTAAGGATTTGGATAATTTGGGGAGGTAATTGTCCCAACAGCACCATTAAGTTCACCTCCACATTCTGGAAGAACACACAAAGAATGATCAATCTCAACTGTTACTTTCTTGTAGAACAAAACACAACATATAGTGATTCACAAGAAATGATGTAAAATAAAAAGGAAATACTAAAATAGTGTTAAATACTTGTCATGTTTTCATAATTCTCTGTATATCATAATTAAGCTGGAAATTAAGATTTGGGCTATTTTGGAGCAAAAAGCCACCACCAGAAACCACCACACTAGAGTACCAAAACATGGTTATGAAACAAATAATATTCAGATTCAAAAATACACAAAGCAACTTGCGCTGCCAGAATCCAGGATTTATTTAGCAATGTCTCTTGATTTATTCGTTGTAAAAGGAAGCTGTGCTTGCATGCGGTTAAAAGAAATTTGACATGGTTAGAAAGAAAATGAAAATTCTGTAACTAACCTTCTGCACTTGCAGCAAAATGTAGCTTGAAGCCTGTAGCATTGATGGATTCATCAGTGACAAACTTTATATAAGCCAGGTTACCAGAGGTGTCCACAGCATTTGGTATAGTAGTCCCACAGTATCTACCTAATAAATCCCCTAAGTAAGTTTTAAAAAAGTAATTAATGAAAAGGATGATCCACAATGTGCTGTACTTATGTTTGAAAATCTTTCCCATATGCATTCAAGAAGAGTGAAAAACGATTGTGCTATCATAACTCCATGTTAATTTAATCCTGGATACAGTATTTTGAAATGTGTTTGAAACATGGTAGTGGAGGATAGTTCTGTGGGTTCCATGGACTGCTAAAAAAATCCCAAGTGAATGGACCCTAGAGCAAAACAGGCCTGAACTCTCTCTAGAAGCCAAGATGACTAAACTGAGGCAGCTGTAGTTTAGACATATTGTGAAACAATGTGACTTACTGGAAAAGACAAGAAGGCTCAGGAAACCTGGAAGGTACTAGGAAAAGACAAAGACCACTCTGCAAGTGGATTGATTAAATCAAGCCCTGGACCTGAGTTTGCAAAACCTGACCAGGTAGTTGATGACTAGAGGCCTTAGAAGTCATTGTTTCATGCAGTCACCATAAGATAAAGCCAACTTGATGGCAAAAAGCAACAACCACCAAGTGTTAAGGTGAAAACTGCACTTCTGATCTGAAACGAACAATTAAGGTTCATTTTTTAAAAAAATTGTAACACAAATAGAGAGCCAGTATAGTGTAGTGGTTTGGATGTTGTATTAGGACTCTGAACAACCAGTGTTCAAAGCTCCGCTTTGAGAGTCACTGGGTGACTCTCTTTCTGCCTCAGAGTGACAATGGCAAACTCCTTCTGAACAAATCTTGGCAAGAAAACTCAATGATACATTTGCCTCAGAGTTGCCATTCAGAAACAACTTGAAGGCACACAACAACAAAAATAGTACCGTAACCAAAGAACTAGAGAGACAACATTGTGATTCCTTTTGTCTTCATCTGCACACACTTTTCTTTAGAACAAACACTGTGCTGTGTATCAATCTTTGCATATTTAAAGCACAAATGTGTGGTGTGCCATATAGCTTCAGCAAAGCATAAGAAAGGACACGCAGGTTTCATTCTCTTGATCCAAGGCAGTGGCTCTTGATCTTTCTGCAGATAACAACAGTTATAAGTGCTGAAGGGATGGGAGAAAGTTGTTGGGTGCCTTCAAGTAATTTCTAACTTACGGTGATCCTAAGGTGAACCTACCTCAGGGTTTTCTGGAGGCTAAGAGTATGTGATGTGCCCAAGGTCACCCAGTAGGTTTCCATGATTGAACGGGAAATTAAACCCTGGTCTCCAGGGTCAATGCTCAAACTGTTAAACCATGCTGGCGCTATAAAGTTACCATGCATGTTGGAAATTTTAGCATAGGGAAGGTGTAGATAGGAAGCATATTTCCCAGTGGTCTCATAATGACATTTTATGGGGACCAAGAATGGCTCTACCTCTGTAGCACATGTGGATGGTTTTCTGAGGCAGTGGGAGGAAAGTAGTGGTACGAGAGTTTGGGCAAGTTTTGTAAGTAACTGGTAGAACTGGTGTGTCCCACCCTGAACTGCAATTATTACAGCTAATTTATCATTTAATTATTCAGCTAGGATGCTATAGGAGAAATAGGAAAGTTTCACCAACCTGAAGCACTCTGTTCCCGAATTTCCACATAGTCATTTGTACACTCTGAGGAGTTCTGAATATCTAGCACTTCAAAGCTAATGCTGAGATAATGACCTGCAGGGCCGTGGAGAAACCACTCACACAGCAGATTGTGTGGGTAGTTAAAATCAGGAAATCCAATACTTTCAATGACTCCATTTTGTCCTGTCAGTGTTCCACCACATATAGCTGCAAAGAAAGAGAACAGTTATCACCATTCCTGTCCTAGGAACAGGAAAACATGCCAGAAAATATGTTTTCAAAGTAATAATAAAACACTAGTGTGTCACTGAATTGGACAGGATGTTTGCTTTTCCATGTCAGGATCAGTCCTTGTCTGATGTTAGCCTGTGTTGCCCTAGAATTGGGCCTTATGCAAAGCAACACTTGAAGCACATAACCAGTAGTAGCTGGAGGCTTCCAGTCAATGGGGAAGTAAGTCCACTCTGGGTTTTAGGCCATTCCCACATGAGATTGTTTTAGTACTATTACTCCACTTTCAACATCCTATGGAATCCTGGGGTTTGCAGTTTAGGGAGGGGCTTCTTATATTATATTAATATAAGAAAAAAAAAACTCTAGGGATTGGAATGTATGTATGTATGTACGTATGTATGTACTGACTGCCTTTCTCTCAAAATGAGATTCAAAGTGGGGAGCTTCTGGGCTTTCAAATGTTGATGAACTACTAGTTCCATCATATACCACCCTTGAGCAGGTTGGCTGAGCCTGATGAAAAACGGATTCAAACAACATCTGGAGAAGCCTGTAAAGGCATTTGTAAAATATACTTTTGAACAATAACCACATCCTAATTCTTCATTAGGCTGTATGAATACTTTTTGTGACTATTTTGAAGTGTGAGATCCTAGAAAGGTATAACCAAAAGGTTAGAATTGGGGAGGAATCAATTTCTGCATTTGGAAACATATTTAGGACTGGACTAATCTAATTCAGATCTAAATTTATATCTTATCTAAATATACCTACCTTTATCTAAATGTACCATTCCTTCTTCAGATTTCAGATGACTAAATATGTTTTACAGTTGCTTTGGGTGATTTTAGATGGAGGGTTCTAGCATGACCTGTCCAAAAGCACTGTGCAGCTGTCTTACCTATTCTTCCTTTACACATTTTTTAGGAAAGAAAAAAGTAGTGAGGTTTGCAAATTGAAGACAAGACTGCCTGAACTTCCAAGGGAATTTCCATGATGGAAGCAGGATAACTGAATGAAAACAGCCTTATTGGGAAACATCCTAAAATGTGCATTTCACCTCTTGAATATGTGGCATTGAATCCAGCGCGGGTGTCTGTGCTGTCTGACCAAAACCTCATATATAGGATCGAACCAGATGATCTTTGAACGCTCGGAAGAGAATTCCCACATAGCTTGGTAATCACTGGTGCACTGGAGTCAGCACCATCTCGTAATTCCAGATAACTTAATGTACAGCTAAAAGAAGACAACAAATGCATACATTTAAAGAAGAAAAGGAATTTCAAATACCTGAGTGGCACTATTACTGCCTTTATTCTGTCTCCAATTCAGACCTGCAGACTTGGGGCCCAGTGAGAGCATGGTTTGGTTTTTGATCTATGAATCTGCAAATGCTGTTTCGCACAAGTTGTTAAGTTGTTATAAAGTGTTTTAAATTGTTTTAAAGTGCTTAAAGGGTTTGAATTCATTCATAGTCTTTCAAGGTGATTTTATTGACTACATGAGATCTGCTGATATAGGGAGACTTAAAAATACTTCAATAAAGAAATAGAAAAATGCTTTCCAGCACTTCAGGAAGTAGCTGAAACATAGAACTGACAACATTCATTTAACTCAGCTTTGTAGAGGCAGAAAAGACAAAGATGGAGACAAGGAGATTAGTAATCAATAGTACCTAGGGCCATTTGAGATGAAAATCAATCGCAGAGAGAGAAATCTCTAAACTAGTCCCAAACACAGCATGGAGCAATCTTTATCCTCTCATTTAAAGCATGAGAAAAGCAGCTTTGAGCACTGGGTTAGAAAACTGTGAATTTAGTATGCTTAGTTCTGACTCATTGGTCAATTATTAATCCAGTTAGTTTAGCCAAGCACTCCTGAAATCTTTTAATTAAAACTGCTGTTAAGAAGGCTAGTCAGAGATCTGCTTTTGGACACACAGAATGAGAAGAGCAACTATATGATAAGGATGGTTTTCAATTATACAAATTCAACAGGCATGATTTTTGCCACACGATTGTTCTTGCGTATCAGTCTGTGATAAGGGAAAGACTAAGCGATAGAGAAAGAATTTTAAACAGATTATTCGGAAAAGTATGCAAAGGTAAAGAAATAAAGAAAATTTCACCAACAGATCTTTTTTCTTTATAAAATTTGACTTTTTTGGCATTAAAATATTTTTCCCTAATGAGAACTGAAAGACAAATGGTCTTTCTTCAATTTTCTTGAGCTTCAAAAGGTTCATTTTATTTAAAATTAGCAATATACCGTAAATGGAATGAATATGCTGCTGGATCACTGAGGTGGAAGAAAGGAGAAGGTTGCTCTCTGGTTATTATATTCTTTAGAAGAGCTCTAAGGAAATGGCATATCAAGTTCCATGGAAATAACAAACAAAATTAAATCACCTGTGGAAAAAAAATATGCTAAATCCAATGTGCCTGTGAACAATGTATATACTCTCATTCCCACTGGTGCAATTCATGTAACTGTAGAGCATAACGAGAAGCTTATGTAAGGATGGCAAAAATTCCCCCTTGAGGTGTTAGATGACTCCTCAGATGTATTTGTAGCCTTTTAATATTTTCAGGGCTGTGGATATGAAATTCCACCCTGGATGTTATTCAATCTTACTAACCTTCCTATTTCTATCATAGTGTGTCTCAGAGTTTGGAAATAACTAGTTACAAGTAATATAGCTGTGGGAACAAATTATCCTTTTTTGGCACTGAGGGCATAACAATGTTGATAATGAATGGAAACACGCCAAACACACTGACATAATGAGAAACATTTTCAAATTACTTTGAATTTACTCTTTACAGGCATTTTGGGAATTTTGCATGCCATTTTTAATCATTCCTAACTTTTTTGGGAAAAGAAATTAACGAGCAGCACAACTTTTAACACATTGTGTTACTGTTTAATATCATAATTGCAAACTACTTCTTAAATACTACAATGAGTTATAGGAATAAATTACTCTTAAAAATAACCATCTAAGCTCTGATACCTCAACAGTCTACCAGTTTATCCTGGGTGCCTATCTCTGCTCCATTTCTAACCACGATTCATTTAGGAGGAGAAGAAAATGTGGTGATTTGAATGGGTGTTTTCCTGCACCAGTGATCCCATATTTGTTCACAGGGAGACCTCAAACAGTTATTTCTACTTCTTTTGGTTGCGTGCGTGCGTGCGCATGTGCACACACACACACACACACACACACACACACACACACACAGAGTCGTCCCTCCACATTTGTTGGTTTGACTTTTGTGAATTTGATTATTTGTGAGGCATGTGTGTGCCTCCCCCCCCATTATCCTCCTCCCATTCCCTTGGGTGCACATGCCTTCCTTCTCCACACCTGGGCAAAAGGCAAGGGAATAGGAGGGGGAGCACCATGCATGGAGAAGGAAGGTGCACATATACCTCCCCATCCACTCCCTTTGCCTTTTGCCCAGGAAGGCAGAGAAAAGAAGGCACACACACCAGGGCAAAAAGCAAGGGAATGGGAGGGGGCGGCGCTGGAAGGGAATGGGAATGGGAGCACTAGAGGAAGTTATTCACAAGTTTTCTACTTTCATAGGGCTTCTGTACTCCAAACCCTCACAAAAGTGGGGAGACATCTGTGTGGAAAGATAGGTAGATAGATAGATAGATAGATAGATAGATAGATAGATAGATAGACAGACAGACAGACAGACAGACAGACAGACAGACATCAAGGCAGCAGTCACCTCCCCCTGATATAGCAAGGTATTTACCACCACCTGGACCCATCCAATCAACCTGCTCTTGCTAGATTTTGACAGCCAAGGTTAGCAAGGGTCAAGCTTAAATGTGGTGGGCTGGACTAATTTAATCTTCTTCTCCATGTCATCAGGCTGCAACAGCAGAAAATGATCCTGAGAAACTGACCAGATGGAGCACTGAATATCCTCTCAGACTCTGCAATAATGGTAGCATCAGGTTCCAGGTGAATCTGAGCTACTTTTTCCTTAAAGTGCTTGCAAATTTGTCACAGCAAGCAAGCAAGGGTTTCACTGTTGGTCTGTCAGAGGTTAACAGGTTCCACTTAGAACAACTCTTTTGGGTGGTACTTTGATGAAGCAATAGCAGACATATATGATTTTTTGCCTCCCTCACTGATGCATAATAGGTACAA